>CM065461.1:27940312-28357381 GCA_032872475.1 Leptopilina myrica (nomen nudum) | reverse complement strand
TTGTGGTCTATGCAATTAGCGTTAGTAATTATAATCCACGAGACGATTGGATGAAATTGCAAATATCATGATAGAACTGTCGATCAATTCTGTTGGCCAAGATTTTCATTTTAATTGCTAATTGTTCTCACAATAGTAAAATGTCCTCACCTACAAACTGCGAGGTATTAAATACATTATAATGTTCCTAATTGGAAAGTAAAAATAATTACTACTTTAAAAAGAAAAAAAAATTTCAGCTCTTTTTAAATTTTCAGAGACAATTTAATTTGTTTAGTTAGTTATTTATTTTTATTCGTTTTATTATAGTTTAGGTTGCTATGTATGAATTTAATAAAATTTTTCAATTCTGCCACTTGCTTCATATAAAGAAATATTCTTTTCATATTGTCTTAGAATATTCTACTAGAATATTCCAATACCAAGATAGTTAATCGTAAATAATTTCACTACGTTCAATAAAAGAAAACGAATATTTCATTAGAACATATAGTAATATTCCAAAACAATATTCCATTGAAACATTAAATAGGGCGTTCTTTTTCGCCCTATTAATAATTATTTAAAAAATTTAAATTGAAATTCTATATAAACTGCGTTGAAAAACATTACATATAAGTAAATGAAATTTAATAAATTTATTTGATCTTTTCCATATTTTTATCACATTATTATTAGGTAATTAATAGTGCATTTTTAATAAACTTTCTTTAACTCTCTCAAGGAAAAATTATCTTGATTTCTATCGTAATTCATTTTTAAAGCTCTTTCCTTATTGTTCAGGAGAGCAAAAGGTACACGTTATAAACCTGTCGAAGAGTTACAACCCTTTTAAAACGGTCGTTAATTTTCGATAACGGTAGAGAAACGAGCTTGAAGGACAAAGAGCCGTAACTATCAAAAAACTAAAGTAGTTTGTCAATAGTATGGAAAAGCATATAGATATAGTTACAAAAAAATTGTATAAAAATATATCATCTCTTTAATGAAATAGTATTAAATTCTCAAACTTTTTGTTCAAAAATACGTTCTCCCACTCTGTCTCTCCCTCTATGTATTTAGATTCGTAAAATTTTATTTTATCAAATCTTATCAAAAATTTTAGATTAAAAATTTTTGAAATATCATAAACAATTCAGAGAATTGTAAATATTTTATTGTGAACATTGGTATATTGTGATTCCTATAATATGACAATGAAATATTTTTTCTATAATCCAATAGCATTAAAATTTGAAATCGTTTTAGACTCCAGATTATCTTCAAAATTCTTACGAAAAAAGTTAAATAATAATTTTTATGGCTCTGAAACTCGCAATATTGAAATAAACGAAAATTTTTTATAACAATTATTTTATTTAATTAGAAATTAAAAGTGTAGTATTTTGAATTATTGTTTTGACTATTATATTTCTCCCTGTTATTTACATATTGTTTTGTTTCATATATTATTATATTACTGTAATAATAATCATATCATATTAAATAATTATAATTATAATTCTAATAATTTTCATCTATTATAACTTAAATTTTAACTACAGCAAATTATCAATATCCCTTTCTTTAAAATAGTAACGCAAGTCTGGGGAAGATGACGAATTTAAATGTTTTATAGAATTTTTAATATTGTTATTTTTAACTTAATTTTCAATTTCATGTTTCATTAAGAAGTACATAAACAACGTTTTGACATTGCTAAAAAATTAAAGAAGAAATTATTTCAATATACATAAGTTAGATTTAATAAAAATTGTATTTGATTCAATTATAAAATATGTTTAATTCAACATATTTGTTGGTCAGCTACTTATTTTTGGATTAAAAAAATATTTTTCTCAGTGTAGATTTTCTTGCTAAAATTTTATATAATTCTTTAAAAAACTGCAGCCCTTTACCTCAGTCACATATTAACAATAGTTTAGAACTTAAAAACAAATTAAATAATGTTACTATGAACGATATTTATACTTTCATCTCACTTGACGTAAATTCTATGTTTACTAATATGTCTTGTGAACTTGTCACTAGGAGCTTGGATCAACGAATTAACTTTATAAGTCAGAAATGTAAGATCCCTTTTTCTGGCATTATTGATTTTACTAAATTCGTATTTAACAACACGTATTTCTCGTTCGATAGAAAATTCTATTGACAGGTTTATGGTACACCAATGGGTTCTTCAATTTCAGCTTTTGTCTCAGACATTATTATAGATGATCTGGAAACTGAATGTTTAAAAGAATTTAAAGAAAAGCATGATTGTGTCCCCCTGTTCTATTTTAGATACGTGGATGACACAATCTTAGCAGTCAAAAAAGAACACGTCAATTTGGTTGTTGATACCTTTAACTCTTATAATCATAAACTACAATTCACCGTGGAAAAAGAGAACTCTATTAAATTTCTTGACTTAAATCTTGTTAGAGATAACAATAAAATTATTACAAATTGGTATCAAAAACCGACTTCATCAGATAGATTTATTAATTTTTATAGCCAAATTTTCAAAGTTTCTTTACCTTTTAATGAGAAATGTTTTTTCAAGTTGTCAAATATTCTCAAAGAGTTTCATTGCACTTCTGTCCCCTTTATAAATAAAAACTCTAATTCCATCATTAGACTAGGTAAAGATTCGACGAAAATATGGGATAGAACCAATGTTGTATATAAATTTAATTG
Organism: Leptopilina myrica (nomen nudum); assembly: GCA_032872475.1. NCBI lineage: Eukaryota > Metazoa > Arthropoda > Insecta > Hymenoptera > Figitidae > Leptopilina > Leptopilina myrica (nomen nudum). The sequence continues at coordinate 28,354,699 of CM065461.1, read as the reverse complement.
TAATAACTGTCCTGCAACATATATTGGCGAGACGAAACGATCATTATTAACTCGCATAAATGAACACAAGAAAGTAAATGATAACTCTGTAGTTTATCGACACCGCACTAATTTTAATCATGATTTTGACTGGGAAAACACAAAAATATTGGACAATGAAAAAAATTTACAAAACGACGAATATCTGAAATGATCCATATTAAAACTAATCGTTCCACTATTAACAGAAAGAAAGATATTTTCACTCTAGTCTAAACAAAACTTTCTTTCCTCTTCTCAGGCGTATAGACTCTTGCCTATAATGACAATATAATAACATAACTTGTGTTTATATATCAGTTCGTTGACTCTTTTCGTTTCTATCAATTTGACTTTCTTATATCGGTGAAATTTTAATTTTATTTCAGTTGACACTGCACGGAGAAACATTTTCTGTTAATGATTACAATAGTCGAACAGTACTGCTCGGATATGTGACCACTTTTCGTAATGCCTAAAGTAGCTTCGTTGTAACAATTCTGTAAGTCGAACGTACTCATTAAAAATTTATTTAAAATAAATACGAACTAAATATGAGTTAGCACAAAGTCTATGTGACTGATTACAATAGTCTACGTTAAAAGGAAATCTTGGATTCTATCCACATTTGCAGCAATCTAAGGGAATTAGTGATACAGTCTGTAGTAGTCTTTACAACAGGACTATTGTAAAAGAAGGTGACCGCGAGTGCCTTGCCTTCTTATTTTACTATAGTTCTTCGTAAAGACTACTATTGCTATATTTCTGATTACAAATGACTGTTGTAAAGTTAAAAAAGAAAATTTTCAACTAAAATAAAATTTTTTTGTAATTCATGACTTCTAATCATGTATTGCACATTAATTTCACTCTTCCAAGACTACCCACTTCAAGATAAATTATATTATTAAACTAGACAATTTCACTAAACCCTAAGTACATAAATCTAACTTAAATACTAAACGCATAACATAATAACGATCGCTATTTACACATATTTATACATGACTTAAACTTCCTTATATACTAACTGCTATGAAAGTTCACAGCTTGCGAGAAAGACTTATACACTTTAAATGTCAAAAAATCACTTCGTTCTCAGTAATTAATACAATTATTGTTCATTGTTAGTCTTTAATATTGTAAGGTTTATTTTTTATTACATTTCCATAGTGAAACATTTTTTTTCTAACACACGCACCGAAGGTACAAGATTTCTTGCCTGTATAAATTGTTATATAATTTACACAACTTACGTAAGTTACGTAAATAAAAAAGTAAGTTGCATAGGTAAGTTAACTTACGTAATTTACGTAAAATATAAGTTCCGTAAATAATGTATGATACGTAAAAATATAAGTTACGTGAATAACGTAAGTTGCACTTACGTAAATAACTTAAGTTACGTAATGGACGAATTATTGTAAATTGCACTAATTAGGTAACTTACGTACTTTACGCAAGTCATGAATTACAAAAAAAACTATTTTAGTTGAAAATTTTCTTTTTAACTTTACAACAGTCATTTGTAATCAGAAATATAGCAATAGTAGTCTTTACGAAGAACTATAGTAAAATAAGAAGGCAAGGCAGCCGCGGTCACCTTATTTTACTATAGTCCTGTTGTAAAGGCTACTACAGTCTGTATCACTGATTTCCTTAGACGGCTACACATGTGAACAGAATCCAAGATATCCTTTTAACGTAGACTATTGTAATTATAACAAGTCTCTGCGTGAATGCCTACAGTACCCTTTCTGAACCTGTACATCTAAATTATTAATGATTCCAAAAAATAAATTTCAACACGATTAATACAGTGTTTGGATTCATTAAAGTAACTATAGTAATCGCTCCTACTTAATTTTTAATAAATTACATAGTTTTCGTAATCATTACAAAAAGGGGTCACATATCCGAGCTGTAATATAGACTATTGTAATCATTACGAAAGAAATTTTCTCCGTGTGAGACAGTGTAAAGAGATGTTTTCCTTTTTAAATTTTAATTCTGTTTTTTTAATTACTTTATGTGGAACATGTGATGTATTTTGTTTACTTATTTATTGCTTTTTACTTCTTGACAAATTAAAACGTGTTTTCATGTTTTAATGACTTAGCTAGGATATTATCGTTGTTATTACTTTTGTGGAAATAGTGCTTTAGATCTTTATAAATATTGAAGTGTTTTTTGTTTAATAAATTTAGCCTGATGATGTTGGCAAACCTTAGCTAACGAAACGTCGCTATATTGACGATACACATTGGATTTTTTATTCAATATTCCACCTTCCCACGATCATTTATTTAACAATAATATCAACACAACTATGGAAGGATTTAACTCTACACATTCATTAATAATATTTTTTGTCTATTAAAATTATAATTTTTCACTAAAATAAATGCTCAATGTCTCTTATTTTTTATGACCGATGCTTAGTATCAAAAATTTTTTTTTATAAGTACGAAACCAAAAAAAATGACTTAATATTTTAAATGAGTTAAAATTTTATCAATAAAAATAAAATAATTCAAAATTAGCATAAAAGAAATTTATTATATATTGAAATAAATGGTAATTTTTTTATTAATGGAATATGGAGAAACGAAAATTTATGATAAATTAAATTTAAAACAACCCGGTTTGTTTAAATAAAAGTAAAATAAACGTGACTTACGAAGTTTATTTAGTATCTATTTATAAAAGTTGGCGAGGAGATAAATGACAAGAGGAAAATATTCTCGAGTCTTGAATTTTCGCGGTTGATAGGTTGAAAAGGAAGTGAACAAGCGTTGGCAGCCCATTTATGCCAGGAGAGTAACGTTAAATGCTCCCATGGGGATACAATGCTTTCCACTGGTTAGAGAGATAACATATATATATGTAATATGGGTACACACGTACTTGCGCTTGCAACTCGAGAGAGGGCACACGCACTTCGCTCGTATGTGTGTATTGTGGTCTGTCAGGCATTATCAGTTGCATATTGTAGCTTTGATGAGCCCTTGTCAACCTATCAGGGTTACATCTAAGATTACAACCACATATTCAGTCATAGTTATTATCTACATAGATACTTCCTCTTCACAAACAGTAAGTTATTTGTGCAATTTCAATTCTGCAACAAAAAACTGTTGATGATTACTTTATATGACTATTTATTAGTTAAAATAAAATTAATACTCAGTGCTGGTACTGAATTTTGATTGCTCTCCAATTGTGGACTTGTTGACTCAAAAAATGGGTTTGACATATTTTATTATTTTACACCATTTCTCGATTGTCAATTAAAAACGTCAGCATAAATATTCATAGATTAATATAAGGCTAGGTTTATGTAAACATCGTTTATTAACGTAAGAAATTTTCTTTAAATTAAATTGTTGATAGAAATCATTTTCAATTTAAACATTATTTTTTTCTAAACATTTGTTATGAAATAATATTAATTTCTATTACATGATAAAACAAAAACGACAACTGGTTTATTTTTTTAATTTATTTATTTATTATACACTCTACTTACTTGACATTTCAATTATATTAAACAATTCATTTATAATTTGATTTTTTAAAAATGAATGTTTATGTAAAATAAAATGACAAAAATTAAAGCAACATGATCTTAAACAATTTTGACAGTAAAAAATTAGTAACTAATTTAATTAATAAAATATTAAAATTAATTAAGTACAGATTACATATTAATCACAGTTTTCACTATAGTTAGTTTAATTCTCTAATTAATATTAATTGTAAAAGAAATTAGAAAATTATTAAGAAAAAGTTAATTAATACAAATAAATTAAATTAAATAATAAATACAAATAAAATATAATAATAGTAAAAATAAATAATAAAAAAATTATGCAGGTTTCAATTTTTGTTATGTGATTGTGTGAAGCGTTATAATAAAAAAGAGGATTTTGCAGTGAAATAAATTTAATGTGGTCAGGAATGTAGGAGAAAGAAGCATCGATTTTGTTTTCTTTCTTTGCGTCTGACCACAGAGAATTTATTCTACTACGAAAATTTCTCTCTCATGCTCGCTCGTTTATTTGAATTGAGATTCAGTGTCGCTTTTAAAATATACATTAGGCTCGATTTATATTTCTCTGAACAATCTGAAATTTCCTTCTATCTTTTCTTGACTAAATCCCCAAAAACTCAAAAGTAAAAGTGAATAAATAATTTAAAATAAATGAAGTAAATGAAAATAAATTTTAAGTACAAATAAAAAGTTAAAAAGAAGTAAAAGAAACAGAAAACAATTGAAAAAAATAAAAGCATGTAAATAAAACATAGGTGTGAATAACAAAATCGAATTTGGATTTTTTTTTTGTAAATTGAAATCAATAAAAACATAAAAGTACGTAAATAAATTATTTAAAGTAGATAAAATACAAGAGTAAATGAAATACTAAAAGTACACTTTTAAATTATACCCACTATTTTTATATTTTTAATTACTTTCAGTATTTTATTTTTCAGTATTTTACTTACTTTCTCTATTTGAATTATTAATAAAATACTGATAGTAAGTAAAAAACAGTTAGCATTAAAAAATTAAATAAAAGTTAGTAAAAGTACACTTGTTAAAATAAAACTAGAAATAAATATAGATATAAGAGTAAGTAAATAAAAAACTGAAAGTAAATTAAAACGAAAAAAGGGGGAAACTGAAAGCAAAAAGAAACTGATACGAAATAAAAAGATTGAATGTAAATAAAAAATAATAAGTAATGAGAGAAAGTCCAATTCAACATTTTGAAAAATTTAAAAGATTTTCCCAATCATCAATGCTGATTTATATAAGGGATTTAAAAGAAATGAAAGTATCTCCAAATGTTTGTATTCATTTCCTCTGTATTAATACCTATTTTTTCTTCTCCATTTTTTTGAAATGTCCAAGACTTGAGATTTTCAAGAAAATTCGAGAATGAAAAATAGAGAAAACTAAATAACCGGAAAGGACAGAGTCTAAAAGGGAAAAAGAGATACTTTAATCTTTATCTTCTTGAACAAGATCCCAATCGATTTTAGTTCTCTCGGGAAATCGGAAACATAAGGTGGTGTCTGTGTGTGCATGTGTATGAGTGGGAAGAAAAAAAGAACACAAGAAGTAAGAAAGGAAAGAAAGATTCCTTTGTGTTGAACTTTAACCTTACTGTGTGATTTTATACACGCACATATACAAAATAGGTGTATCGCTGTGTATTTGCAATAGGTGGAATTTTTCATTATACACCAAGATCCCCCCCCCTCCACTTCTCTCTTCTACCTTCTTATCTTTTGCCGTTGCATAGCCAATCTGAAAGACACGACTCGAGGAATAATGGAAAACAAATAACGTGTATCTATCGCGCAGCAAACTAGTGGAAAATGCTTTTCTTCTTTTACATATATCCTATATGCTACACGGAACCCAATACGATCATTCAAATTTTAAACGTTTGCAGTAGTCTGGGGATTGAAGGAGAAATAGTTTTTGAAAAAAAGAAGAATTTCTATTCATCAATTGCTGTACATTTTTGAAACATACGACAATATACAGTTGGTGACAAGTACCTAACTCTGTTATTATTTTCAATCTCCTTTGAAGGAGAGAATAAAATGAAAATTGTTTTCATTATAGGTTAGAATTTTAGTTGAGTGATTTTGCAAGAAATCAGCAATAGTGTCAGAATGGACCCTTTTCATGTGCACATCTAAAAATATAGAAACTTCTCAAACATTAGACTTGGGAGTTGATTACGTAAATTGATTTGATTTTGACTTGACTTTGACTTTACCTTTACCCCATTTCAATTTTTTTACTAAACACCTGCACGGTGGTTAACCTAAAGGTTCTCCCACTGTAAATGTCTTTCCATATATTGAATCTGGACACTTTTCTAAGTATTTTACAAAAAAAACAAAATCATTCATTTAGCCGTTTTTAAGAAAATCGATTTTTTAGGTTAAATAATTTAATTTTTATATATTTATTTAAAGTATGTGCAGAATCGTAATACAAATTGATATTAAAATTAATTTTTATAAATCGAAGTATTTTGTAAAATTTTTACAATTTTTTGTGTACAGAAAAATCACCGCGAAAAAATTAAAATCATTAAATAAAAAAATAAGGGTGAAAGTTATAACCCTATCTAATAAACAAATATTATCGATTTCATATTTATACTCGAATATTAATTTTAAAAAAAGACTAAAATAGCGGATCCTATATGGTGGATAAGATTTATAAAAATTCATCGAATTCACTTAAAGCTCGTTACTTGTGGGGTAACAACTGATCCCCCATATTTTGGCCGCTATTATAAATTTTCGAAATGTAACATAAAATTCGCAATTAGCGATCACAAAAAGCCTTGTGTAACAAGTTTTAAGTGAATCCGATAAATTGTTGCAAAATTTGAATGCCAAATAAAATCTGCCATTTTGAATTCTTCAGTTTGTCTTTAGATTCGTAATCAACTGCTAATAATTTTAAAGAAATCATTTCATATTTTTTAAAATTAATATTCGAGTATAACTGTGAAATCGATAAATAAATATTAATTATTGAATCATTATAAGTGACTATTTAGCATAGAAAAAGTTCCAATATTCGAAGTACGAAAACAATCATTTTTTGTCGAGGCTCTTTAGAAGTCACACTTTAATGATTTTAATTGTTTCGGTGATTTTCTGTACACAAAAAATTGTAATAATTCATCAAAATACTTTTATTTATAAAAATTAATTTTAGTATCTAAATGAGTATAATTTTAGTATCAATTTGCATTACGATTCTGCACATACTTTAAATGAATATATAAAAATTAAAATATTTAACTCAAAAAATCGATTAAAAAACGGCTTGATTAAAAACGGCTTGATAAATGATTTTGGTTTTTTTGTAAAATACTTAGAAGAGTGTCCAGATTCAATGTATAGAAAAACTTTTTTTTAAAATAACATCATATGTTGCTTAAAAGTTTTTACTGGGGAGTGTTTGGAGTTGTTTATTTCGAATTTGATATCAGTTTTTCAAAATTCGATGATATTTCCACACTGAGAAAACGATTTATTTGATTCAAACATATTTTATTTAAATCAAACTTAAAATATCTTTGCTATACAGTCAAACAAATTTAAGTTTAATTCAAACATATTTTTTGGTTCATTTATAGAAATAATATATTTAATTCAAACATAATTTATATAGTTGATTTTAAATTATTTATTATCAACTTTTAAGTTTGAATCAAACATAAAAATTTTGAACACATTTTTTGTTTAAACCAAAACAGAAAATATGTTTAAAATTTTAAATTAAACATAATTAAATTTAAAAAGTTATTATTTTACTTAAAATGAGTATAATGTTTTCTCAGTGCAGTATACAACAAAGTTTTTTTTAAATATAATCTACATTTTTTCCAAACTTGTTACTTGCTTATAACTTTTTAAGTTTATAAAATTTTAATGTATATAAACAGTATTGGCAGAATTTGACTATTTGGTAACAAGTTTAAAGCAATTTTTCAATTGTTCATAATTTTTAATGAGTAGAAACAACTGGTCTCAATGGATTGTTATTCTTATGGATCTTGGGTAAACCATAAATTCTTGAGAGATTAGTATTAGTTTGAGTAAGTTCTAAGTCACCAAATTTTTTATATAGCAAATCATTATTATTAAGATATTTTAAATTTTTATAAGTTTTAGTTTTTAAATTTGGTAACGGATCTCTATTGATGACCTTATAGGTCTTTTTGTCAGAAAGTAACAAATTAAGTTTTTCTCTATATTCAGTCTTGTCTAATGCCACCGTAACACTTCCCTTGTCAGCAGTAGTAAATATTACATTATCATGACGTTTGACAAATGATTTGGTTTTAGCCAGATTTTTTGAAAAAACTCTATCATGTATATTCATATGTCGTAAATTACTATTGTTATAAGAACTAAGATTTTTAACTAAACTCATTCTTATATTGTTAGAAATATCCTCATTTAATTCGTAAGAAGGCACAAAATTTTCAACAGATTTAATATATTCAATATCCGTGTTTAAACAAATGTTATTATAATTATTAATGTCATAAAATTTAAAATTTTCCCCTAATGACATAACATTAGTAACATCATCAGGAATGTCAACATTAGATAAATTTAGAAACCAATTAGGTTGAGAGTTAAACGGATTATTGAAATCTAATTTTAAATGGTTACATTGTAAAAATCGAAATTTCTTCTCAGACTGTTTACAAAGATTATTTTTGAATTGAGACAATTTTTGATTATGTATTTCATAAATAGAATTTAGACTTAGCTGGGAAAAATTGTTTTCTAATATAGATTTTAATTTTTCTATTTTTTTGAACAAATAATAAATGTGAATACATTTATCTTCAATGAAAATATTTAACAATTTATTTTTAAAGTTTTCAAGAAGTAAATTAAATTTTGAGTTGCCAGTATTACTATGAAAGAAAAAATGATCCAAACTATACTCAATTGTGTTGATGTGTTTAGGTGTCAAATCGTATGTCCGACATTTAAGAAGAAACTGCAGTTGAGTGGTAAATCTAACAGCACGTTTATTGATGTTAATCCATTCCTTCAAAATCTCCCTTTGTTGTAAAGAAGAAGAAAATTTGAAAATATCTGCAGCACAGTTGTGTGACCCTTGTAGATCCATGGTCAGTAATAATAAAATAATAATGATTCTATCACTCGGTTTCCAAATTAATTATGTGTTGAAGTTATCGATCACTCCGTGTCAAGTAAATGGAAAAAATTAAAACAATTCCTTTAACGTTTTCAACAGCAAAGCTGCCCTCTTCAGAAACTATAATTTATTTATTAAATAAATTTAGACAATTAGTTCATTACAATATTAAATATTAAAATAAAATAACATTAATCAAATTATTACCGTAAAAATTGCGAAAAAAAATTAAATTATATATACATATTTAAAAGAAAGAAATGAATGGAGGAAACATCCTCATCACATCGTATACGATTAGACACTAATTCATATTATAAGTTTTCAGAAGATACAAACGTGGATCGATAAAGATGAGGTGAATAACCCATCAGTAAACAGAAAACGAAAACAAAAAATCGAAACCAAGAGAACTGTCAAGGTAACTCAGACAAGAAATTAAAATAAAATAATCAAAGGAATTTCTTTTCTTCTAAAAAATAAATGTAATGATTATTAAGATCTTGTGTATCATCTTTTTTATTAACTGAATTATTTTGCAAATTAATATGAATCATCTCAGAAATTAGTCGTTTTTTATAATTAGATTCTCTGTCAAGTATTAAAAAATTATCCCAGTCAAATGAATGGTTAAATGAATTGCTATGATTTGTAATAACTCCTGTTTTAGAATTTTTGTGTTCATTAATACGAACACCTACCATTCTTTTAGATTGACCAACGTAAGAAGCAGAACAATTTTTACACCTTATTTTGTAAACAGTGTTGACATTATCAGATTTTCTGTTTCCATCTTTAGCCTTGTACAAAATAAATTATAGTTTCTGAAGAGGGCAGCTTTGCTGTTGAAAACGTTAAAGGAATTGTTTTAATTTTTTCCATTTACTTGACTCGGAGTGATCGATAACTTCAACACATAATTAATTTGGAAACCGAGTGATAGAATCATTATTATTTTATTAATCTATCTCAAAGTACTCTCATTTTATGTCCACAGGTGAGACCTACAATTTAAAAAAAAATTCAGCCCAAAAGCTCTTTATAATTTGGAGATATTTATGAAAATGTGATGTTTACACACACACACACACACATACGGAATGACATTTTGTAAAAATGTCATTTTTGAACTCCTGAGGTCAAATAACATAAAAATATGTTAAAAAATCGAAGTTGAAAAATTTTGGTATTACAACACTTCCTCTATATGAAGCTCTGAGTTTGGTTGCATCTAGCAATTTTCTGTAAAATTGATATGAGATCTTAATTATTACAAAAAAACACCAATCAAAATTGAACTAATACTAGCCGCGCACAAGGTCCAGAATGAACTATCAGATAATACATCAAATGAATTATGGTTGTCTCAGACCCAAACTCACCTCGCTTGGGTCGGGGGCGTATTTTGAATTTCGCAGGGATACCTACCTAATCATTCCAGTTTTCCGTTTAGGGTTAATCATGATTTGACATGGTAGTACAGTATTTTAGATTAAACTATTCTGGTGAACTACAGTTTTTGTACTGTGAAATTCCTATACATTTGAAAATTTTTAATTTTGAAATGGAACACTTTAAAGGAGATGTATTAAATCCGTGTAATGTTAATGGGTATTTTAGCATCGTCTTAAAAAAAACTATATGTTTCAGTAGATACGAGAATCTCGTAAAAAGTTTGATATACAGAGGAGAAGTTGAGAAACGAGAGAATTACCTTTTTATTTTACGCTCAGCCGCATTCTTTTCTCTCTTTCACTCTCAAAAGTTGAAACTGCAAGTCAGTTGAACGAAACCCGTTGAAACTACCACCCGGGCACAACCCACAGGGCTTAATCCGTTTACACTAAGTTTCCTTAGCCTCAAGAAGCTCTCATGGTGTGTGGCGCCTTGAAACGAAAATTATGACCTTTGCTTTACGAGGTTCTCCCGACATATTTACAACCAACTTCACTGGCATTAAAGAATCTTCCATAAGACGAAAAAAAATCAACTTTTAAGCTTCTGTACTTCTACTTTAGTCTTATTTTATATTTCAATACATTAAATAATCTCACCAGAATTTCTTTTTACTAAAATAATAATTTGTTTTAATTTTCATAATTAATTCATTTTTCAGAACAAATTTTTTTTTCTATTTTCAATTTCTCCTAAGAATTAATGCCGAAAACTAATAGTTAACTTAACATGAGTCTTTTGACTAGAGAGAACTCGGTATTACACTTCCGATCTACTTTAATGAACTTTATAAACTTTGTTGGAAGCTTAAAGTCTTTAAAATAATGGTCTTTGACTACACACGCAGTTACAGGTATTTAGCTTTCATGTTTAAAAGCTTTTAGATCTTACTTAAATTCAAAAAAGAAAATTTTCTCGAAAAGTTTAATTAAAGAACCAGTGTGTCCGTTTTTCTCTCTTATTAAATACTTGTTCATTTAAAGTTTCAACCATTAGACCTCGAGACTCTTTTTTAACTCTAACCGATGTTTAAGAGCATAAGAAAGCGTTGGAAAAAAATTTAAAAATTATCGCTAGGAAAAGTTTGCTTTAATAAAAATAATAATAAAAGTTTTGTTATTAAAGAAAAGTCACGACGAAATAAATGTTTTCAGGAAAAATTCCCGCCAAGTACACGCACAAGAAGAAAAGAGAAGATAAAATGTATATATATATATATTATAAATAACTTTCGATTGAGCTGAGACGCCAGAAAATTTGTTTAAGAGAACTTTTAAACGAGATATTTAATTAAAATCAAAATTGTCTTGAAAAGTTAGTTTTAGAAACCGCAGAACCGCGAAAGTGGGTGTGAAACTTTAGTGTTTTCAAAATGATGTTCTTCTACAACCTGTTGCGTTTTAATGTTTTTCTATAATTAAAGCACTAGTGCAGTTATAATTAAGTTAGAACATATTATTTATACTAAAAATTGAAAATTTTTTGATTATACTAATAATAATTAATATAATATTAATAATTAGTATAATATTAATTAACAAATTTTATTAATTGATAATAAATAATTTCTTTTTAAAATTATTACATAATGTTCAATTAATATTAAAATTTATTACTCAGTATATATTTAGGTTTTTTATATAAATAATAAATTATTTCATGTCTTTGTTGTCGCCGTAAGAAATAACTAATATTATTATTTTTGACAAGTGAGTTTCTCAACTGAGAGCTAACTCTACTTTATTTACTTAACAAGTAAAAGTACAAAAACAAAATAAAAATTGACAAAACAGAGGTGTAAAGTATTATAGATTATCCAAATTATTAAAATTGTTTAGAATTGCGAAAAAAGAATATGAAAAGTTCGACAAACATAATTAAAAAATATGAAAGAAGTTCAAATTTATATTTTACGAAATTTTAAGGCATTCTTATATAAATTGTCAATTAATTATCTGTTACTCTTTATTCAAAAGATTATAGAATAGATTTGAATCTTTAACAATGTTTTAAAAACAGAAAAACATTGACACACTTAAACAACATAAATATGGAAAAGCAACAATTAAACCGGACCCCCGCTCTAAATACAAACTCAGTCTTTATTTAAAACTATCAAAAAACAGTTTGACATGCATGTTTGCATGCTAATATTTTAAACCTCTGTTTTGTCAATTTTTGTTTTGACTAAACGAGCAATACAATTTCTTTCTGATTCGAAGATCAGACTAAGATATTTTTATAGGATTTTCATCGCTGAATACGAATCTGACCTCAAAAAATGCCCATCACGTCGATTTTTTTTGTTTAAAAGACTGTTATTTTATCATTAATTAACAAATTTTGTTATTTCTAGTTCGAAACATGTCATACAGAACAATAATCAATTTGATTTTTTATATTTTGACAACGCCAATGGATGTCATCTGCACCAGCCTCCTACTTAGTTTTTTTGTTATAAACATTAACTTTCAATTTCTATAACAATATTAAGTTGAAACTAGTAAACATTTTTTTAACAATTATTTATAATTAATTAATTAATTTATAATTAATATAACCCCGTTAATGTCCGCATTAGTGGTTTATTCTGTTTTATTCACAGAGCTAAAAGCATTGATATTAAAAGTACGGGTTAAAAAAGAGAAAATGTCAGTATTAAAATTTAGATATTAAAACTATTTATTTAAAGTCTTTACGATTGAGAGTGGATAAGACCAGAAGTCTTATTGAAAACACTGAAATAAAATTAGAATTTGTAAGGAATCAATTTTAAAATTTAAATGAAGTTTTTTATGAGTATTAGATCTTTTTAGGCTTATTTTTAAATTGTTCAAAAAGTCGTTGATGGACGAAACAATTATTCCTTCAGTGCGGTATCGACAAAAAAGAAAGTAGGTATTTCCTCAAAATGCTTTCGGGTTAATCAAAAGTAAATAGTCCGAAGTCCAGGTGTCAAAGAAGATTAGATTTCAAGATAAATATTTAGACTTGTAGAAACAGAGGTAATTCATTCGATGTTGGCGAACGCGTTGCACTATGTAGCTCGATGAGATTCCTGTCTCAGAAAAATAAAAAGAAGACTTGATGTAGAAGTTGCTTTTTCGTATAAAACTTGACTTGTACTGTGACGAAACTTGAAAAAGTCACATGGTAACTCGATATGGCAATTCGAATTATACAACAGGTTGATTCGCTGGTGATTTCTGGTCTATACTTAAAGATGAAACCTAATTAACTCGTTGGTGATTTCTGGACTGGAGTCGAAGAAGATATATGCTGATAATACACAACCAGTTAACTTGGTGGTGGTTCCTGGATTGACAAACTTGTCAGTGTCACCTTTTATACAGTCCCTTGCAAAAGGACAATATGATAATACCATCCAAATAAAAAATATTTAAATCAAATAAATATTTATAAAAGAATGAAAATTCATTGAATTAAACATTTTTTTGTTTAAATAGTTTTTACATTATACTAGAGAGATAAAAAGTAGCCTGGCACTTAGTAAATGGAGGAAAGCCTGTATAAAATCGGCGATAAGTAGGACGAGGAAACTTAGTTTTGAAATATATTTAAACATGAAGAGTAACAAAATTTTGAGATTAGGGAAAGTTGTGCGAATGTCGCTAATTGCAATTTACGTATATAGGAGGAGGTGACAGAGAGTTTGGAGAGTTGAAGCATTACGAAAAAGAGGTCGTCGAGTTTGAAATGGCCTCTATAAATTCCACTTGTCCCCTTGAAAACGGTAATGCATCAAGGCTTTCAAATTCGTGCGGGCCGTAAATACTATGAAAAGGATGGAGATGGGTGGATAGTGTTGCAAAAGTATTTGTTGTATGAGCGTGTGCATTTTATATACATATACATATGTATGTGAGTGTCTAGTGACAGGGGCAGAGATGCATTGTACCGGCTGCATCTATCCGCTCAGGCTGCCTATCCTCGCTCAGAACTATGCACTTCACTCGGGACACAAGTTAGTTTCAAAACACAGTTTGGACAATGTTATACAGCACTCGGATGACGTTGCAGTTGTTACGCTACATTTCCCAGCGATGGTATCTTCCTCTAAATGAGATATCTGCTGACAGTGTTCCAACAAAAGGCGCCTCTGCAAAATACCGACAATGATGAAAATTTACTTATCTTAGATTCTATTTTCCTATGCTATGTAATCGCCCTGCATTCATTTTACATTCAATTATATGGGCAAATTCACGGATCCGAACGATTTCATGTTACTCCCATTTCAAACTATGTTAATAATATCATAGAATATCGTTCTCACAGTCTCTATTCTTATTACTAATATATTTAGCAGAAAAAACAAATAAAAAATATAAAAATAAATATTGTTATGATCAGCATATATATATATATATATATATATCTACACCTGTATTGCTAACATTCGACATGAGTCGATAAGTGATATCAGGAATAAAGTAATTTTTTAGTAAATTAGACTGCAACATTTTGGAAATCCTGCCAGGGCAACTACAAACGACATAAAAATAAAATACCACACTGTTCTATTCTCGATTATGAACCAATTTTTTTACGGAAAGTATTCATAATCAATCATCAGAAAAAAAGAATCTGATCAAATTTGATATATGCTACTGAATGAGGTGCTTGAGCTTGTCGATCTAGACAAAAAGACTTCGAAGAAAAATACTTGGTTAGAAATTTCATCCAAACGGAAAAATAGGAAGATACACCATTTACTTGAGGTCTTTTGCAGCACCTTTTGAAGTTAAAATAAATCTCACTCTTCCTATTGAAATTTAACTAATTCTAAAGTATCCAGATCTAATTCAGAAATGGAAAGAGAAGAATGAAAAACACTCGCATTGTTTTCCCAGTCTTAAACTTACTTAAAGTAGGAGCATTCATGCCATAAATTGATTTAAAAAAATCGTTAACTTTAATAAGATCCGAATCGTCTGATACAGTCTTAATTGCAGTTTCTTTATCTGAACTGTAAGGAAAACCAAACAGGATTGCAAAGAACCAAACTTCTTTCCAGGCTATTAGATAACTCTGACATACGTTTTGAAGAAACTGATTCACCCAAGGCAATAGTGTTGTTATTTGTATCCTGAAGTACTTGCACCTTGTCTTCGACAACCACAATACTCTCCACAGCATCGCATAACTTTGTAGAGTAAGATGATACTGTAGAAGTCAACGGATCCTAGTTTATTACCAATAAAATCATCAGATTCAATTTTAGCATTTTCGTAGTGATCATCCAATACTTTACTAATCTAATCGATAGAGATATAGTTGCAGGAGAGACGTTTTACTCACAGCGAGATTAAATATGAGATGCAAAACAGTACTCTGAACACCAAAAAATGTGAGAAAGGACTTTACATAAAAAAAAGAAAATTTTGAATTATAAATGTCGTTTTATTATTTAAAAGTAGAACAGTTTTCGATCGAGATATAGCTAAATTTCAATTTTTTTAGTATCGACAAAAAGTGGATTCACTAATTTACAATTTTTTTTTGAATGTAGAGGATCGATTTCAGTTTTTTTAAGCAAATTAAAGGTAATTAAATTTCCCATAAAAAAGTATTTACAAGATTTTTAATTGGACTGACCATTTAGAAGCTATTTATGAATTTGTTTGAAATTTCTCATTATTTTTAACAATATTTTTGGAAACGATTCACTTTTTTGGTTAATTACGTCACAAAAAACGTGTTTACTTTGGGTTTTTTAGACATCAAAGCACAATTTGTTATGAAAAAAATAAGCCATTGTTTATCAAAATGGAACTGAAAATGTAAAAGATAGTTAGATAGATGCTTATGCACTTAAGTTAAAATATAGAAAATGACGTTTTACAAAAATTTTACTTTGTTATTAAAGTGAGATTCATTATTTACAGTTTTCTACGGTCGTTGTAATCAGATTAATCCCAATGAAAATATTCCTTATTAGTACAATTGCTGACAAATGGTTTAGTACCTCACCATCCCTGTATGTAACTCCAACACTGGTGTGCCTGAATTCGCTTGGATTTCTAAATAAAAAAAATATATTAAAAAAATTAAGCAGGTTTTTTATTGCACTTCAAGAGTCACATGTCAATATTTACAATTTAAAGCTAAATAAAATTTACAAAAGTAGCATTTTTAGCGCGTCTAAAGTGCGTAGACCCCATCTGCGATGGCTTATTTTCTTCCTAACAAATTGAACTTTGACGTCAGAGAAAGAAAACCCGAAGTAAATACGTTCCAGTTAAAGGTTTTCTTCGTGAATATAAAATAATTGAATGAAATAATAGAAAATAAAGATTAAAAAATAATGAAACTAAAAATTCTAGATAAAACTCTAAGGAAAATTAAAAGTTCATAGGGGAATTCGGTAATAAAATATAGTTATCATGAACAAACTGGGATTTTCATTAACGTAGTTTATATGTAGAGTTAGGAAAGTGGAAGTAATAAATGATTCCCAAGTGAATGGACTTGTAGTGATGTTACTAATCTCGCTGAATGTTAACTGAGTGAACATCAGTCGTAGAGGATAGAGTTGGATTTGTCGGTATTTGGTGATAAACGTATACATACATGTTCGAGGGACTAAATACAAGAAAGGGGAATAGGGTAGGTGTCATATGTGGAGCAGGGAAAATGGTGTTTTGCCACCAATGTCACTGCACTTGATACAACGACAATTTGTTAGTTGCCGCACTGAACAGTCTGTTTCACATCCAATGTTACGTCTTCGCATGTATCGGCGTCGCCTGTTACTCAAGACCAACTTGTTACCCACGAGCCATTGTCTCATTCGGTCTGATGAATGCGACAGATAAGATTAGATTCCATCTGTACCCTTATTTATACACTTGCGCAAGTCGCATTACAGAGGTGGGCAATATATTCCACTTGTCAATTCTAACGAAATTGGTACTATTTCTTTTTTTATTTTAGCAACGGGTACAGTAGTTGTAACAACCAAAAAACTGTTTCCTTTTCAATTTTCCTTAACTACATACTTTTACGCTTGTACCTCAAAAAAGTATCTTATACACCGATTTTAGATAAACTTAAAGTGATACAAAATTTTCAAGAATAATTGAACCAAAAATTTAAAATTAATCTTTTTTTATGCAAAATTATTTTTTTTCAGATATAGCCTTTTTTATTATTCAAATTTTTATTTATTTTTTTTATTTAGAGAAATCACGGGACAAGCCCTTTTGTACAAAGTACTCCTAAGTCTAATAAAAATACAGTACGAGATAATTATAATCTTAATTGTCTGGTAGCCTATGTCACATATCTATTTGAATTGAAAAGAACATTTCGCAATCCTGATGAAAACCTTAAAGCATTAGTGTCAAAAAAGTCAACATCACTATCAATTAAATTAGCTTCTCTGCATAGTCGATGTATTAAGGAGTTATTACCATAATTTGTTCTGTGAAAAGGAACCAAAAATAGATTATAAAATCTTGTTATTGTTCTAGGAACTCGTAAATTAACCATTGAAAGAAGTGAAGGGCAGTAAATAGCACCATTCAACAGCCTATACAGGAAAGACATATCAGAAAAGTAGAATCTTGAAATTAACGTAGGAATATTAAATTTAGCCCTCAAGTCTTTATAGTCATGAGTATAAAAATCAATCATTTTAAGAATAATTAATTTATCATTTGATAATTTTTCAGTCCAACTGTAAATAAAATTCTGCTTAGATATATAATATATTTGATACAAATAACAATAATTTCATAAAAATAAATATTAGAAAAATGGTCACAAATTGTGATCTGAAATCAAATAAAACTTTTTTCAGTGCATAATGAAACTGTCAACTAGAAAAAAGTTTTCTGAATGAATAGATGGAATGACTAAATTAAGTTATATAAATATGAAGTGCAGTTGGCTCAAGAGAGATTCTTTCGAGCTCTCAAAAACTTCCTTTATTATGCAGTCTAAAAAATTTAAAATACCTTGAGTCAATAAAAGATTCTCGACAATCTACGAGAGCAAATATTTGTCAAGATATTGACTGAAAAAAAATTATTAGCTTTTAATAAATCAATTTTTTTACTCTCAAATAGAATAATTACAAGACACTTTTATCAATTTTTAATAAGTATTTTGTTTATTTTTAAGTAAAATTTATTTAAATAAAGCGAAATATTTCCTGTTTCGTCTAGTTTTAAATTTATGACAGAAAACTTCTAGGAAAGAGTTACTTAATTTTTAAAAATGTAAATAAGTTCTATGCGAGCGGCAATTGTAAATTTCGTTTTGTCTGGAGAAATTTATATGTAAGACACAAGAATAAGGAAATTGAAGTAAGAGAACAAGACAATGAGTAACACGCACTACCAATTTATTTATCTCGAAATTCAATTTTCACATTATTATTGCTTTAGTACTACCTCATTATTTTTCGCTTCACTAAATTTCTAAATTACCTCATTCACTTTAGAATGCAAAATTTTTCAAATAAATGAAACTATGAGATTTTCCCTTATTTTGTAAAAAGATATTTTTTATTTATTTTTATATCTCTAGTAAATGTAATTAAATTTATAAATTAATATTAATATGAAAATAAATAACTATTTATATAATAAAAATAAAAACTTTCTAAATAAGTTTTCTCTAGTACAATTCATTTTGTAACAAATATTTTTCTAAAAACTTTCAATTATCTAAAAGCAATTTTCTAATAAAATTCCGTCTTAAAATATTTTCACTAATACATAAAATTCAATTTCTAACAATTCTTTTCAAATAGAATTCTTTTCGTAATAAAATTTCTTTTTAATAAAATTCTTTTTCCAATTTT
This sequence comes from Leptopilina myrica (nomen nudum), assembly GCA_032872475.1. Taxonomy (NCBI): domain Eukaryota; kingdom Metazoa; phylum Arthropoda; class Insecta; order Hymenoptera; family Figitidae; genus Leptopilina; species Leptopilina myrica (nomen nudum). Next base: position 28,335,671 of record CM065461.1, on the reverse strand, counting down.
TTTTGTTTAAAGTTGATTTTCTAATAAAATTTAATTTCTAAAAACTTTCATTAAATAAAATTCATTTTCTAACAATTATTTAATTTTTTTCCGAGTATATATTGTACTAGGTTAATGACTTTTGTAATATAAATTAAATATTATAAAATTTTTTTATAAATATAGTCAGCACTTATCTATAATGATAAGAAATAAAGATAAGAAGATTTTTTCATTTTATATGAGTAGAAAATTAAAATGAGGATGAAAAAAAAGAAAATGGAGCAAAGTAAAGGAAAAATTAAAAGATAAAAAAAGACATTTAATGAAGTAGAGATTAAAGTAAAAATGTAAATTGAATAAGATAAGCGTGGAGAAAAAGAAATTTGAAAAAAAAGAAGGAAAAATTCGAAGATAAAAAACGGATATTAAAAGTTGATGTCGAATTATATTAAAACTAAAGTTTTTTAATTTTCGATTGGAGAACATTTTTACTAGAAGCATATATAGACATTTTTACAGTATTAAAAAATATGTTTAATAATTAGTTGTAAAGATTTACAAAATTGTCTATAGCTATTTATATAAAAATTTAATAAAAATATTTTGACATAAATATTTTTATTGAAAGTTTTTATCAGTATGTTTATATAAAATATTTCCTAAATATTTTTGTAAAAATATTTTTACATGAATTTTTGTATAGAATGTTTTCTATAACGTGATTATCTTAATACAGAATATTGCCTACATATTTTAATATAAATATATTTATGTATCAACATTTTTCTAGAAATTTTCTATGAGCGTGTTTATACAAAATACGTTTTAAATATTTTTATGAAAATATTTTTATATGCATTTTTTAATACAAAAATTTTATATTAATATTTTTATACAAATTGTGTATAAATTATATATGAATAAACTATACTTGTCTATTATTAAATTAATTTATATAGTAATCATATTTTTGTTATTTAAATTTAAAATTTTTTTTTATATTTTTATGTATTCTTATTAACGTTCAAGATAAAAAAATTAAAATTATTGTTTTCAACAGTGTTTTCATTTCAATATACAAAAAAATATATTTTGTTGAGAAATAAGTAGTTTAAATAAGTTTTAGTCAGACAATACTTTTAAGAATCTGTTTGATTTGGAAAGCAGTAGTAAAAGCGAATTTTAGATTGATTTACTTTTAGTAACTGTTTTTCATGTAGAAATTAGTAGTGTAAATCAAGTATAGTAAGACAAACATTTAGTAAATAATTTTCATTTGGAAATTAGTATAGGTAGAAAATTAATTTTAGTCAGACAAACATTTAAGAAAGTATTTGTATCTTCAAGACTTTTCTTATATAAATTTTTCATGAATATTTTTATACAAATGTTTTGACAGGAATCTTTTTTAAAACAATTTTTTTTAATTTTCTAACATAAAGAAAATTTTTATATAAGTATTTTATACAAACTTTTACCTAAATAATTAGTAATTATAAAGTAAGAAAATATTTGTATGAAAATGTTTTTAAAAAAATAATTTATACCTACAAACTTTTTTATAATTACGCTTTTATACAAAATATTTTTTAATATTATAATTTCCCAAATATTTTGATATATAAATATTTTTATGAAGGTGTTAAAAAATATATATTTTATATTCCTTTTTTTACACAAATAGTTTGTACAATTTTTTTTGTCAATAAATTACCATATGAATATTTTTTACAATTGTAAATTCTTTTGTATTATTTATAAATATACAATAAAAATATTTTCTTTAAATTTAAAAATAAAAAAGAAAAGAAAAAAGTAATTTAATATATGAACAAAGAAAGAAAAAGTAAAAAATAAATAAAAAAAGGAAAAACAATAAAAAAATTTTTTAAAAATGTAAAAATTGTGGTCTTGCATGTTTTTAGAAATTTACATAGCCGACAAAAAGGAAAAGAGAAAGCAACGTTGAATAATCCAGTCATTGATAAATGTATCGCGATTTTTCTCATTCAAGATCGAAGCAGGTTAAAATAGACCCTCCCCCCTATTGTCGAAGAAACTGCGAAACGCTCGTGTTCGAAACATTCGAAAACATCTTGAAAACGTCTTGCCCAACTGAAAAATCGTCCCCTGAAAAACGTCTCTCTCAATTTACGTCCCTCTGTGTCCTTTGTTTTTTCGCTTGCTTCACACGAAAATTTTTCTTCTTTCTCTTCTCTTGGTTGCTTCTCTTTTTTTCCCTCTCACGCAAACCATCTTTGCCTCTGGCTTTATCTTCGTCTTCGAACTTTCAACACATCTCTTCACCTCCCCTCCCTAAATCTCTCTCTCTCTCTCTTTTTCTTTTCACACTTTCTCGCGCGCACTTTCCATCGATTTCTTTTCTATTTTCTTTCCCTTTTTTCTTATACGACTTCCAAATTTATCGACATGTCTGCAAATGTTCGCAGTACGTCTGCAATCTTTTGGATTTTTACCCGAGGCGAATCGATTTGGGAAAAAAAATATCAGGTATAGTAGAGTAGAAGAGTGAAAGTGGAGAAAGGAAATTACAAACTTTTTTATTAAATATTGTTTGGAAATTGTTCTTCAATTGTCCGAAATTATTGCTCGTTTGTTAAAATAAATAAATAAAAATTTTTATTTTTAGTTACTTTTTCGAGAAAAGTAAGAAATTTTTTTAATAAAATACATTTATACTTTTACATATACTATAAGTATATTAAATACACTTATACTTTAAATTTAAATAAAAATATTATAATAAGTAAATAATTCTATTTAATAATTTATTTAAATATTAAAATTATTTTTAAATTATTTTCAATAACATTGTCAATTTTTTTAAAGAGAAAAACCCTAAATATTCATTTAAAATAAAAAACAAAACAATTTAAAAGGACATGACTTACTCAAAATTTAAATAATAATTTAAAAGGTTTTAATGAAAAGTCGTAATTTAGGAATTTTATCAATTTTTCCAAAATTAGCACCTACCTTTTTATTTTTAATTTTGTTAATTTTGAAAAAAGTGTGAGAAATTTCTGCTTAGAAATTTTGTATTCTCTTAAAACAATGAACGTATTTAAGTTAAATTTCCTTTTTAAGAAAAGTTTTGGAATTTACGTAAAATGTATAATTCGTGTTTTGATATAGAATGAAACTTTAAACTTATATTCGAAGAAGAAGAGTATCGGAAGCAATAAAAGAGGAGAAACTGCAAATTCCAAGAACAGTAACAATCATTGAAATCGTAACAGTCTGAATCGATTTCAAATATTCTCGCCTCTTTTTTATGTATGAAATTCTGCTTTCGTTATCAATAAAAATCAAATTATAGATTATGTTCGAAAATCTTTACAAGAAAAATTTCTTTTTCAGCACAATAAAAAAAAGAGAAAACACCATGTTAACGATTTCTATTATTTATTTTCTTTTTTTCATAATTGTAATTTAAATATTTGAAAACTATTAACTTTTCATTTAAAAATTTTAATTTTTAAATTTATTCGTTATTTACAAATTAGATTATTATTATATCTATTTTATTCCCTTTATTTTATTTATGTTCATTTTCATTTATTTATACTTATCAAAGTTTTGCTTTATTCTATTTTCAATTTTAATTTAAATTTTCTAAAATGATTATCAAATTTTAATTTTTTAATTTTCTTGTTTTTCAATTTATTATTATTGATAAAAAATTCTAATTAATATTTATTTTTAATTTAATTCTATTATTTTGTATTTTATCAATTTAATTTTTATTCATTTGACTTTCTTTATTTTATCAATTTTCATTTCATTTCTATTTCATTTTTGTTCTTCTCCTTTTAATTTGTTTTCATTTCATCTATTTTCATTCAATTTATTATTACTTATTTTTGGTATTTATTATTTTTTCAAAATTTTCCAGCAACCTATTTTGAATACCTAATCTGTAATAATTAAAAAAATAACGGAAAACAAATTTTTAAAAGAAAAAGTTACTTAAAAATTGCAAATTCTTTGAAACATTTAAATTGTTTATTTACCAATTTTTTTTAAGAATAAAAAAACAAAATTTTTAAAGCAATCGAAAAACTTGTATTGGTGCAATTAATGGGAATAGAAAAGTTTTGCCATCCGTACATGTATATATATGTCATCGCTGTATCGTCACCTCGTGTATATAGCAGGGACTTTCACGAAAAATTCGTGTCGTGTCCGTGTCGTGTCCTGACACGACACAAAGTTCACTTAGTAATTCGTGTCGTGTCCTGACACAACACAAATTTCGATTGGTAATTCGTGTCGTGTCAAGGCACGACACAAAGTTCATTTGATAATTCGTGTCGTGTCGAGTCATGACACAAATAACGCTTGCAAGATTCTACACAGTGTTTCATGCGTGTTCTTAAAACGTGTTTTGACACGACACGAATTACTAATCGAAATTTGTGTTGTGTTTTGACACGACACGAATTACTAAGTGAACTTTGTGTCGTGTCAAGGCACGACACGAATTACTAAGTAAACTTTGTGTCGTGTCAGGACACGACACGGACACGACACGAATTTTCGTGTTTTTTCGTGTCCGTGTTGGTCCCTGGTATATAGTATTTCATCTGTCGCAAAAAGAAATATTGGTTTTCTTTATCGATATACTATGTATGTATTACAGTTTCTGCACGTAAACCAACCAACACCATCTGATAAATAAAAAAACTGCAACATAAACAGTATTCCTCATACATTTTAATATTACACGAATTTCTCTATCCGCACCTCATGAATAAATCGACTTGCAATAATCAAATCCTAGGGAATATCAAATTTTTATCAATTCTTCATGTGTATTCATTTTCACTGCGCTTTGGAAAAAACGGTTTTGTCATACATGAATTTCATTCATTTGCATTTTTATTTCTTTCAATTTGATGAATTGAAAATAATCATTTTACAATTTTATCTAATTGCGTAAGAATTAAAAATTTATTTATTAACTTTATGTTTATTTATAATGAATACAAAATGTATTTTTTATTGTTTTTTTTACTTTAGTAGTTGTCAATTTTTTTTAAAATCAATATTTTTGCATTTTGTGGACCTTTCGTATTTCTTAATTTCTTTCTTTTTTTGTACTTTTGTATTTTTGGATTTTTTTGTAGGGGGAATTCCCCTAATACAGGACACCTAAGGTTTTCATAAAATAAAATTAAAACCACTTCAAAAAATATGACTTTATTAATGAATTTTTTTTTGTTTTTTGTATCTACTTTTTTATTTTTGTATCTTTCTATATTATTTATTTTCTATAATAATACCATTAAAAGTATACATTTTTATACATTGTATTTTATTTTCTTAATATTTTTAAAATCTTTTTTTTTTGCATTTTTTACAACTTTATTTTTGGATCACTTGATTTTCATTATTTTTGTATTTTCATATTTTTGTATCTATGCTAATGTATTTTCTTCATTTCTATATTTTTTACTTACTTTTTTATTGCATTTTTTGTATTTATTATGCTTTTATTGTTTTCACTTTTTCTGTATTTTTGTATTTTTATACTACTGTTTTTTTAATTTAAATATTTTTTGTATTTTTGTACACCTTTGTACTTTTTGTATTATTTAATTTTTCATTTATATTGAATTTTTTCTTTGTCTCTTGTATTCTTTTGTCAGAAAAAAATATCCCCCTTTCAAAATTTTATAAATAATAATTTACAGATGCAATATTTAAAACTAAAAAAAATATTTAAAAAAAATTCGTTTCTCCATCATTTTTTATGTCAATGGTAGATTTAATAAAAAAAAATTTGTTTACAATTAACTTTAAGTGAATAGGTAGTAAAGGGCCAGTAATTCCTTTCATTTCCCTACATATGTTAAAATTTAAATGATTCAACTAATCGAAAAACAGTAACTGTTTAAACAAGCAAATACCATTGAAGTTTTAGTGACGTAACATTGATTAACAAAATTATTCCGTTTGAATGCAATATATTCTCGCCCCTCTCCCGATGTCTTTTTTTAAATTTCTCATTTAATTGCATTGCACGTAAACTGCATTCATTAAAAATTATTTCCGATCGGTAAATTTTATTAACATTAATTAGTTTCTTTTGTTTAACATTAAAATTCGCTTTTTAATTGCAAATAAAATTTATCGATGATAATCATAAATGTTGAAACATAAATGAATGTTTATTGAAAAGTTTATTTACCCGGTTTTTTTCATGAACATTATATGAACTCCTAAAGTTTCTGAATTTACGCTACACTCATACTCCTACTAGATATTATGTACATCGTTTCTTTCTGAAGCATCGTGAAAAATGCATAGCACGAATAAGTGCGAAGTAAAAACTAGAAAGCAGAAACATAAAACAAGAAACTTATATAAAATGAGGTTATTTTATTATTTCGACGCGTTTTTTTTCTTCTGGTTGTGTGAGGGGTAAAAAAGAATGAATATTGTCACGATTGTTTTTTATGAATATGTATATATATATTTTTTTTTCTGTAGGTATGTTTTATTCATTAACCAAATTGACGAACATATAGATATCGCTTGTAAAGATTCAGTTTGAAATTCACCCTTTCAATTTATTTTATATATACCTTCCGGATTACTCAAAGCTGAATTTATTATTTCAAAAATCTAAATCGAAACTTTGCTTTCATGGCCAAGTAAATTAACGATGTAAAATACATTTTCACTTCGAGCAATATAAACAAAAATTTCAAATTCCTGTTTGAGTTAAAGTTGCATCGATAGAAATATTATTAATTAAAAAAAGAAAACAAATCATTTAAATCAACCCTTTTACAATTTTTGTCGGAGTAAAAAAGAAAAATAAAATTAAACAATTTTTTCGTTCTAATATAAAAAAAATACTTTTCATGAAGAAATAAGTAGTTTATGTTAGTTTTAGTTTTAGTTTCATTTTTTAATTTGATCGACATTATTTTTAATTAAATTCTCAGTGAAAGCGAAAATGAAAAGTAAACCAAAGTGAAAATAAAATTTTATCTCATCACTTTCACTTTTACAGAATTTTATTTTCATTTTCGCGTTGAGATATTTTTACTTTCACCTTTAACTTTAGAAAATTTTTATTTTCATTTTTATTTGCACTTTGACAGATTTTCATTCTCACTTTAATTCTTATTCTACTTATGAAAAAAAGGGAATTAAAAAAAAACATTTTATTAAAGTAAAAATGAAAATAAAGTAAAAATAAAATTCTCTAAAGGTGAAAATGAAAATAGAATGGAAAAAATTGTCTAAGTGAAAGTGAAAATGAAAGTAAAAACGAATGTTAGAATGAAATACTGTTTAATTAGTAGAAAGCAAACCGCTAATTCACATTAGTCTAAGAATATTCACTGATTATTGGTAAAATATTACCATTTTGTTTAATTTTTTTTGTTTCACTACATTTTAAACAAAACTCTTAAAAATAAAAGTGAAATAAAAAATGCATGTAAAAATTCTAACTCTATTGTGAATTGGTGGCTAAAATTTTCATTGATTCATATATGCAAAGAATAAATTCCTTGAAGAATGATATATAGAAAAGTTGATTTTGTATTGTGTTGGCGGGCGATTCTGTACACAATAGGTGTCAGAATAAAATGCAATCTGCAATGGCAGAGAGAATGAAATTATAATAAAATAAGGTTCACTGGATTTTATGCATGAGACGCTTGCGAGTAATTCACACACAACACAGGAGAAGGGAATTGTGCGTGTGTTTAAAATCGATACCACATTGGTTGGGGGACATTAAAGGAACATTAAATCCGTCGGCTTCGATGAAATTACATGCCCTCTACTAATTTACGAGGGTTACGTTGGCGCGTGCTTCACTTCAACGTTACGTTATGTCTGCTAAATGAAACGCAAATTACATCCATATGAGCAGAATTAGATATCCAATATTCCACTCCAGAAATTCCTCAATTTTACATGTGTATGCGTATTTTGTAGGTATATTTGTTTTCCTTTCCTCTTCATTTTCGAAAAATGCGTAACGAGAATCTGCGATAATTTGATGCATTCACCCTTCGTGTAAAAAATTGTCGCGGCAGTCTAGATCTATTTAAAGCCAGTCTATTTTTTTCCTCGCGTTGCTATTTACAGTAATGCTAAATTGATGCGGTCTTGATTCTATCTAGTTTCCTAGACAAGCTTTTAATTTTTATATAGATTTTGTAACGCGCTGCAGTTCTAGTAAAATTATCTTAATGCTAGCTTGGTACTATCTAGCTTTCCGAATAATATTTTTCTAATAATTTATGAAAATTATAGTTATTTATAAAAATTGTTGCGGTAATTTATAAATATATTGTAGTCTGAATCTCAATTGAAAATTATTACTTCGGTAATTTATAAAAATTTTCAAGGCAATTAATAGAAATTTATGCAGTATTTTATTGAAATTTACGCAATAATTCATAAAAATATATTCCAGATAAGTTACCATTAAAAATATTTATTTTATCAATTTATAAAAATATGAAAAGCGGAAATTTATAAACATTTGGACGATAGTTTATAAAATTATGTAAAACACAAATGTGAACTAAAAAATTTAACGTCGGAAATTTATGGTAATTTATGGAAATTTACGCGGTAATTTATGGAAATACATATATTAGGTAATTTATATAAATGTATTAGGTAATTGACGATAAATTTTCTATGATTAAATTAAATAATAATTTAACTAGATTACATAGTTAAACCATTTATTGTCATGTAGCTTCAATAGGGTAGCGGTTAGAGTGCTGGGCTAGAAATCCGTAAGTCATAGATTCGATTCCCCGCAGTGTCAAATTTGATTTAGTGATAGGTTTCCGTTTATTCTATGCTGTAAATATTAACTTGATTAAAAGTTGAAACTTAAGGATTATTACACGCTTGTGAATACAAATTAATTTTTTTTTATTACATTAACATTGATTCACTATTTTTAGTCTTTCCAATAAATAAACATTTGATAAGTTTTTTGGCGCAATTCTTGATGTCCTTAAAAAAATTATGTGTAAAAAATATAATTAAATTTCTTTTTGCTAAAATTAATTCGAAATTTTTATGTCTGGCTAAAACTGACTTTTACTACTGATAACTGAATAAGAATAATTTGAAAGAGTTTTGCCTGAGTAAAATTAATAAAAATGAGCTACTGATTTTCAACTGAAATTGATGAAAAATTATCAAGTCTGACTATAACTGCCTACTATAGGGGAGACCGGGGCGTAATGGCTAAGGGGCGTAATGAATAATTGTAATTTGTTTAAAAACCGTAAATTGTAATAATTTCGCACAATAGACAAGTTATTGTACTTGGTATACTGCAAGTTTGTCGGAAGTTTCATTAATATTTATTCATTATTGTAAGAAATATAGTAGAAAAACTATTTTTGACATACGAAAGTAACTTTTCAAAATTTTCGTTTTTTCGTTCTATTTTTTTGAAAAATAGCTTTAAAAAAGAAACTGAAATGAGGTTTCGATCTTGACACGTTTGTTTTTAAGGGACAATTCGAGATTTTTGATTCCCACTTCCGGTATTGTTAAAAAAAAGGCAAATATTTGCCGAACACCCCCGGGGCGTAATGGCTACTTTTTCCCGGGGCGTGTTGGCTAATGCAATACGCTATGTATAAAAAGCAACGTACCATATCGGCGAAGTGTAGGTTTGTTTTCGCGGTTACTTGTCACTTAGTTTAAGTATGTTTAGGTGTTTTTAACCAAATTTTTAAGTTTTGGTCTAAAATTTACAAACAGTAGATTTCAAGCTACGATTTTAATGAGAAATTACAAAAAAATTGAAAGAGTGCCAATATCACAGAATATTATTGAAAAAGCGATAGGAGAAGTATTGCTGAATAAAAATAGCATTCACGGAATACCCAGGAACCTTAATTTACAATATATAATAAAATTGGAAACTGTAGATAATAATTAGCAATCATTATTCATTACGCCCCGGGAGTTATCCATTACGCCCCGGTTAGGGACGTATTTTGGAGCTCTGCATTGCTCCAGAAAAACTGCTGTAGAATAAAAAGCAAGAGTCATATCGGGACGTTCGTAGTCTTAAAAGTAAGCTGAGATACCAGAGTAACTTTTCTGAGAGATAAACATTCAATTAGGACAAAAGTGTCCGAGTAAAACAACAAAGAGTGAAAAGTTAGCCATTACGCCACGGTCTCCCCTAGCTGCTATCAGAATGAAATTAATTTTAAAATGTTTGACTGCCTAAAACTGACATAAACCACATATTTAGTAAGATTTGTATTTCATATTATTATTTATTAATAAAAAATTTACTAATTCAGAAGCAAAAAGTTAGAAACTAATTCAAATTAGTAAACAATTTTACTAATGCAAACTTAGAGAATAGTACAATTTCAAAAGATATAATTTTAGTTTTAATACCTTATTATTTTATTATTAAATAAAATTAAATTCATAATAGAGGTTTCTTAAAATAGTAAGTACTTATTGACAATAATTTTTATCAGACAAAATTAATGGCATTTTTTTATTTGCAACTATGTAGTTAATGTCAGTTTTAATTGAACTAAATAGTTCCAACTTTTTTCCACTTAGGATACTAGTAGTTAAAACTAATTTCAGTCAACCATAAACTTTTTAAATTCATCTAATTGAAGAATCAGTGGTAATAATTAACAATTGTAATCAGAACGTTTCTAAACATTTAGAATTTGAAATCAGTAGTTTGAGTAAATATGTTGATTAGAAAAATCTTTTCCAAATTTCTTTTTCATTTAGTTATAAGTAGTTTATATAAATTATAGTCAGTCAAAACATTTTAAACTTATTTTGTTTCAGTTCATTTTATAGTAGAAGTGATTTTTATTTTTTTTTTAATTTTTAATTAATTTTATTTTAATCTATCTTAGTTTAAAATCAGTATTTTAGTTCAATTTAAGTCAGTTTTGGTTAGACGACGTTTCTAAACGTTATCATTAGGGGAGAAGTAGTTAAAGTCAATTTCAGCCAACCACAGTTTACCTAAATTCGTTTCCTTTGGAAAATAAGTAGCAAACTTTAGTTTCAATCCAACAAAATACTTCTTAGTTCTTTCAATTAAAAAATTGGTATAAAAGATGGACAAATCAAATATTTTATAGAATTTGTAAAGAAATATCACTTATTAAAGGAACAATTATTTTATTTATTCAATATTTTGATGTTCCATTTTGTCACTTATTCTTGGATGAGATGGACATTAGTGACTTTTATTAAAAACTGTTTATGTTATTGTTAGATACTTAAAAAGTATTAAAGTAGGTATATTGCTCAAGGCCTAATTGAATTTTTGTTTTTTTTAGTAATCAGTAAATTGTGTCAGCTTTATTCAGTCAATACTTTTTGTAAATTATAAAATTATAAATCGATCTAATTTTTTTTTTAATGTTTGATCACTAATTTTTTTTAAATATAAGTAATTGTTTATTATATGTTTCATGTCACATACACTTTAAAAAATTTAGGAAGTTGACGGACACGGGAGTTGGGAGTAAAATTTTGCGAGTTAAAAATCAACTCCAATAGGGAGTTGACTTAAAAACTTGTTATTTTTAATGTGTAAATTTTAACTCCCTTCGTTTTAACTCTTCAATGGGTGCGACATTTAAAGAATCCCCTGACGAGTTAAAATTAAACTCCCTTTTTTACAGTTCTTCAAAACTAAGAAAAAATTAATTTTTTTACCTAAAATTTTAAAGTCCAATATTTGGAAGATGTTTTAATTTAACCCATCTTTCCAAGTTTTGACCTACTTTTCCTTATACAATTTGCAGATATTTATTTTTTGCTTTCCTTTATTTTCGAAAATTACGCAACAAAAATTTGTATAACCTGACACAGTTGGCTTTAAGTAAATTTAAGTTTTGCAAAAATGGTGACAAAATCGGCTAGTGGCATTTTATTCTTTTTTATTTAGAGCTTTTAAAAACGCAAAATCGAAAATCGTAGCTGCTCCTTTTTTCAAGTTATTGTTAAATTTATAATTTCTTATACTTTTGAGAGTTTAACATTTCGCCCAGTTTTCCCCATTTTTAAAAATTTTAATGATTACTTATCTTGTGTGAAGAATTCAATGATCTTAATAAATAGCAAAATTTATCTACAAAAATTCACTTATTTTTACCAATTTCAATAAAATTCTTTGCAAAGTTTCAATTATTTTCAAAAATTTATCGCAATTTAAAGAGTTTTAATATTTACTATTTTCATAAAATTTATTAAATTCAATTATTTTTAATAATAACTTTAATAAAATTCTTGTCAAAACTTCAATTAATTTCGAAATTTTTTATAAAATTCTTTAATATAATAAATTTTAATAAAATGTTAATTATATTCATTTAAATTATAATTATATTATATTATATAATTTCGAAGAAGTTAAAATAAATCTTAATTTCTATGGAAAAATAATAATGATTAATTACTTATTTAAAAAAGAAGTTATTGTTTTCGAATAATTTTCAAATTAAAGAATTTGTAAATAAATGAATTAGAAACATTTTTCTCAGTATATAATCATTTTTAGATTTAGGGTTCCGTACTCGGTAGGTAATTAAAAGTTATTTATAAAACTATATATTGAAATTATTGCAACGAATTTTATTAGTTTATTGAACAATTGTATGTTTCATAAAATTGAATTTTTTCATCAAGTTTTAATCATTTTTAAGAATAATTGAATTTTTTATAAATTTATTGAATATTTTATTAAAAATATTTAAAATTCAGCGAAGAAAATAATTATAAATTTCTAAATGAAATTTTATTATTTATCAAATAATTGAATTGAACTTTTAAATTAATTTTTATTTAAAAAAATTCTACTAGAATTTTATTATAACTTTTGAAAATAATTAGTTTTTTTAAAGGAATATAATTAAAATTTTATTAAAATTTATTATATTAAAGAATTTTATAAAAAATTTCGAAATTAATTGAAGTTTTGACAAGAATTTTATTAAAGTTATTATTAAAAATAATTGAATTTAATAAATTTTATGAAAATAGTAAATATTAAAACTCTTTAAATTGCGTAAAAATAAGTGAATTTTTGTAGAAAAATTTTGCTATTTATTAAGATCATTGAATTCTTCACACAAGATAAGTATTCATTAAAATTTTTTAAAATGGGGAAAACTTGGCGAAATGTTAAACTCTCAAAATTATAAGAAATTATAAATTTAATAATATCTTGAAAAAAGGAGCAGCTACGATTTTCGATTTTACGTTTTTAAAAGCTCAAAATAAAAAAGAATAAAATGCCACTAGCCGATTTTGTCACCATTTTTGCAAAACTTAAATTTACTTAAAGCCAACTGTGCTGATAGATTCACCTCTCATCAATTTTTAGTCAACTTACTAAAAGTATGAAAATTCCCACAAATTTACTAAAATTAAATAAAATTTATTTTAAAAAATCCCAGAAGAAATAATATTCCAAAGGCATTAGGTCCAATCAAGAAGATGCATTCTTTCACTTAAAAATTAGTGATCAGTTTTTTGGTTGATTGACAAAGGAATGTAAAACTCAATTTTCAATTTTTTAGCTCTCTTTTTTAACAAAATTTTCCCCTTAGAGATGACTATATATATATATATAGTTAAGCGAATTTGAGTCGCAGACGAGAGAGAGGGTAGTAGGGGGGCTTCTTCCGCTCTCTAAAAGGCACATGAAATGCGATAAAATGCACTCTAGGTGAAATAAGGAAGAGAAAACGAGAGCAGAAAGAAAAAAAATGAGAATAGGAAAAGAACAGAAGAATTGTGGAAAAAACTATATTCCAAAGAGGTTATCCTTAATAGGGTGGAAAATCTTGACGACGGCAAATCATAAGTGGGCTTGCCGACATTCAACTGCAGGGATGAACTTTAATTCAATTAAACTCGAAGCAATTTCAACATCACGACCGTCCATTGTATTGACTGTAATCTCAAACAATGAGTGAAATTCAAATAATGATGAATTTCATAATTTTTAATTTTTTCCTCTCACTTTTAAATTCATTATTAAAGAAGAGACTTTTTTCTCCTTCCATTTATTTAGAAAATATGACATTTTTCAATTTTAATTAAATTTCAGAAATTTAATAATTAAATTAAATGAAAAAAAAACAATTTAAATTGAAATAGAAAAATAAAAGTCAGGTGGAAATTTTTGTTTAGAAAGAGATGACTTATATAATAAGAAAGGTGTGTGCGTGAAAGAATTATTCTGTTAGTCTATAGTGAAACCTATTGTTCGCGACATTCGTTTCAGAAATGTTGTAAGCAGAAAATTTTAAATTGCTCTTTAGTCGCTTCGTCGCGTTGCCCGCCGTTGATTCAACTAGTTTGAAAACTTAAATTGCACTTGTTGTTCGCAGGTAAATATGCGAGAACTTGATAGTGACAATGTCAAGAATTTAGAGATGAGTTAAAATAAACTTAATTTAGACAAGAAAACGTATAATAAGTTTCACCATTCAGAGAGGATGGTTTTAAATTAATTTTCTACGATTTCATTAGCTCTGTAAAAATTAACTCCCAACACATTTAGAATTGTCATAAAATTCAACAGGTAAAACATTCATGAAACATTGTAATTTTTAATCTCTCTACATCTAAATGTAATTCATTTGCATGAAAGATTACAAAAACGAAATAAACTCGACTAAAAAATTAAAATTTAAAGTTAATTAAATTTATTAATTATTATTAAGCATATCAACTAAAAGTAATTTTATTTTATTTTATGAGTGTTGACCGCAATAGTCTGATTAAAAAGTAAGTGACATTAGAAGATTATTAAAAAATTTTAGAGAAAAAGTTATCTCTGTAACATATTTAAATATTAACATAATAATTTAAACATGTTATGTTATGCAAAAAGTCTAATTTATTCAATAAAATATATTTTATTATATACATATATTTATATTAAAAATTAATTTATTGACAAATTTAAAAATAATTAATTGATTAAAGATTTTTATTTTAAAGGTTCGACTGTAAGCTAGAGAACATTATTTTAAATATTTACTGCATTTATAAATGTCAAAATTCTTACTTTTACATAAAATAGTAAATAAAAAGTTAAACGCTCGCAAATTATTGATAGTTAATTAGTATTGTTATTATAATTGAAAACTTAAAACAATTATTTTATTAGAAAAAAGGAAATTAAAAAAGAAATTATTTTATTAGAGAAAAGGAATTTAAAAAAGAAATCAATTATTACTAATGAAAGTGAAATATATAAAAAATTATCGCAGTAAGTTTGAAAGGAAAAATAATTTCTTCAAAGGAGAGAAAAGAAAATTTTGACATAAAATTTCAAAGACCGAAATTGAAATAGACGCGGGAGAAAAATTCGTGAAGGCAAACAATTTCTGTCGAGCTTATCGCGATTATATGAAAATCTATTGTCAATACTATCTAAAGTATTTTTCTGACAGGAATGTATTTTCTCCTCTCTTCTCTCCTCGACTTTCTCCCTTGTCCCTACACCCTTCTCACTCTCTAACCAACATCGGATATCCGGTTCTCGTGCATTATACTATTTTGACCAAGTTTTGTACTGTCTCCAGTTTTCTCATGGGACCTGAAAAGTCCCCACAGAAGAGTTTTCCTCTTATCTTGAATGGAATTTTCCCGTTGACCGGAAGAAAAGCGAATTTAACCCAACACAAAATATAATCGTTATCCAAAACACCACCAAACTGTATATCGTATTGTTGGGAAAATATTGTTTTTCTTTTCTTTCACAATAATAGAAAACAAAATAATTTTTTATAGATAAAGGCAAATAAATCTACATAAATATTAAATAAAATAAAAATATTTTCATATTTAGAATGAGACAAAATTTCTATAAAACACGAACAAAAAAATTGTTAGGATAAAAATAATAAAAATTAAGAAAATTTCGAGAAAAAAGGAAAAATTTCTAAAACAAAAAAACGATTTATGAAAAAGAAGAATTTTCTGAAAAAGAAAAATTGTTTTAAATTAATATAAAAAAGTAAAATATGGAAGTACCTACTTATATCTGAATGAAAGTAGTTATTAAATGACATCTTTTGTTTGTTATATTAAATTTGATTTTTAATTTGTATTAAGATTCACCTCATAAGTTTAATTAAGTTTACCTCAAGATGTGCATGCTACTCTATATAAAACCATAAAATTATTTCGCTTCCTCATATAGATACTGAGGATTTCATTAACTTTATAACGAGAGTTTCTCTCAAATCATCTATAGCTATACAGTCGTTAATTTATAAATTTTATGTAGGTGTTAATTTTTATTTTCTAACACATTTTTCTTGTTTATCTTGTTTGTATGAATAAAAATAAAAGCAATTATAAATTTGTTTATTTACTACAGGTATTGACTCCGCTTCAATGTTTTTCAGACTAACTAAATGCTTAAACTTATGTTTTAAAGAATAAAAGTTTGTTCAGTAAAATTTTCACTTTTTTGTCAAAACTATTTTTTTTATTTTTTAAAATATTCGATATTCTTAGATTTTTTTTCTGAACTTTTGGTCGTTGCCCTCTCTCTTCTAATTTGTTGGTTCTTTGCAAAAGTATTCCTTACTTTCAAAATGGAGGGGAAAAAATTGAAAACCTACTGGTTTTTTATCTTTAAGGTGCCCTTGACTGCAAACAATTCTTATCTGCATAACTTCCCAGAAAAACCAGGAATATTGATGTTAGAATCTTTGTTTTCGTAGTCATCAAAATAATGATTTCGATACTTCGTTAAATTTTTCACAATAGAGATTGTTTAAAAAAGTGAAATAAGTTTAATTTATATTTTTTTAAATGATATAATAAAATTGCACCCAATCATTTAACCTTGTACGTAAATGCTTTATTAATAAAAACATCGTCTTTTTAGAAAAGGGTCCATTATGTCGAATTTTTCGTATTTTCAATATAAAAGGAGAGGGATGGATTTAAACATTTAAATCAATTGGTTTGTGCAAGAAATACGTACAACGTTGATGAACCAAAAAAAAATTGTAAATTATTTATTTAAAAATAATGCATTAATTTTGACAGAAAAATATTAAAACAAAAAGGTTGATGTTTATGTTTTGATAATTGTTGTATAATTAAACATTCAATTAGAAATAATATTTTATTAACATTATACAAATTTTGTTTGTTAATAAACGTTGTGGACTTCAACTTCGTCGTCGACATATGTTTTTTTAAATGTATTTACTTTAATAATTAATAAGTTAATTAGCAACCCCAAAATAATAATTAAAATTTTTCTGTCAATTTTTAGATATTTCCTTTATATTCTTTTTCCTTTATCGCGCACAAAATAATAGTATGTATACAATTTCAATTCTCAAATTTCTGTGGATAAATATTTTGTTATACATATAAACGCGAGAATATTTTACATATTATAATGATTAATTACATCGTTATTTTTTCCTAAAAATGGTATTTTTATTACTCTCAGTAATTTTCGATTGTAATTCGATAGCAACCGACATATAATACATATACATATATTGATGTTTGCAGTATAAATTTAAAAAAAGTATATTAATCTCCAATATGACATGTCGTAAAAAATTTTATTATATTAATTTTATTTGAATATTGTATAGTAAATGAAATACAAATAAAGAATGTAAATTAATTGATACATATTTGTAAGATATATAGGTATTTATTCTTAAATTATTATTAAAGTATTAGGGTAAGTGTGGGTATTTTCGTGGAATTTTGTATAAGTCTTACTTGAAGTTTAAAAATTATAAATGAATACGTATGGTTTTGTTTTTTATTTCAAAAGATGAAGGAGTTATTATTATTAAGCATTTATAAAGTATAGTCGATTCTCTTTTGATATTAACAACATTTAGCTAACATTTTTAATTTCACAGATTTACAATTTTTGGTCAACAAACCCCCGAGTAACGAGTTTAAAGCGAATCCGATAATTTTTAATAACATTTTTAACAACATTAATTAATTAATATTGATATTATTTAATTAGTATATTGATAATAATTAAAATAAAATAATTTAACATGTTTTCAGTTTTTAAAAATAACTTCTAATCTGTATCGAGTATTTAGAGTTGTCTGATTAAAGAGTATGTGCTTGAGCTGTGAAGACATGTTCTCCAATGTTTTGGATCATTAATCAGTAATTAATGACGTTATGTTGTGTAAGGTGGAGAAGCTTGTTCCACTTGCAACCATAAAGTTTAACTATCTACAGGAGATTCGTTCTACTTTGAAGTCTCCAAACTCTCCGATCAGCTCCGTTAACTTACACTCGCACAGCTACTGCCAATCTCATTATGCTTAACTATGACTTTCAGTTCCCAATCAATACCCCACTCCCTTTCTCTCTCGCCATCTCTCCCTCTCTATCAATACTCTCTTTATCCAAACTGTAATTTATTCCAATTCAGCATTCGGAAATAACTTCTATCAAATTATTTAAACCCTATTATAATTATTCATCCCCCTTAATTAGTTAAACTCAAACAAAAAGGAGGCCACATTTTGCAGTGACAGTGATTTCAATTTCGGATTTTAATTCAATCACTTGTTTACTTCTCTTGATGAGCTTTTGATACTGTAAAAAGTCTTTTTCAGTTTTCT
Organism: Leptopilina myrica (nomen nudum); assembly: GCA_032872475.1. NCBI lineage: Eukaryota > Metazoa > Arthropoda > Insecta > Hymenoptera > Figitidae > Leptopilina > Leptopilina myrica (nomen nudum). The sequence continues at coordinate 28,317,009 of CM065461.1, read as the reverse complement.
GCAAGCAAAATATATTTTATTCAGTATTTTTCCTGTTATTTTGAAATGTTCGGTAAATTACGCGTGTACCTTTATTATAGGAATCAAGACCGAGAATTATTCACCATTTTTTAAAAATAATTAGTATTTTTGAAAAGAAGTCAAAAAGTTTTACTAGACTGATACTGACAGAAGCTACTGACACAAAAGTGAGGAAATTACTCATAATTGTGGTTTGCCTGAATGAAATTTACTTTGACTACTAGTTTCTAACAGTAAAGAATTAGACATTTTTTGTCAGACTAAAAATTACTTTCACTACTGTTTTCCTTATAACTTTCAACTGTCTTTAACTATACAAATTATTATACAGATTTAGGGAGTAAGTACACTGAGCGAAATATTATGTTAGGAAATATGTTAGGAATTTTATTATGTTTAAAATTTTCTGTCAAGTTTTGAGAAACCAAATTTTGTTTTTACCGAAATAGTGAGGTCAAGTGAGAGAATTAAAAATGAGCAATACTTGACCTATCTTTTTAAATATGGTTTCCATCATTCAAATATTTGTATATTATAATGACACGCACCTGTTTTGTGAGCGAATAAAACTAATGTGAAATTTGGTTAAGAGGTTAGTGCGCTTTAGAAATGTTTGTCTAGTTCTAATGGAATGGTTGAAATATCCTACCTGTTGTGCTGTTTCTATTCTAGGAATACTATATGGGTCTGCTTTGTTTTTCGACTAAAATTGACTGTAACTATTTGCTTTTAGTGAAAACTTTATAATCTTTGCTTCACTAAAACTGCCTTCAATTAAAGTTTTCTAACTGAAAATTAGATTTAAAATTGTTGTCTGACTAAAATTGACCTCTACTACTTATATTCAAACAAAAATAAGTTTAAAAAGTTTTAAATGATTGGAACTTATGATATTACAGATTTAAAAAAAAAATTCAGAAAAGTTTTGTCTGACAAAAATTAACTTTAATTACTCATTTCTTATTAAAAATTCTCTAGAAACGTTATATGAGGCTAAAAAAAGTCCCTTCGACTTCTTCCGGTTAGGTTAAGTCCGCTAGAGTGATGTGACTACGTTACAAAATTACATTAAAACTAAGTTTTCTTTTAAATTTTCCAAATCTCCTAATTTTTTAATTACACAGTTTTATAAAATGTGCTTTTCAATTTTCTGCAGCTTAATTATCTGTCTTTAAGTTGTAATAGTGCACTTTTAAATTATATGTAATACTTTTGTGTAATTTTAACTTTTTTGTTGAAAAAGATATATAAAATAAAATATAATAATAATATAAATAAAATTGAAAAACAACGCTTAATAACAAAATTAAGCGTACTGGTCAACAAGGAATAAGGTTCTACGACACCTCGAGCAACAAAAGTAAAAGAACATAAAATATTTTTTATTTAAATCTTTGTAAAGTGTAACTATTTTTAAAATTATTATCTAAGTGTAAATTTGTATTTTACCGCTTAAAAATAATATTTAAATATAATTTATTAAATTTAATTTTCACAATGGGACATGCCCCATATACTTTAGTATGGAAAAACTTTACACTGAACAACATGAACTTAAATGTTTATTTATTGCAAACATTTTTTTTTTGAAACCGGGTAATATTTTGTAGCATAATAGAAACCATTAAGCACTACAGTTACCATTAAAAATAATTTTATTTTTTTCAATATTAATGCAAAAAAAATTTTAAATTAATTATAGTCTTTAAATTATAATATTAGCCGTAATTCTATAATTAGGAGGAAAGTAACAAATGCAGAGGTCGTGAAAAGTCAGGCTGTAAACTAGTTATATAATCTATATGTCGCATTCAAATTTTATTTAACAGGTGACAGTCCAAGCTTTTAATTAAGGCAATAAATAACAAAAATTATTTGTTCAATAGCTTGAAAGCTAAAATCAAAAAACTGATTTCTGTTACTTTCCTCCTCGGTCCCCCCTAAAAATGGCATTAAGTGTGACACTCCTTAAAACTAAAATATTAGAATAGAATAAAAAGTGATCAGAAAAATTGTATTTATTATTAAAATTCATATCTTGAATTGGAATGCAATGAGGCTATTGACTACATGACAAACATTCATGATGTTTTTAAAAAGCCCTTGATTTTCCGTGTTGGCAGATTTCAGGGCTGAATTTTGCAAGTGAACATTTTTCAACGAGCAAATGTAACTCGAGCTTAAATCGAACGAAATTAAATTCGTGTATATACAGCAAAACAGAAAGAGAAAGAGTGTGAGAGAGAGAAACTATATAGCCTGTAGCGAATAATTTATAGCAATACCGAAAACAGAAAATCGAGAGAGAGAGAGAGAGAGAGAGAGAGCTCAAATGTGAAAATGCAATAATACACAATTTTGACTCTCAATTATAAAATCTCAGTTGAAATTTGAAACACGAATTATTATTCGCAACTGATTATTCTTCCATATTTTATCATCTCATAAACTATTATATAGTGTAATAAAAGCATTTCTGTTTAAAACAAATTTTTTCCGCGCAGAATTATTCAGTTTTATTCTACTCTCACTCTCCCTTTCCCTTCACCAACCTAACCTTCTCTCATTCATATGGCAAAGGTGTGTGCAAAAATATTATTTAATTTCTCAATGGTGAATTATTTTTCATTTAATTTTATTTTGTTACAGTTACGAATAATCATATCATATTTTGGAAAATTAAGTTCCTGCTGATAACTGGGCGCAAAGTGCAGCTTCATAAAAAATATTTAAAGTTCAAATTTAATTTTTTTCAAAATAAGTGGTTGGTGGTAACTATAAGCCAGTTTCAGCTTCGTCCCGTATAGAAAATTGTAATGGCGCTACCTAGTTCCTATCTTGTTTGTCTAGATGCAATACTGGCCTAGTATATCTTTCCAATCTAGTATCTAGACCGAAATGTAACGCTCGTATCTATTAAGCGCGATATAGTCATATCAAGACTGGCGCTACATAGTCTCACTAGATAATTTTTTTAATTATTACTGCGATCTGGAAACTAGTTAGAAAACTTTATTTAACGAAACAAATGAGAAATTTATTTCTATTCAATGTTAATATAATAAAAAAAAATTAATGTGTATTTACAAGCGTGTAATAATCCTCAACTTTCAACTTTTCATCAAGTTAATATTTAAACGGAAACCTATTACTGAATAAAATTTGACACTACGGAGAATCGAACCTATGACCTACGAATTTCTAGCCCAACAATCTAACCACTACTCTATTGAAGCTACATAGTAATTAATTTTAGTTTTCGACACCTTTTACACTTACAATTATTGAAAAGGGTTTAACTATGTAATCTAGTTAACTTATTGTTTAACTGAATTATAGAAAATTAACCGTAAATTACCTAATACATTTCCATAAATTACCGCGTAAATTTCCATAAATTAACATAAATTTCCGACGTTACATTTTTTCGTTCTAATTTGTATTTTACATAATTTTATAAACTATCATCTAAATGTTTATAAATTACCACCTAAATTTCCATAAATCCACGGGGTGGACTAGAAAAAATTATTTATGCAAAATTTAACATTTAGCCCCAGTCTCCCTTAATTTTTATATTTCAACTGATCAATAAAGTATATAGATAATAACTTTGAATTTTTTAATCTAAAAAATTTAGATATACATTTTCTTTGGTCCAAAATTTATTGTAATTAGATTTACTTATTTTTTTAGTTAAAATTGATTAATAGAAACGTTGTCTAAGAAAACATATATTGAAATTACTTAAGTTTAACTAACATATGGATTCAAAATTATCGTGTTTAAATAAAACAGACATCATATTTACTAAATTTAAGTTTTAAAAATTTAGAAATAATTTGAAACAGTTTATCTGGCTAAAATGGATATAAACATATTTTGTAAAATAGTATAAAAGTATAAAAAATATAGAAAACAAATAAGTTTCTTTAAAAATTTATTCAATTATTGTTCTTCAGGCTGTATGTACGAAGAAACGTGAAGTTTCTAAAAAAATTAATTTTACTTTATGAAAAATATTTTAAATCTTTAAACACCCAAATTTTAATGGATTTAATCAATTTAAGTTGTATTTAAAAACAAGTGTTAAATAAAAAATCACAGAATCTTTTCTTCTATCAAATTAGTAGCAACTTTTTAAAATTATTTTAATTTAGTTATAAATCATAGAAGCCAGTTTAAATCCGACTTGACAATTTTAAATTTGTTTTTGGGAATGATTAGTATAGCAAAAGTCAACTGAAGTTATATTTTAAAAGTAACGTGTAGAAATAATTGCCTCTAAAGAATAAGTAGTTTAATTCAATTTTGACTAAACAGAATTGTAATTTTTTTCACTTTAAAAACTAGTTGTTAAAACTAATTTGAGTTAGACTCAAGATTTTTTGTGGATAATACGAAATAAGTTTTTGTTAAAGATGTACATTTTTAAACTGTTTTAATTAGAAATCAGTAGTTAAAGTAAATTTTACAAAGAAGAAAGTTATTTTAATGTTTATGTTTTTAAAATAAGCAATCAATGTCACTTTTAGTCAGCTAAATGATTTTCAAATTTTAGACAGTAGAGAATTTTTAACTCTATTTGTATTAAGATATCAGTACATTAGAAGTAATTTTAGTCTCATTTAAATAAATAATTTTTAAAAATTATTTCTATTTAGATATCAGTAGTAGTAGGAAATTTTAGTCAGACACAGGTATTTTAAATCTGTTTTTGTTAGAAATCAATAGTTAAAGTTAATTGAAGTCAGTTTTACACAAGCAACGTTTCCAAACAATTTTCATTAAAAAATATTTTTAAAATGTAGTAAAAAGCAATTTTAGTCAGCCGATTGTTCTAATTGTATTTTGTTTGAAAAATTAGTTATTGATATTAATTTCAGTTAGACTAATTACTTCTCAGTATTTTTTACTCAGGAAATCAGTATTTGAAATTTGCATAAGGCATAGTCAAAATTTGTTAAATTCTTTTCTCATAAATATATCACTAGTAGAAGTCAGTGTTAATCTGATATAACTATTAACTAACTTTTACTACTCATTGTTAGTTGAAAATAATTTCAAAAATTTTTGATTGACTAAGATATCCGAATGAAATGTAAACAATTTCACTATTAACTTAAACGAATCAAATTGAAATTTGAATTGATATTAAAAAATGTGGATCAAATAAAAAATTGATGAAAATATTACATTAAATTGAACTTTCGGGATGTTTTTGAAACCTATAAGTAAAAAAATGGAATTAAAAAAAAATTATTTATAAAAACAAATTAAAAAATTGTTTTTTAAATAATTGATGATCATGGAATAATGAGAATTTTCAACATGTACATTTTTAAAGAGTAGACTGAATATAAACTGTTGTTGACTAGTATATAATCTATGGTGACGTGACCTGCGAACACTCCATAACCCTTCGAGACCAAGTAGCACTCGCTGTACTTGCGATGCACTTAAGCTAAATTCACTTTCTGGACACCGGTTACCCATACTGTTCGTGCGTCCACTTTATGGCGATAACATTGACCCCCTTCAAGCCCCCCTCTTCTCCACACGAACTTTACCTCGTAAACGTATTATCAGTTTAGGAGAGGCCTCTCCGCTAAAGATGTACCATAATGTATATATGGTTACATTAAGACAAGTGTAGTTTTACATTTTATGCAAATTCACTTTTCAAACTCTTCTTTTTACACTAAAAGTTTCTCATTAAAGTTGTTTGGTGAAGAAAATTGGGGTAATAAGTAGGGAAGAATTTTGTTAATAAATAAAGTTATTAACTATTTAATAATTAATTAAAATAATAAAATAATAATTTGAATAACATAATTATTATTTGAGTTAATTATCCCGTGTAGAAATTGCCATGTTAGTCCCTGATATTAATAGGGTGTTTATATGGCCCACAATAGTTTTCCTAAACAATACAGTTATATCATGATGCTATTTGGGCCCCGATGTGGTTCGAAACCGTTTCCCGGATAACCTAATTGTGGCACGCGAAATAAACCCCCTATAATGGTTCCAGTCAGTTCCTATAGGGTCCCTAATATTATACGTATACGCAACATAACCTTCGAATCTTGAAGATTTATTATACGTGCAACAGAAATGTGAATGATTTGAATGACAAAAATTAATAATAATATTATATTAATATTTGTTTATCAGTAAGTATCACCTAAAAAAACTTGAATTATTTATGTAAGTATATCTGTATATGATTTTAGCATAATTTTTAGTACTTTTAATATATTAGCCAATAAAGTTAAACAGCTCTATCTCTTTGGCTTTCATTTAACACGTGTACGTGAGGTGAGCTCTTCTATGTTTTTTAAGTTAAAGGTACTGCCACAGCTCACTGCAGCCTGCGCAGGCAGCTGAGATATAATGAGAGTGAGGAAGTAAGAAAATTTAAATTCATGCTTTCTCTCCCTCACTCTCATTGTATCTCAACTGCCTCTGCGCAGGCAGCAGCGAGCTGTGCAGTACTTTTCGAGTTCGATACTTTTCGAGTTCGATACTTTTCGAGTTCGACTTTTTCAATTCGACCTTTTTTTGCTTTGCCTGTTTCAGATGTTTATTTAGATTTCGACAAAAAAGAATAGAAAGGAGAAATACTGATTTCCAACTATAAATTGAGTATTAATATTTATTTATCAGTAAGTACACATAAAAATTTAAACTATTTATTATTTATGTAAGTCAACCTGTATATCAACATAATTTGAGTGTTAATAATATGTATATACTTTTAGTGAAATTTATCATTTTTGAGGTTATGAATCTATAGAATTGACATTATAATAATATACTATTTTTTTAAACTTATTGTACTTATTTTAATTTTTTGTTTATTTCTAATCGTAGAAGTAACACCAAAAATGAATTAAAGAATATTTTTATGTTATAACAATGTATGATGTGAATAATTTTTTTTAGTTGAAATCGTTGAAATGGATGATGGTGAGAGAAATAAGAAGCGGAAATTGGCTGATCAAGCTCGCATCAGGATGAAAAAATTTCGTTTAAGGAAAAAATATTCAGTTGAAAATTTATCATCTTCAAACAATAGTGATTCTTCCTCTTCAACTGATATTCAACCATATAACGAATATATACATTCTCCAGAAATTCAACCGGATGAGCAAGTTGATGAAATTGAAGTTGTCAATATACGTGGTATGAGAAATTAATGATATATTTTACTTTAAAGTCTTTAGTATTGAACAAATTTATTAAGACTTCAACATTTTTTAAAGATTCTAGTTCTATGCTTAAAAACATTATTTAAAATTTTCGAAAATAATAAATAATTGAAATGTAACAAATGCAGAAAATTAAAAAAATTAGGTTAGAAAAATATCAGAGAAAATAAAATTTTGCAGGGAACTTTACACATTTGTGAAAATTGTTAATAATCTAGTTTAAAAAATACAAATAAAACTACTTTTTGCTTTATATAAATGTGTAGAATTTAATTAACTGAGAAAATTTTGAAATTATCTGTAGTCAACTTTTAAGTTTGATTCAAATATAAAATTTTTAATCATAATTTTTGTTTAAACCGAAACAGAAAATGTGTTTAAATTAAATATAATTATTCAAACAAATAATACTTTTGAATCAACGCAGTGGATATTTTCTATATATTCAGATAATCCTTGCAAACTAATTTCAATTAAACATAATCATCTAATATTATTTTTGTATTTCATTTAAGTATATTACCTAATTTTACGTAATTTAAAAAAAAATTTCATAATTTGAAGTAATGTTGCAAAACTTAAATTCATTTCTTATGTAATTAATCAAAATTTGACTTTGATTTTTTATGAGATATATATTTATTAAATAAATTGTTTATTGCAGATCAACAAAACTCTGATCACTTTTTTGAAGAAATCACCGAAGAGGAATTTGATTCAAATACTGGCGAAGAAACAGACGAAGACACTAGCGATGATTATTTTTCTCCAGATGTGAGTGAAGATGAGGGAGACGATAGTAGTAATGACTCCGATGTTCTGTTAGAACAGATTGAAAATGAGTTAGACAGAGCGCCAGAAATTGGAGAATTAAGAAAGAGGGCAGTAGAAAATAACATAAACCAAAACAGTCTTGATAAATTATTGAAAATTTTAAAAGCACGATTATTGCCATCCTTGCCAAAGAGCTCAAAAACATTTTTAAAGACTACGAGTGCGACATACAACATCATTAATATGGAAGATCAAAATGGAAATATGGGAGAGTTTGTTTATTTTGGTGTAGCAGCGGGAATAGTCGGTGTGATAAATGAAAATATTCATGTAGGAGAAATAGAATTAAAAATAAATGCTGACGGCCTGCCCATGTCGAGATCCAGTAATAAACAATTTTGGGTAATTGCAGGAAAAATTCATTATATGCCAGATATTTATGACGTTTTCCCCATTGCCATATTTTACGGAGAAGCAAAACCAAAAAGTTCAACCATTTTTATGAAGCAGTTCGTTGAAGAGATAACGAAGTTGCAAATTGTTGGTCTTGATATAGGAAATCGCCACTTTGATGTCACTTTAAAATGTTTTATTTGTGATACACCCGCTCGTTCATTTTTGAAAAACACGCAAGGTCACAGAGGTTTATGTGCATGTGAACGCTGTGCTGTCGTAGGTCGTACAGTACAGGGCAGAACTGTTTTTGCTTCAACGACATCAGAGAATCGAACTGATACTTCTTTTAGAATGATGGACCAACCTGAGCATCACCACGAGGAAACTTCTCCAATTCTGGAAGTAAGGCCTAGGGTAAATATAGTAAAAGTATTTATTCTTGATTTCATGCATCTCTGCTGCTTGGGGATTATGAAAAAGTTGTTAGAGTATTGGCTTGGTCACAATTCACCTGCAAGATTTGACGTGAGAAAAAAGCAGGAAATTTCGAGACGAATGATTGAATTGCATTCTCAAATTCCGTCGGAATTCCAACGCAAGCCTCGATCAACTCAGTTTGTTGCGAAATGGAAAGCCACGGAATTTAGGTTTTTTTTATTATATTGTGGTCCAATCGTTCTGAAACGCTTACTCAGTACAGATTTATATGATCATTTTTTACTTCTGCACACATCCTGCAGAATTTTAAGTTCTGAAAATTTGTTTCGTCGTTACGCACATTTCGCTAAGGAGTATTTGAAAGCTTTTTTTATAGGACTGAAAGACTATTATGGTGATCAATCGCAGGTTTTAAATGCACATCATTTGATACATCTTGCAGATGATGTAATTAATATGGGATGCAGTTTACTTCATCTCACTGCATTTCCCTTTGAAAGCATGTTAGGAAGGATAAAAAAATATTTGCGAACTCCAAACCGACAACTCGCCCAACTCTGTAGACGCCTTTTTGAAAAAAAATCAGTCAACATTTATAGAAAGCCAGGATTACCACCAATGTACGAAATTATAAAAATTGTTAGGAATGAGATAACTCAAATTAAATTTAAGCAATTTATAATTTCAACGTCAATTCCTAACAATACAATTTTATTGAAAAATGGAAGAATAATAAGTGTGGAAAAAATCATTCGAAATCCTGAAAGACTTGTAGTAGAGGGTCAAGAGTTGAGAATAGTAAAACGAGTTTATAATTATCCAAGTGATTCTTCGTTTTTTAACACATGGGAAGTACAAATTGATCAAAGAAGAAAAATATTTCGCCCTTTAGATGAAATTGATACAAAAATGGTTAGACTGACGCTTTCATTCGAGGAAAATGGGAATAAAAGAACGTTTGTTGTGCCGCTTCTTCATTAAATCTGATTAACTAATTTATTACATACTTTTTACAATAAAATTTAAATTTCGCGCTATCCTGATCACGTGACTGAACTCTCATTGGTTAATGGATGACGATAGCCATCTTTTCAATCGATCGATCGATCGATTTATAGTTCCCGCCATTTCTGATGATTTCCGCGCAGTGAGTTGATCAATACGAGAGACCAGTGAGACAGTGTAAAAAAATCACGTAAGTTTAACTTTAAAAATTTTAAACAATTATATTTTCATATTGCAATTTACTTTAAGGTATGGTTAAGTGGATTAAATGTAATTTTACTTGTTATGTTATTATTGTAAGTTATTTGGAAGACAAAAAGTTTCAATTGTTTAATATAACCTAAAATGTTATTCGGTTGTTTATATGCTTTCATGATTATTATTACTATTATTATTGATAATAATAATAATTTGTACTTTTTTTGTAGAACTATGTCAGAGACGGAAGAAGTTTACGATTTTCAATTAATTGAATTTGTAAAAAAAGGTCCTAAAGGCAAAATTCGTGACATCGATTGTATTCCTTCTACGTGGGTCATATTTAACTCAAAAAAAGGCAAACTGGAAACCCGATTTCCAGAACCGCCTTATACCAAGGACAAAAATGAACTTTTAAGTGCACTGGTCCAAAATAAACTTCCACCTCCTCCAGGTTGGCCCTTTTTCACAATTGTGTTAAAAGGTCACGCAAGTAAGTAAATTTTACAAAAAATTAATTGTTGAAATAGTGCAATCAGGGTGATCACATGTCAGTAAAAATCAGAGAAATGTCAAGAAACAAATTTTTTTCAGAAATATTTAGAAAAGTGCGAAAAATAACTAACTATAACTATAAATTAGCTTCGAATAAAGCAAATAAAATTTTACTTGTTTGGACTTATTAAAATTTTGCTAAAATCATGGTCATATTTATAATTAAAATTCTTCAAAAATTTGAATTTTCGTATTAAAATAATTTAATTCTTCATGAAATTTCGGAAAATTATTTTAATGTCAGTAATTCGTCAGGGAAATGTCAGAGAAATTGATGAACTGAAACTTTGTGACCACTCTGGTAAAATAGCTTATAAATTAAATAAATAATAAATTAATGAAATATTAAAAATAAATATTATCTATTAATATATAATATTATTGTAAATATACTGATATCACAATGTCTTTGTATTTCTTAGAAACATATGAGGAAGCGGAGAGAAGACTGGAGATTTTGAGGACAGAGTCATATGCGTACACAACGGACAGTGATAAACGTCCAGAAAAAAAAGCCGCTGATTTAACCAAACATTTTCGCACAAAGAGGAGTTTTGTGTCAGATGAAACGCGGGCTGCTTTAAAAGTTCCACGACTTGATGGTCCTCATCATAGTAATGATAAAAGTACGGTATTTATTTATCGAATACTTCTCAATAATTTGCAATTTATAAATTCAGGCCTAGGATATTATGACTTTTTTCGATAATTTTCAAATAACGCGACTTATATAAAAAAATTACGCGATTTTATTGACTTTTTTTTAATTTTGAGACAAAATACCACATTCTTTGTAAAACTGCAACTTATTTCAATTTTTATTAGTGTGAAAAGTATAATAGATTAATTTTTGCAAAATTAGTTTCGAATTGAAAGTAATTAAATTCTTAAAAATTTTAATGAAAAATCCTCAAGTGTTAATTTAATAAAAATTAATTTCTAAAAATTATAAAATATTTTTGAAAAAAGTAATTCTCAGAATGTATTCTTTCTAATTTGTTAAAATTCAAGTATTTTTAATATTTTTGATTACATATTTACAAAAATTCTAAAACTTACGAAAAATAATATTATTTATTAGAATAAATTAAATATTTTTGTAATTAAAATTCTTTAAAAAATTATTTTTTTTTAAATATGCAAAACTTTTTTTTATAAATTTAATATTTTCGAAAAATAGTACTACAATATATATGAAAAACTAATTCTTAGAATTGTTTTATCATAATTTTTTTAAGATGCAATTAGCTTTGAACAAAGAAAAAATAAATTTTTTTAAATTTTACATTTTTAGACTGATTTTAATTTCGCTGAAATCATTTTTAATTAAAATTCTTCAAAAATTTTATTTTTTAATATTATTTAAATACTCGATTACTTTTTAGAAGATTTTATAAATTTAAATTATTTTTCTAAGATTTTACCAAATTTCAATTTTTTGACATTTTTTAATTTTATAGAAATGTAGTCTTTGACAAATTATTTTAAAAAATTAATAAATTTTTTGTGACAACACTGAATTAAATAAACTACTTTTTTAAATTTTTAATGGATTAAATTGACTTTTCTTGCTCGTTAAAGTTGATTCCAGGCCTGTAAATACTGTAAAAATATGTAGTCACTATTTTTTTATTTGCTTTATTTTCTAGCTTCCGAAATTTACACTCATGAGAAAACAAATTCTGTGGACACCGAGTTGAGTCCTATAAACAAAGAAATAGTAAATGATCTACAGGTTTCTCGTATTGACGAAAGTGATGAAAAAATGGGTGATCAAAGTCTATTTTCCACAGAGGATAGAGATGAAAGTGATTCGAGCGATGCAGTACTTATGGAGGATACACATTCAGCTATTAAGAAAAAAAAACATATTGAATCAAATAAATCTAACTCTAAGACATCAGATGCTACAATTACGAAAGATACACAGAAAAGTGGTACGTTTTATCGAATATCTTTTAATAACTTGTAATTCATAATATACAGTAGTACTATTATATAAAATTTTATTTATCTTTTATTTTCAGCTGTCCAAATTCCCTCTAGAAAAACGGATACAAATAGGCAGAAAAATGGTATGCTTAATCTTTTATTCAAGTTTTAAATTTTTTTTAGGAATTTGTATGTGATAAACACTAGTTACCTCTATTTACTTACTTCAATATGTTTAATGTCTTATAGAAAATAAATAGTTTTGTAAATTTAAGTGGATCGAGTTTATAAAAATATAGAATGAACAGAGTATTTTCTCCGAAACTTTCATATTTTTTATTTTAATTAAATATAATGTCTTTTAGAATATCAGCTCTTGTTGGCTACAATGAGAAATCTTGTTGTTGATGTGCAAGAAATAGCTGCAACTCAGAGAACCATACTTGCTATTTTGCAAGGATCAAATGGAAATATTAATATTGATGATAATTTTATAACTAAACACAAACTTGACCTACCTTTCAAGAATGAGGAGGAATTTAACGAATTCGACGAAAAACTGTCAAAAGTGGAACTGTTTCGAAAAGAATTTGTAAGTTACACCAATCTTTAACTGTAAACAAAATTTTGGAAGAAAAATTCCTTGCGAAATTCTGTTCCTTTTTGATTTTTTGAATAATCTTTTCAACAATCTGTCACAATTATCGTTATATTTTTTAATTAAAATCTATATTTTATAGATTTCTTCATTGTACATCTTACTCGATAGAGAAAGTGTTCTATCAAAAAGTCTAACAAATATTTTAAAAAAGTATTTATCAAGGGATCTTGCTATGAAATATACAACCGTCAGACAAATGCCCGGAAAAACCATAATTAAGGGAACACTCTTTTTTGATAGTATACTAGGTAAGGACATCTTCCTAGAAAAAAATTCAAAAATTAAAATTCAAAATGTAATAAGTCCTACAATTTTAAATATCTCTAAAATTTTTTTTTAATATTTATTTCTCATTCCAGGTGTTATAACTACAACACACACTGATCCTCTCACAAAGGAGAAAGTCAAAGAGCTTCAATTTTGCCAGTCGTTTGGGAAAGTCCTCGCAAATTCAAAAGACTGGGAGGGACATCGAGTAAAAAGAACAAAAGTAGATTCGGAAAACTTGGAAGTCGTCGAAGAACAATCTTAAAAAGCTTTCCTACAAAGAGATCTGAGTGATAATTTTTATTATTATTATTTTAGTTTTCATAATATAATTAATATTTAAACGTTATAAGAAAGTTGTTACTTTCTTACTTGTTTATGTTCGCGGAGTTTATTTTTACTCTACAGCTTTTTAAAAGTGGAGTTTAATAGTTTAAATGTTTTTTTTTCAAGTATTGTGTTCTCCGTGTTAAATACAATTATTACTTGAAATTTTTTCTATTTCTTTTAGAAATTTATTGGCTTTAATTTCTTCACACATTGCTAGATTTTAGCGAAATTAACTCTTTCTTTTAATTTTGAAAGCTAATGTGAATATGTGATATTTTGGTTTAAGTGTTCATTCATAAATGTCAATAAATAATATTTGGCAATTTATTTTAGATGATATTTAGTTTTTGTATGTTTATTATCTTTAATAAACCTTTACTATTTGATAATATTCATGACAGCAGTATTTTTTCTCATATCATCATTTAAGATTATGTAAAATTATTTTAACATAGTAATTGTTTTAATATAATAATTACATTCTCTAACATTACATTCTATTCACTGAAATATTTTTCAATATAAATAAAAATCTCCATACGTAACTTTTTTCTCCACATCTATACACGGAAAGAAATCTGCAAGTATTATACCATTGGGCGGACAATAAACTTATTCTATCGGACGCCACCATTATTTTTCAGTCCTGAGTCATACGATTTGTCCATCGCCACATAAGATTATTCCACGCAGTGATGGACTAATTCCATCTACTCGGATTGAAAAGTAGTGGTGGCGTCCGATAGAATAAGTATATGGGCCGCTGAATGGTATAATACTCTCTAAATTTGAATTAGTAAAAATGTTTACCAATTGGAATTAGTGACTGACTTTTTGCTTTTGAATTAGTAAACTTCACTAATAAATAGTAATTTCTACTAATTTATTAGTGAAGTTTACTAATTCAAAAGCAAAAAGTCAGTCACTAATTCGAAATTGTAAACATTTTTACTAATTCAGATTTAGAGAATACTAGCAGATTTCTTTCCGTGTAGTTATGGAGAAAAAAATTGCGTATAGAGGTTATTTCTGTAATATATTTCGAGAATTCAGAGGTACAAATACTTCCAGGGCGCTAATAGGGTCCTAATGGGGGCCATTCTAATTATAAGGGCATTAAAAGGGGTTCCTGTTTCGCGCCACAATAGTTTTCCACTGACGGCCCCCATGATATTTTGCGTAACGAAACTGGTGGGGTCCCTATCAATTTGCCTTATTTGGCCCCTAATATTAAAAGGGAAAACTTTTACGGCCCCTAACAGTGCCACATTGCAATTTCTACACGGGATATGGTATTTGTTTTAAATACTGAAAATATTATTTCAAGTACAATTTATTTTATTCAAGTAAATATTTACTTGTTAATAGACAAGTAATCGATTATTTAAATCAAGTAAATTTTTTTTAGTTTGTTGTCAAAGAAACATTTGTATTTAATATTTTTTATTCTAAATCAATATTTATTTATACCAATTCCAAATTGTAGTTAACTTCTTTGCATAAAATAATAAGTTAGTCTTGAATGATAAGTACCTATTTGCTTTTAATAATATATTTGCATTATGTGAAATAAATGTTTTAAATTATTATTGGAAAACCAAAAAAGAAAAAATTCATAACTTTTATAACAAAAAAATAGTTGAGTAACAATTCATTTAGTAATTAAGTTACATAAAAGCCGAAAATTTCAATTAACAAAATTTATACGTTTGCAGTAAAGAAAATGGAATTAAGCTGGCAAGTGCTGCTGCATTGTAAATTAAACAAGGCAAAATTCTCGTTTTATTATTTTAATGAAAGAGATGATGCACTTTTTATGATGCGCAATGTTGCAAGCATTATACAACTCTAAATAAAATACTTTACGACTTTTACTAAAGTAACTTTTTAATATTTTGTAATAATCGTTAATTAATTTTTTCAAGAGTTATACGCCTATTAAGGGTATTTAAAAATTTTATTAAATATTCTCTTTTGTACATTGTTTTTTAAAAATGTTTTTTCTTTATCAAGCTTTGAATTGAAAATCTTTAAACATTTAATTAATTTCCAAAAGATATTTAAAAATATCTTTTAGAAATTGAATTATTTTTAAAAAACTGTTTACCAATTATCAATAATCTATACAAAATTTGGAATATAATTTCATTTACTTCTTTACTTCTTCGTAAAATTTACATATTTCTCAGACCGTTTTCGGCATGCTCATGGATTGCGATCCTGATGACTAATTAACCAGTCACAGCACCAATCTTTTCAAAGATTCAATTATTTTCACTACAATTTTAAAAATTTTTAATTATTTATGTTAGGTATGAAATTAATTAATTATTAATTAACAAATAATTCTTATTTCAATAAAATCTACTTTACTCATATATATTTCTGATAAGCTAAAGAAGAATTAGATAAAAATTTAATTATCTTCAAAATATACGTATTGCCCTTCAGAATAAAATATTTAAGGTAGTGGATCCCTTTCTTAAGTCCACTATTATTCAGCAGCTCCGGTTAGACGGTATTTACTCAAATATATAAAAAAACGATATATTGCAATAGGTGTTAAATTTCAATGAAACACTTCACTTGTGAATAAAATAATATATAGTTTATTTTTAATAGTTATATATGTTATTAAGAGAATGTTTAATTTTGTTCTATGTTTTTGTTATTAATTATGAATTACAAAATTAGATGTATAGTATTTTTTACACAATAATATGTGAGAACGAAATAGTTCTATGAATGTAAAAGTGTGATGTGAGAGACAAAGTTCAACAACTCACCAAAATGATAATATTTTATGTAACTCGATACCCACAAATCTCCGATTACTCTTTCAGGTGGAATCTTTTGGTTTGCACCTGTTTGAGATTGTGTTTACTCTTAGTCAAATTAATTCCTTGATTTCCTTATTAATTCAGATATTTTTTACATATATATATATTTATATCTTTCAAAACAATTTCACTTGAAATAAATATTCTCTTTTCTTTATTCACCGACCGAATATAATTGAACAAAATATTTTTAAAACTCGGGTTCACCGGACTTAAAAATATTTTCAATTGATTTATTTTTATTATACTTTAAATTCACTTTCTTTTAAATAATTACTTTTATATCAACTTAATCACCTGAAATAATATATAAAATAAACTCAAAATCTCGATTCAAAAGAATATAATATTCTTTAAAAACTTTATGAAAAATATATATAGATATATATATAATTGAAAATAAAACTCTCAATTCCCGTGAGCAACAAAGTGAATATACACAACTTTGTTGCGGGAGGAACTAAGTCAAACTCAATCGTTAAATCGATCGAAATCACGGATCACACCATGAAATTTCATAAAGACGCTAATAGTGGGGAGGCTGTTGCACACAGCTCATTGAACTTATTTGTTGCCAGGCAAGCTTTTCGCAAGCTTGCACATTCCAGAATTGGCTAATGCGAGTTCAATAATCTTAATCCACTATACCTTTTAATGTGTATGTTTCTTTACTGAGAATTTTAACCAACACATTTAGAGTCTTTTCATTGAAGATAACTCTTTCAAAATTAATAAATTTCATTTTGCAATATATGCTTCGTCCATGTCTTTCGTAATAAACCTTTTAAAATTTACATATCCAAATAATAATCAAAACAAAGAAATTTAATTAGTTACTAATTTAGTAGACCTATCTATGCTGACTTGTTTGGTCTGTCCTTTAGTGTTTGTTTTTGTGTGAGTACTTAACCTAATTACATAATTCCCAATTTTAATGAGTCTATATAAAAAAATTAATTTTTAATTAAAAAATTAAAAGTCGTTACGATTTCATACGTAACAATTTAAAAAATTTTCACTTAAATATTTTTGAAAGTTTCACTGCATTTGTAAAATTTATTCATTTATACATTTTTTAATTCAAAATCTCGAATAAATTTATCACTATTTTGAAATTGTTTAATAACATTTTTGTACAATTTTATTTTTTTCAATGTGATTTACGATATTTCAATTATTTAAAGATTTTTTTATTTAGATGTTTTCAATAATTCAATTATATTTAAGAAATTTTAGATTGTCCATATTAAATCTTTCAAATTAGTTCAATTTTTTTATTTGGAAAAATCTTTAAATGCACTGCTTTATAAATACTATTTTAAACAGTATTATTATTATTATTATTATTATTAATATTATTACTATTATTATTATTATCGTTTTTTAATAAAAAATGTTTGTGATTAAATTTTGAGCACATACTTCGAAAGTAAAAGAAATGTGGGTTAAAATACTCGGTAAAATATTTAAATTTGACTAGGACTTTTGATTCAATTTACAATGTTTTGTTTATTTATTTATAAATTTATTTTTACTATATAAATAAATTCAAATCTGACTTTAAATTTGATGTTCCATTAGATTTTACTTAGAAATTATCTTTTTGATAATTTTAACTTTTGATTCGTTAATGATTTTAAAATTGTCTTTTTGACTTCAACTTTGACGTTAAGTTTAATGTGACATAGAAATTGTCATTTTGCCTTTAAATTCGATTTTGACTTTGAAATTGGCTTTTTAACCTAAATTTTAGCTTTCGATTAGAATTTGACTATGTCAAAAACTTTGACCTTCATTTAGATTATTTTGAAAGTCAAATTGAATGTCAAAATGAAAGTGTAGTCTAAGTGAAAATAAAAAATAGGAATATTTATTTGAAAATTTTTATTTGTATCTTTTTTTTATACTCTGTTAAAAAAAATATATATATACTTTTAAAAGGATATTTAATGTTGATTAATCTCATAAAGTTATGTATTCAATTTACTTTTGTAACGGTATAAGTCCTTGTGGTCGTTTACTATATAGCACGCGCGCTCAGTACACTGACTACGATGACAAAGTCATGTGACGTTAGCTTCAACGATATTATGCAAAGAGCACCGGAAGCTCTTGTCCTGAATCTCTCTCTCAGCCTACATCGTCCGCTTGGCGTCAGCTTCAATCAATGGGACTTTAAACGGAAGCTGCTGCTGAAGCCATTTTCAGAAAATGTGATAATCTCAATATTACCCGATCACGAAGAATATTAGAAGCGCCAGAAAAAGGAAAATGAACCCTTTAATATTCCAATTACATGCACGTCCTTTGCTACACGAATGAAAAAAGGAGGAGTAGTAGTTCTAAACTCCATACTTGAAAATTATTAGAAAAAACGGAGAATATTTAAATTCTCCAATACTATAATTCCTAATTTGTACATATTCGAAAAAATAATTTCAAAAAAAGTCGTACAAATGTGCAGAAAATAATATTTTAGATATATTTTGCGCTAATCTCCAGTGCAAATATAGGAAAATCCAATCATCTTGCATGAATGAGTTAATGCTTCGTAAATAGAATGGGCATTGCTATTGCTTGTTCGTAAACTCAATTAGAGCGGATTATATTCTATATAACGTTATTTTCTACAAGAAAAAAATATCTTTCTATAACAAATATAACGAAATTTACAATTGCATTGAGAAAATGTTTTTCTGCTTTCAAAATATGATGAATTTATGTGTACAACTTTCATTGAACTTTACGCCTTTTTTATTTCCACCTTAAAATAATGGTTTTTAATCATCTGTCTGACCAAAACTATATTATACTACTGACACTGTAGAATAACAGTTTGATATTCCTTGCTCTGAAAAAGATTGTTAGTGTTACGTCAAAACGAGAAACCTTTATAAATATACCTAACGTTCCTCGTTTTAAATTAGTTTCAAATAAATTGAATCTAATTTGAGATGAGGATAAGTCAATGAGCTTACTAAATGTTGTGAGAGAATAATTTATTTAAAAACCAACAAGAAAGAAAAGTATTGACAAAAATACAATGAATATAATTATAATTTACAAATCTTACTTTAAGAATAACGATTACTGGTGGTGAATGAGGTGGTGGTAATAATCTGTTAATCCGATCTTCAAAAATGTTGACAGTTGTCCTTAGTGGTAGGATATTATCACTGTTGTTTACACTAATGAGATAGTGTATTGTATTTTGAAAATATTTGCTTCCTTCCAGACGGTTGTCAGTTGAGCAAATTTTGATGGTTCAAAATTTAGAATGCCTTGTTTCAATATAGATTTTATCGAAACTTGAAAACTATTTCCCAAATAATATTTTGGAGAATTATTTAAAGATCTATTTTGAGAACCAGGGAAAAAAGTCTAAAGACGAAGTTCGTTTTAAATTTAACACTTAAAAATATACTTGGGTTCACTTCAAATTATGTTTGTTTGGAAATTAATACTTGATGATAGACTTGGATTGATTTGTAACACTTGGAAGTTCACTTTACACTATGTACTTTTAGTTCACTTGTAGGCGATGTGTTTAACTCTCTGGTTAGATGACTTATGGTTGGTGTTTCAAAAAATTACTCTCTGATCGTAAGGGAGCTGGTGCCCTTTATTTATCAAACTTTCCCCATAAGCTTAATTCCTTTGATGCTAACTGGAATTGTAGAGAGATGGTTATCCCTTATTGTTTTTCCAATTTTATGGTGTGAAAACTTGAATCATCGCATGGATTTTAAGTGGGAGTATGAGCCAGTCGTTCGGTTAGCTGTTCTTCACAAGTCGATTCAATGCTTGAGCGGGACTGTGGGGAAGTTACTTAATAGATTATTTTTTGCTCGTTCGTTGATTTCCTTGTTTATAGAAAGGTCGTTGAAATGATGCTTAAGACGGTGTCAAAGTCGATTGGATTTTTGCATTGAGCTTCAATGGGAAAATCGCATCGACTTTGACACCGCCTTAAATATTACTCTTCTTTCTTGTATTCGATACAATTTATAAATTTACTGTAAGACATATATTATAACAATGACCATAAAAATACTGAATGTAATTCAATAATATGTAGAGATTGTATTAATGCAATAACAAGCATTTTAATGACAATAATAATATCTTACAATATATTGGTAAGATTTAATATTTAAAAAGAGAATAAACACGTAATTATTATAATTAAATGTAGTATATTAGGAATAAGTTACGGACGTAACATTAGATTCAATTGGTTCAAAATATTTGAGACAATTAATTCAAATTATTTTTAAAATATTTATTTCATTCAAATAATTTGTTGTATCTAATAAATATTTATTTGTTTCAAATAACTTGAATTATTTATACCACATTTATTCGAATCAAATAAATCTTAATTGGGTCAATTAAATAATTCATTTTCTCTAAAAAATAAATTTATTTAATAATACAAATAGTAAAGTAATAATAATAATAAATAATATAAATAATAAGTACTTTATAAAATTAATTTATTTATTTCACTCAATTAATTGGATATTTGATATAAATAAACATTATTTTCCACAATAAATTTCTTTTAATTAAAGAGTAAACTAACAACTATCTAATTTAAATAATACAAATAATGTATTATTTAATGCTAATACAAATTGTAATAACAAGTTGTTCATTTCATGATTACTTAGCATTATCAATTTAATATATACCGATTGATTAATTTTTTGTTTTAGAATAATTATTTTAAAGTGTTAAGATCAAAAAATACAAATTTCAATTTTTTATGAAAAATATAAATATTGATTAACTTTATAAAGGATAAAATAAATGGGTAGTTTTACAAAAGAGGAAATATATGATGTTTAAAGTTGGTTTTTACATTAATTTTGAAAAAAATAAAATTTTTTTAAATGGGAACTATAGTGCTTGATAGTTTCTATTATGCCACAAAACTTTATCCAGTTTCAAAAAATATTTTATGCAAAAAAAATCATTTAAGACCTAAATTCTCAGTTTCCTGGCATGTCCCATTGTAAATTTAAAGAAATTTTTATTAGATCCAATTATTCTATTTATTTTGATAAGTAATTCTGGTTGTTTGAATTGTGTTAAATACCTACATATATCCTTAGTAGAATTTTGTTGAGTGCAATAAGTATAATAATAGTTTTAATAACCATAGTTAACTGTACATACTCTACCACTCTATAAATAATGTGACAACGAAAAAAAGAGAAACAATTTCTAATGATAATGTTTTATATTTACTACAAGAGACTAACGACTAAAGAGAGAAAATTGGCATAGGGTCATAAAATATTGGAACGGTTAGGCCATTAGAAGCTTAACAGCTACCATCGCACTCTATACATAATACAGTGGACTATTGGTAGGTTGGGTAACAATGCCTTTGCTTTGGAAAACCGCAAGTCTAACAAGAGCAGTTCATTCTACTGGAAACTTAAGAAAAGCACACCTAAATATCGGATTTCTAATACCTTGGAAAGCAACCAGCTGTTGGTTCATAATAAGATCGTTATTTTGCCTTCTATAGTGTTTCCTATCCCAAACGGGCTTTTCTTAAGTTTCTTATAATAATCCAAAATCAACGAGGTGTATCTTCACATTATCGGGGACTCTCTCTCTCTCTCTTTCACTCTTTTCTTTCATTCTACTTTTTCTTCACTCTACCAACTTTTTCCATAAAATTGCCTCATTAAGTTTATTTTCTCGAAAAGTTGTTTTTTCGTTTCGAAAAAACTTTTCTTTCTTTCTCCTGATATTAATTTATAGCATGTATTAATATAAGCTCTAGAAAACTCAATTATATTCAATCGAATTTCATTTGAAAAAATGTTTTTTCTTCCGATTTTCGTTGAGTGCGGGATTTTAGTTTAATTGACTTTAATGAGATTTTTTACTTTACAAAATTTTTTATGAAATCAAAAGTTTATTATAAGAAATTTTAAATTAACATAATTTCGAACATAATATTTATTTACGATGCTTTTTGTTTGGAATTATTTCTTTTTAAACGAATTTCTTAGGAGCTATTATTGAACGTCATTTTTTTGTCGAATTACAGAATTTTGTCATAAAAGTACTACTGCAACTTATTTTTAACTTTATAACTAAATAATCGAAAAAAACACTCAAATATTCCGTTCCTTGCAGTACGAGACAAGAAAACAAACTTACGATTCTTGAGAAAACGTTTATTATTCTTCTCTTTTTCTACTATTTGTCTTGAGTCGATAACAATAGCGAAGGACATCAAGGTCAAATCGTAATAAAAGTCATAATAAACAAACAATAAAAAATAGAAGCAAAAATTGTAAGATATGTTTGTAACTTTTTGAATTGAAACACACAAAAGGAAGCAACTTTCAATATGTACCAGTGATGTTTAATTCAGGCGGTTAAATTTCCTTTAAATAAAAAAAAGTAGTTTCATTTCGAATTAGCTTCTATCTTAAGTAGCAAACCCACTTCAAGTTAGTTATAATACTTGTCAGTAACCTTCAAAATAAACACTTATTTTGAATCAATTTCTTTCGAAGACTAGTGCAGAGCCCAACTTGCAACAAAAAGATATTATTCAATCAACGTGCTTCAAAAATTTGGCATATATCGATTTTTCTCCAAGGAAGTTACAAAACATTCAAAATCGCGATACAATATGAATGGTTAGATTTTAAGGTAAATTCTTTTATATTTTTCAGCTGATAATCAAAAAAGTATTTAAAGAACATTAAAATGTATTTAAAATAATTATTATTTAAAAAGTTCCAATTTCCTAAAATTAAATTACTTTGCCAAAATAAATGATTAAATATGATCGATTTTTGACATTTCATACACAAACTTAAATAACATATTTAACTGTTTATTATATTTGATTCTTTTATCAACTAGAAAACACAAATTCAACCTTTAAAAATAGATATCAATCGCCTTTTTATATTTATTTTAAAAATTTCTCTTTTTTTAATTTTTTGTAATGTCTGTCAATGTAACCTTTTTTTATGTACTCTCAATTTAAAACATTTTTTTTACAAAATGAAATTATTTTTTACAAATCTTTATGCATTTTCCCATTCCAAAGCCGATAAGAATATTTTCCCAAAGTATTGGAATTTTTTGTAATGGTCAAAAATACATAAGGCGAGATATAATGGTTTTACCCAATTATTTAACAATATTTTGCAAAATTAATAATATCTTTCTGAGAATGGCTTGTTAACACTTTGGTAATTTGTTGTTCTGTACAAGTGTAACAATTTCTAAAATAGTGATTTGGAAATTTTATATTTGTCGGTTATTATGAAAAGGTCAAAAATTGCAAAATTAAACACAAATTGCGTTTTTCCTGGCGCAATAAAAAAAGTTACTAAATAACAACAATTATTTTTTTAGCCCATATCAGACAGCTAAGTAACAATTTTTACTTAGACATCGAAAGATATTATTTTTATATGTAGTTAATTTTTTTTCTTCCGTTGTTGGAGTTTGTTAATCCTTTTTAAATCGATTATCGGAAGAGTGATAAATGAAACAATGTTACATTAGTTTTGCAACGTTTCGGTGTCTTCGTTTGACACCATCATCAGGCCACTTTATTAAACAATAAAAATTATTTTTTAATATAAAAATTTAAAAGTAAAATAAACTTAGTTTTTTCAAAAAAGTAAAATAAATTAAGTTAACACAAAATTAATATCTATCTAGTCGTATTACAAAATATTGTAATAAATTAATTAAATAAATAATTATTGTTTTAGTTTTCTTAATAGAGGAAAATAAGTATTGCTTAGAAATTGTATATCTTTTTTCTTATTGATCGTATAATCGTTAAACTTAATATATAACATTTAAGAAATTAATCGTTTTTTATAATTTGATTCCAAATCTACAATTTCTACTTTATCAAAATTGAATAAATGATTAAGTGTAGTTTTTTGTTTTGATGTTCTTTGATTCTTTTTTCCAAACTGCGTTTAGATTCACCGATGTAAGTGGCGGAACAATTATTACAGTTATTTTTTTAAACAATACCAGTTTGGTTCCATTTGTTAGTTGAATCTTTACCTTATTTATCAACTGAAGTCAAAGAATTATTATTCATTGGAATTGACAATAAATTATAATCTTTTAAAATCTTTGATAATTGTGAGTAATTATCATTAAATGGAATGCAAATTTTTGGAATGCGACTGTATATTAATGATTTATCATAATTTTGATTATTGTTTAATGTAGACTTTTGTTTAAACAATCTAATTTTTTTATATTTATTGATAAAGTCCAATGGATAATCATTCTTAAGGGGATCCCACATACCGACAATGCAGATCTAAAATGGTGAAAAATCTGCAACGACCGTTTCTTGGAAAATATAAGATATTATGACCTATAAATTTGACAAACTCACTTTTCAACATAAATACACAGGATGAGTATTTTATTTGTTGTAATTATTAAAAAAAAATTATTCATAAAAAATTAAATATGAGCAGTTTCCAACAGCCTAAACTGCAACGACCTTTTCCTTAGAACAACAAAATCAAAATAACTTTTCCATTTGACAAACTTAATTTCAATAAAAAATACACATAATAAGATTCATTCTATATGAAAATAAGAGAATAAAACTTTAATTTATGTAAACTATTTTGTATAGCAATTTGCAACAAGAGGAACACATCTGACAGATGTTTAGTGATACATAGAACCAAGAGATGGCGCCAAAGGTACCAAAACTGACAAATTTTCATTATTTTTAACTTTAAATTAACAACAATGAGACATACTGTCTTCTTTTCGAGTGAAAATTCATTAGTGATAAAAGATACACAATGGGAGAAATATATTTTGTTCAAATTGTTAAAGAAAAACTAATGTTTGTAAATTAAATATCATGTGCTACCGAACAGCTGTCACTTATACACTTTGGGAAGAATAAAGTTTTTATTTATTTCCGAATGGCAAATGAGTCTCATCCTGTGTATTTTCCTACTAAATTAAATTTCCCAAATGGAAAAATTATTTTGATTCGTTGTTTTCGAGAAATGGTCGTTGCAGTTTGAGCTGTTGTCAAAAGACCTGTTACAGGAAAACTGTTCATATTTAATTTCTTATGAATAATTTTTTTTCAATAATTACAACAAATAAAATACTCATCCTGTGTATTTATGTTAAAAAGTGAGTTTGTCAAATTTATAGGTCATAATATCTTATATTTTCCAAGAAACGGTCGTTGCAGATTTTTTACCATTTTAGATCTGCATTGTCGGTATGTGGGATCTCCTTAAGCAGAATTTGGATCACCTTTTCGATATTACATTTGTGAAAAGATTCATGTGATAATAAGATAGCTCTATCCAACAAATTATAAATAATGTTTCTTTTCTGTTGGATTGGATGGCCTGAAAAGTAATTGATAACTCTATTAGAAGATGATGATTTTTGAAACCAATTAGTAATAAGTTTTTTATTGTCTTTAATCAATGTCATATCGTGAAAACTAATTTGATTATTAACCTCTAATTCATAAGTAAATTTTTAATTTTTATTACAGGAGTTAAAAACATCTAATACTAAGTCTGCATGATCTGTGTGGACACTTAATAGTATGTCGTCCACATATCTGAAATAAAAAACAGGAATAAAGTTAAATTTATTTTTTAATATTTTTAAACAATTACTTTCAAGGTTATCCCTGACAATATCTGCAAATAGTGGTGATATTGGAGAACCAATAGGGGTGCCGTAAATTTGTTGGTAAATTTTTTCATTAAAAAGAAAGATAGTATTATCGAAAAGAAACTTAACACAATTAGTTAGATCAACAAATGGAATTTTACAAGAATTTGGAATATTTGTGATTCTTTTATCTAAGCTTTGGAGAACTAGTTCGTGTGAGACATTCGTAAAGAGTGAACTGACGTCTAGAGAAAGTAATACAAAATCATCTGGTAAAGAAATATTATTCAATTTATTTTTTAATTCGAAGCTGTTGTTTATGTGTGATTTAGGCACATAAACATTTAAAAGAGTGAACTTATCTTGATTATTTTGTTTTGAGTTCATTGACTCCACACGTGCTGTTTATATGACGTGCAAAATTGTCTCTATCAGATTCTAGTCTTGTTTTGTCACTCGTACAAGATGTCCGTGTTCTGTCTTAACTTATTCGTTTTTAATTTTTGGACGTATTTTATGTTTTTAAGACGTGTTACAAATTTAACTAATGTAACAAATTATTTATTTAAATAATTTATTAAAATATTTTGTGATACGACTAGATAGATATTAATTTTGTGTTAACTTAATTTATTTTACTTTTTTGAAAAAACTTTAAGTTTATTTTACTTTTAAATTTTTATATTAAAAAATAATTTTTATTGTTTAATAAAGTGGCCTGATGATGGTGTCAAACCAAAAGACCGAAACGTTGCAAAACTAATGTAGCATTGTTTCATTTATCACTCTTCCAATAATCGATTTAAAAAGGATTAACATATTATGTTTATCTAATTTGGAACCAAGGAATCCAAATCTGGTTTCTAAAAACTTTTACTTATTTAACGGGCGAATATATAAAATTTTTTTAAATTTTTAAGCACCACCTAGTTAACTTATGCAACAATAATTTATAAATGTATTATTATTTATAAATAATTTATTTATTTTTTCGATTTAACATTAAATTATACCAATAAAAACTGCCAAATTTATAAAAAATTTCTTTTCCCTATTTTTTTGAAATTGTTATAAAGCATCAATAATAAACTGTAACTGTAACCAATAATAGTAAAGTACCGGTACTTTACAATTATTGGTTACAAAGAATAAAGAATAAATGAAGAATTATGAAGGCCTTAATGATTCCAACTCTTTTTTACATTATACAGAAAACAATACTCTTCGTGTGTTTTATAGTCAGCGTTATAAATAAACAACAAGTGTAATTTTGTTTATTCTTTATCGAATTGTTACCCTTTCCAGAGCAGCTATTAAAGATTAAGCATTACCA
The DNA here is from genome assembly GCA_032872475.1 of Leptopilina myrica (nomen nudum). NCBI lineage: Eukaryota > Metazoa > Arthropoda > Insecta > Hymenoptera > Figitidae > Leptopilina > Leptopilina myrica (nomen nudum). Next base: position 28,289,358 of record CM065461.1, on the reverse strand, counting down.
ATGTTAATTAAGCATTACCAATTCTTTCAGAGTGCGATACACATTAAATCGTACTAAAGATATATCGAAATAAAGGCGCCTGTGTTTACAGTAAAGCGATAAGAAAATGAAAGAAATAAAAAATTGTTTTAAAAACTAGTTAGAGTTTTCCATCTTTGGGATATCGAGTGAAACGTTTTGAATAGAGTTCACATAGGGGTGTTGGTCTCTTGAAAGTGGTTGCTCTCTAAAGGGAGAATTCTCTTGTCCAGTGATCGTACCTAATATCTCTGTCCAGTCTGGTAGGTGCAGATATACATTGGCGTGGTGGCTTTCTTTCCAAGTTGCCCATCGAAATATACGCTCATTGCTTCGAGGGAATGGGTTACGTGCTTTGGTACCGCAATGCACCCAAGAAGTAGTAGTATCCGTTTCCTTCCCAATTCTCCCCCTTTTTCCTTTCTTCCTACTCTTCAGACACACGTTTCACCCTCCAAACTCCTCTCAAAAGCACTTTTTCTTCTACTGGCCCTCAAACCGAAATCGACTAGCGATAGAGAGAGTTGAAAAAACAAAATTGACTTCCAGTTTTTAGAAACCCTGAAATTTGTTGGTGTTTGATAAGCCAGACCTCGTACGGAATGGAAAATCAAACCGAAATCGAAATTATTAATGCCAAATTAAATAATAAAAGTAAGCAAAAATAGTGTTTAACTTTATATATTCTAATATGTTGATTGAATATATATTCCGGTATATATTCTAGTTTCATCTCTATATTGATCATAACTTAAAAATATAAGCACAACTTTATTTTCAAGTTATTGATGTTACAGAAACATCGATTAAAAAATTTTGTCTGTCTCTTTGCAAAATCTTATTTGACGAAGCAGTTTCATTCAACATAAATTTTATTAGACATAAAATTCATTTAACATTTAACAATTTTATAAATTTAACATAAATATAAATTATATAATAAATATTTAGAAGTTAATATAACCTTTAACAAATTCATAAATTTGTCATAAATTTAATCTGATATTATATTCATTATCATATATTTATTTGCACATAAAATACATTTAATATATAAAATTCATTGAAAATAAATTTCATTTAACATGAAAGACAGTTAACATGATTCTCATTTGATATACATTTTTTTATATTAAAATTCATTTAATTTAAATTTAATTTGATGTGATATTCGTTTAACATGATTTATGTAACATAAATTTCGTTTGACATAAGAATATTCTCATTTGACATAAATTTCATTTCTTATAAAAACCTCGCATTTGATATATTTTTTACATAATTCTCATTTAATAATAATAATAATAAAAATTTTCTCTGACGTTTGATGGGTAAAATTTGTTCTTAACATTTACTTGCTGACGAATGTTATATTTATATTTATGAATTTTCTGGTAAGATATTATTGTATATTTATTTATAAATGATTTATTTTAAATTTATATATTTTTCATGTTGTATAATTTATATTTATTACTTATAACGATGTTAAAAAATTTCTTTGTATTTTTCATATTTTTTATATAATATTTTATATTTTTATAGACTTCCTGCCCATGTGGAAAGATTTCTAGGAAAGTGCTCCTTGGAATTTCCGCTGGAATTCTTATAGAAATTTCCGTCGGAATTCCAAAAAAAATTCTGACAGAATTCCAATGAAAATTCCTAGGAGCCATCGGAAAATTCTGTTGGTTCAAAAAATTTGTTTGAATGTAAATAATCATTCCTGGAAGTGCTTGCTATAAATATTAGTGGAAATTTTTAAGCGGATATTAGAAGACTGTTGCCTTATTAAATATTTTAGAAATTAAACTTTTACTTATTTTTATTAAACCATTGTAGTAATTTATGTTTAATTATAACAATAATAATTATAATAATAAAATATTTTTTTCGATTTTTGGAAGATGTTTAAAGGTGAAAGAAAAGACACTAACTCTCACTTTTTAAATAAAATTGACAACGTTTCGGTGGTCAGATTCGCCACCATCATCAGGTCACTTTAATAAAAAATAATATTCAGATAAATACAAAATGATACTGACTCAGCCGATGACAATTTTAGCGTTATATACAGTCGATACAGTCAGTCTGACTAATCACTCGTCTTAGTATGTTTGTGATTTGCAAATTTAAATATTTTTATTTTTATTTAATTATTTATTTATTGTATTTTAATTTACTAAAGTGATGTTTGTTTGTTGATTTTAATTAGGTAAAAATTATTTTTAATTTTGTTTAATTTTATAATTTCATATATCATTTTATATTTATCTGAATATTATTTTTTATTAAAGTGACCTGATGATGGTGACGAATCTGACCACCGAAACGTTGTCAATTTTATTAAAAAAGTGAGAGTTAGTGTTTTTTCTTTCACCTTTAAACATCTTCCAAAAATCGAAAAAAATATTTTATGAAATAATTGTGGAAGAATTTACTAAATATTAAATAATAATTAATTTGATTAAATTATATTTATTTTGTATTTTTAATGTATGCAATGTTTTAATTGCATTTAATTTATATGATTAATAATTTTTTATAAAAATACCATTGTATTGAAACATAATTTTGAATTAAATCTAGTAATTACATATGAATATAATATATAATATAAATATAGTTATATATAATATAAATTTGTCCTGACTTTTAAGATTCGACAATCATAATTTGAATAATATTTAATATTTTGTCTTTTGAAATTAGCGCCGATTTATTTAATTAGTGTATTATTAGATTCTTTTAAGTATTTTAATTATTATGTATGTTTTTAAAACATAAATGATAACAATATATTTTTATACTTAATAAAAATCAATAATTGTATTTGTTAAAATAATATTACACTTTATACATTCTAAAATGCCATTCTAAATATCTTTAATTAAATTTTGCCCGTATAAGCAAAAAAATAACTTTATAAGTGATTAAAAATGTTTTGATATGTTTACAATGTTCAAAATTAAATTCCACTTTCGAAAACTTTTCTTATGACTCTTTTTTTCCTAAATGAATCTCATATGGAAGTTATTTAGAAACTGGTAAGCGCAAAACAAGTTAAGTGCAAACACAAAGCTAGACTGTGTAATCACTCGAGGATTAAACTTCACATTCTATTTCAAACTGACAGTGAAATCAAGTAAAAAAAGAAATAGAAAAGTATATTAATTTTTGTAAAAAATATATTTCAAGTATATTCATTTGTAAAATTTCAGAATGAATTTTTTTGGAGATACATTTTAAGGAGAAAGGAATAAATTTTACACTTTATATTTGCAAAAATAATTAAATACGTTAAATATTTGAGAATTTGTAAAGTGAATTCTGTATAATTAAGTAGTTGTGGTTTTCACCTGGAAGTCTGTATAATCAAGGTTTGAGTATTCAGTCAAGCAGAGAGTTAAAGTCAACAATATATCTATGCTATCTTACTGGCAAGTTGAAATTCATCTTCGCCTTTTATTATTCCTGTCTCCATCTTTAGATGATAACTTTTCTCTTGAACAGGTTCCTAGCACATTTTCAAAAAAAATTGAATTAACTTTTACTATTTCTTTTTTTTTATTTCATTTATACATCTATTTCTTCGGGAGTAAATTTTTTTACACTATGAAGTACAATTTCTTTCTTTAATTCTAAATCAAAATTATTCACAAATATACACACAGTAAAAAGTAAATCTTATTTTAAATACTGACTGAAATTAAACAAGTCCTAAATGTAATGCTACTTTTAATTTAAGCTCGGCTGGCGTAAAAATAAGGATAAGAAATCTGAATTTACCGTTCTACTTTTTAAATTAAGTATAGAACTGCTGATTTTCAACATGATTGCCTTAAATTCAGCACATTTTTTGCTGATATTCAGCAAGCTTCTGCTCTTTAAATTCATCAAAAAAATTATATTTGAAATTATACAAAATGTCTGAAAATCAGACTCTTTTTACTGTGCAATTTTATAAAAAAAAATTTTCAAATTTCAGATCAAATTTTATAAAAATAAATTTTTTAAAGTATATAAATTACAAATTCGTTGTTTCCGTTCACTTGTTTTATCAATTAGCCATATTTTTGAAAAATGTTTCTGTTATAGTTATTATAAAATAAGAAAAATGGTACATATATATAAAATAAGTGATAATGACAAAATTAATATTTGTAACATTTATATAAGAAAAGAGATGTATAAATATTTTTAATTTCCTACAATAAAGAGTTTCTTTTTTTTCAAAAGTGTGGTTAATTGATAAAACAAGTGATCGGAAGCGACGAATTTGTAAATAATATAGACTACTTTGAAAAATTTAAAACAAGATATGTTATTTTTACAGAATTTAAAGAAAATACTGAATATTTGTAATATGACTTTGGCTTTGGTCTAGAACTGAAGAATAGAATTTGTACTTTATATCGTACCACCCCGTGTAGAAATTTCGCTATGGCCCAGATCAGGGACAGATCGGGCCTTCCCTATTAGGGAATGAAACACACGGCCCGATAAGGCCCTGATCAGGAAATCCACATTTGAGTGTCGCCCCTATCTGGCCCAGGCCGGGCCGTGTGTTTCATCCCTAATACGGCCGTAGTAGGGCAATTTCTACACGGGACTGTCAAACCATAAAAAAATGTCTCTTTAACTGGCATTTGATTAAATTGAAGATTTAAAAATAACTATTTTTACAAAAAAATCTTTAACTTTAAAGAATTATATTTTTATATTTGAGGCGTTAATTTCTCAAGCGTCCCAGCCTAAAAAAGCTTCACAAATAGCTCCAATACCATCGCAGGCTCCTTTGCTGTGATCTATAGCATGGAAATGCCATTTAGCAGGTATTCCAAAATCTGTTTTGTGACTCAAAAGATTTGCAAAAATTATTTTTATTTTTAAAATGCTGTCCTGCACCGTGTGTAAAGTAGTATACTTTACGTGGAGTAAAATTGCTCTTTAAATAATCAATTATAATGTTCTAATATACTAAAACGGCTACATTATCATGAGTCAAACTATGTGATATTATAGCAATACTTTTATGCTTCAGTTCTTTCAATTGTTTATAATAAACCATAACACTAAATATAGTTGCACTAGCAACCAAAAATAATAAGAATAGAACATTCTACTGCACTTCTAATTGAAGTAGAATTTCTTCTTGTGAATGTAAAATTGTTTTATGTATATCTGGAATATGAAAATAGAAGTATTTATACTGGTATTAGAAGTAAATTTTTGTTTATGACAGAGTTTAAAAAGTAATTTTTACAGAAGAGAATTTAAAATGTCTTCAGAGTTTTAATGAAAATTGTTTTAAAGAATAGAGTAAATATATTGAGGTATTGGTTCGATTTTGTACAATGTTTACACAGTCACTTATCCTGTGACTATAGAGGTTTGAAGTTTGAAATCAAACCGGAAGTAGGTCGATGCAAAGCTGAGAGAGAGAGAGAGTAAGTGAGAGGGAGTTTATATGGAGCTTCCGTTTGAGGCGTACTTTGAAAACGAGCAAATCGAGGCTGATGATCTCGAGAATGCTTCTACCACTCCATCCATAATTTGTACACCAAGTCTCTCAACTTCGATTGTACGCCTCCATGCGTTTGTCAAGATTTAGTCAAGAACTGTGTGGAAATCACTGCATTAGAAAGCAACTTGCTTTCCTCTTAATGAACCTCCTACTATAAATTCAAGGCACCTAATAAGGGCATTAATTAATCCACATTCTTCTTATCGTAAACACAAAAAATCAACACAATTTTTTTTGTAAAAAAATAATTGAAAAACAAAAGCGACAATATGTTTAAGAGAATTCAACATATCAAATTAAGATAAAAATTCTCCAACTATCAAAGTTATTGTCTAGGTTCAAATATTAAGTTAATTTATTTTTGCTATTTTCTATAGTATGTGGATACAGTGGATACATGCTTAAAATCAGGAGATTAAATGTATAAAATATTTTCTTTTTCAGGGTGGTCCGGTTTCAGCATTCCCTTTAAATCAGACACTTATGAATATCTACGGCCGCCGGTCGGTCAGTCCGGATGTTCCAAGTTCCCAGGATTCAAATCAGGTTTGTCTAATCATAATTAAACTTTCATCAATATGAAATTAATGAAAATGATGTCCTTTTTTTAATAACGCTTCTTATTTCCAGAATAGTAATTTCCATTAAAGTTGAAATGGTATTTTAATAGTCAAAAGTATATTCTTATAAAAATAAATTAAAATTTAACAAATGAAATAAAAAAACAAAAAAATAAAAAAGAACAAAAATATTTCCATATTAAATCTTACATCAAATATCATGTAAAATCTATTTTCATTCTTTAAAAGTACAATTTTTCCATATCCCTATTGAAAATTCACACATGGGATTTCACTTTGTGTTTTACATTAGATATGACATAGGATCATATATATATCATATACATATATATATATAGGAATTTATTATTTTTTTTCAAAGTAATTTCTAAAACATTTCTAGAATTCAAAAATAAGAAAATTTTAATTCATAAATCCTAATTTGCCCCAATGGCGTCTTAATTTCTATGTTCCAGTGCTCGCTGAAGTCAAATTGAGTCTAAGCAATAACTCGATTTGCGCGTGAACGAAAAATTCCAGTCAATCAAGACGTCAAAAAGTGAGAAAAAATAAAAGTCGGAATTTTTAATTAACATATTACCTATAAGTAGAATGTTTTAAAATTGAAAATTCCGACTTTTATTTTTTTCCTCACTTTTTGACGGCTTGACTGGCTTGAATTTTTCGTTCACGCGCAAATTGAGCTATTGCTTCCATATGTGTTGTTAACGATAATAATATAATAATATAATTTAATAAATAAATGAATAAATAATTAAAATTGAAGTGATCTCAAGATATTGTCGAACCAGTCTAAAAAGAAATGAATCAAGCAAGCAATATAATAAAACGGTAAAAGCAAAAATGCCACTTTACCAACGTACAAAAATCGATTGAAAAATAATTTATATAGAACGAGAAGAAAATTAAGAACAAACTTTCTTGAGCGATACAGAATAATTAGTACCTATACACAAACTTTATAATTAATTGCGGATTAAAAGTTACAGTAATTGATCAGATTGGAAACTAAACTTAATTATATTAAATAAATTTGCATTTCCTTCTTGAGTTCAATTACATAGCGCCCTTTAATTACGGAAATTTTTTTTTTTTTTGAAAGAGACAAAATAAAAAAAATGCACAACGGTAGAATTTTCCGTGATGTAAATTAAAGTTTGTTGTTTGAAAGGACTTACTTTCTTTTCGTTATCGACTGAAGACATTCCCCGTCTTAATTAGTAACAAGACTCCAAAAAAAGGAAAAAAAAATTATCAAAAAAAAATTACCAGCAACCATGATTCTTGAGGAAAGTTTAATTAAGTGCAAGGTTGATGAACGTCTCGTGTAGAAACTACGGAGGTCGAAGATCGTCTACCTGGAAAATCGCTTGGGTGCAATTTTGTAGCACGTCGACTTGGAATAATCGAAAAGCTTCATTCGACATATAAATTGAAGACGTGACAAGACACTTTACCCCAAGGACGAGTGGTGACTGTTTGATTAGCAAAACACCACAAGTGTGATTCATTCGGATTTTTTTCATTTTAAATGAATTTTCTATTTATTTTCTCTCACTATTCTGTTTATTTATATAAAAAATTATTTATTTTTGCGTGTTATAAAACATTGTGGATTTAAATCTCAGTTTGCTAAATCAATTTTCTAAAAATCTAGAACTAAATTAAGTATTAGTTATAAAAATATAAACAATTACATATTTTTATTTACCTATATCAAGTGAAAAAGTTTTTAAAAGTACTTTTTTTAATTTTGAAAAATTGTCTGTTTTTTTTGGTCACGAGATAAAAAATTCCTTTCTCAAAAAAATAGTGAGATTTCCAAAGCTCTAATTATTTAGATGGTTTGAAAGGAATTTTTATTCATGAGAAAAAAGCTTATGTATTAAGTTCAATTGGATTATTTTGAATATGTTATTGTAGTTACTATAGTAAATAGTAAATTATTCAATAATTGTGTTTGCATTTTAAAGTGCACACTTTTCTTTAAAATTTAAAAAATTATAATAAATAATCAATATAAAGTATTATTCTTTGTATATTTCATATTGATTATTTAACAGAAATGTTTAAATTGAAATTTTTCAAATTGTGAAAAAGTGTGCGCTTTAAATCGAATGCGCTACAAACTAAGAAGACAAAGTAAAGGATTTACAATAAAATGTTCTCGGGAATTTACCGAGAGTCATTACCAGGAAATTTTCGGAAGATATTCCTCGAGAATTCTCGCGATATTTTTAGGGGAAAATCTCTTGTCAAATTTTTTAAGGAATTTAACCTATAAAATTAAAAAAAACCAGTAAAACATCTCCAGAATCGTATTCGTGATTCAGGTGATGTTTTGTTAATTTTATAAGTTCTCTCGTACATGCTTTGATAAAAAATTATAAATAAACAGAAAGAAATAGATGATGCAAAACCTGAGCAGATATTAGAAAATTTTTATTACTTTGCTACCTCGGGTAGTTCCTGATAATGGGAAAGTGAAAAAAGTATGTTGACTAATTTAAAAAAGATGGTAATGTTTTTTTTATAAAATATGCATACAACCTAATAAATTGGACACGAACCAACTGTAAATATTCAAAACTGCTAGAACTTAAAATTTATCAAGTGATTGTGTTACGAAATTCGTGAAATGATAATTTCATTAGCTTAATTTTAAAATTGCGGAATGGAAATTTTTTCTGTTTTTTGTTTCTATTGCGAAAGTTTGTTTAATATGGTGCCTTAATGAAAAAGGGTTGAAAATTAACACACGTTGCTTGAGCGTTTTATCAATTTAATTGCACTACAGAAAATTCAACAAATTTGGAGGGAGAAGGAGAGAGAGAATTCATTAACGCGATGCAATTGTTCACCTCCTCGCACATGCTCGAGGCAAAACCATAAATGCGTTTATGACATGAAAATTGAATCGGATATTCATCAAACTATTCTGCTGTTTTGTGACTATAAACACAAGATATTAATGCGGTATATGTGTCATACAATGACACTTTCTTCGAATTATGAATAATTTTTGGTTAATTTATATAATATTTATTTAATAAATAATAATACTAAAAAATCTTAATATAATTTCAATATTCCAGTTTCAATAGAAAATTCTTCCATTAGTAGATATATTAGCTTTTATTTGTTTGTTTATAAAATAATTTAACTTTTAAAAGAATTATATTAAAATTTATTAAAATAACCAACTTTTTGAAGAATTACAATTTTTAAATTGAACTTCCGAATCAAAGAACCGTTTATATTTAAAAAGTTTTTAAATTTATTGATATATTGAAATAATTACAATTTAATAAAAGATGAAGAAACTGATGTATATATGTATATATTGAAGAAGCTAAATATTCGTGGAATGAACAACTTGTTTAATTTTAGCGAAAAGAATTTTGAGTTTTAAAAAATTACAACTTGTTCTTTGATCAAGATTCTCAATTATTGATAAATATGAATTTTACAAAGAACCACAAATAGAGATTCACTTTTTTACAGTTAAGAGCACCATAAGAAAATTGTAATTACATTTAAAAACAATTTAATTTTGTAAACGTGACCATAAAAAATGCGTTCATATTATAATTAAATGTAGTACTAATTAAATATGAAGTATTAATTAAAAGAAAAAAATATCGTTAAAATGAATTTTTTTTTGGGAAAATATGAAATGGTTATATAATCGACGCTTGTAAAATAATTTAAAGTATGACATTAATTAACTTTCGTTTGAATAATTAGGTTTAACTGGAATAAGTCTTATGAAACTAACGTCCCTGTAGCCCACGCTTGAAGGGAAATAATGGGAACAATTAGTGTGAAACTACCGAGGTTACTGCAGTTGGGTCAAACTTCACAGCATCTATAGTGAACCTTCCTACAATCTCTAATAACCACTACTGCTCTCTTCTAATTGACTCAAATTGTGTTAAACAACAACTCTCTACCTCGCCCTCTTTCTCTCACTCCCGAAATGATCGTTAAACCTAGGATAATCAAAATATTGTTTTACTCAAAGTGCCATTTCTCTTTAAAGTATATTTACAACTCTCGAATTACTATATATTGTACATTTAGCACTTTATGGCCCGAAAAGTCATAATCATTAAAAGAGAGGACAACTATAAATTAAAGCATAAATAAATAACAATCGTAAATAAACTATTGTATAATGGAAATAAATGATTATTAGAAAATAATTACTATCAACATCTAAAGCAAAAAAAACTAATTTTTTTATTCTTACTTCATATTAATTAATTAATTAATTAATTAATGGCTTTCACATATTTATACTTGTATAAACCAGAAATAACTATTTTCCACTAAATTCAGTTTATTTAAACTAAAAAATCTTTAGTTTGGACAATTTAAAAATGCTGGAATCAAAAAAAGTTGTTTGCCATTAAATTCAATTTGTTCCAGAAAAAAACCAAATAAATTTTTTTGATGGATTACATTTTTTTAAATCAAACAGAACTTGTAAAAATTAGAAAAATGGATTTCCAGAAATAAAACAAAATTTATTTTAACTTGAAAAAAAATTATTTGTTATAAAACAATTTATACGGAACAATTAACTTTTAATATTAATTTTGCAAAATAAATGTATTTTGCTATGAGCGACGAATATATCATTTTTCTGTGAATTCAATTTATATTAAAATTTTGCAGTCGAATAGAAAAAGTCAAGTCGCAGAAAAAAGACAAATAAGCGAAAATGATTAATGTAACAATTCCGTTAATAGATCCTGAATGCGACAGGTGTTTTAATAAGAACAAACTAATTCAAGTACGCCAAGTTAATTTCAGCCAAACTTTCCCGAAAGGAGTCCTTAGAGAAAGTTAACTAACACCCACTGGCATCTTTCGAAACTTTATATTTATCATTCTCATTTTTTAAAATAATTATTTAATACTAAAGAAAAATTTATATTAAGCAACAATAATAGAATAACAGATTTTCTGTTAGAAGATTAGTACCTATATCGATAAAAAAAATATGGTTTTCTTTTTGGTTTGATGTTTCTTATACTTTGTATTTTCTATTTAAAACTTTTGGTTTAAGTAGATTTTACAGAGTTTTCCAATATCAAATTAAGAGGAAAAATGAATGAAAAGTATTGCAAAGCAATATTTTTATTTGTTTTTTGTCTCAATTTGATATCCTTAGAAATACTACATGGAAAATTGTTAGTTTAAAAAAAATTTCTGTATTTCTTTTACTTAGAAAGCTGTAGCTTATGACAGTTTAAGTCAGTCAAAACATCTTTAATTTAATGTAAAGATAAAATAACAAAAATAAGTATATTAATAAAGCCAAAAAAATGTAATTAAAAAAACATAAACTTTTTTGAAGTAGCGGGGAAAGAAAATTTTTTTTTTATATTTGAAAACTTCAGTCACGTGTGATCAGTTAAATGCACAGCAATGAACACATTATAGTGCGAAAACAAAGAAGCAGCAGCAAGCCATGCAGAAGATTATTGGCCACGTCTGGTGCGCCATTTTAGCTTGGATAATAACACGAATGACCGTCACTCGACTCGAAACAACCGCACACACTACATGTTGATGTTATCGGCTCCCATGTAAGTTTCAGCGAGCTTTGTCCTTTTGATGTTGTAACTGTGGTTTAATTGCTCTCTTCTCTTGGAAATTTACTAAAATTAAAACCAAAAATTCGCGTTTACGTCACAAAAGAGAAGGAGAAAGAGGGAAATGCACCAATTTCTCTGTAATTATGATAAAATTTATCATTTATTTCCTTAATTGCCGAGTGTTAGACATTTTTTACCCAAAGTATAATTATTGTTTTTGTATAAAATTTTAACAAGTATAAATTGAGAGAGACTCTGGAAAATTTATTCTTTTTTTGTTTTTTGATTTACTGAGAGATTTTTGCAGAAAAGTTTTAATTATAACTAAAAATTTGGAAATTAATTAAATTGTACAAAAGAATTTTGTAGATATTTCAATAACTGAATTATTATCGTAGAATTCTAATGAGAGTTTTGATTTAAAAAAAGAATTTTAGTAAAAATTTAGAAAAACATTTGAATATTGCAAGTTTTGTAACAGGAGTTTTAACAAATAAATAAAAGTTAAAAAAATTGCAGTTGCACTCTCTAAATCTGAATTAGTAAAAATGTTTACTAATTCGAATTAGTGACTGATTTAGTGATTTCTACTAATTTATTAGTGAAATTTACTAATTCAAAAGCAAAAAGTCAGTCACTAATTCCAATTAGTAAACATGTTTACAAATTCAAATTTAGAGAGCAATGTTTAGAAATAATAAAATTTCAAAAGATTTTACAATAAAAGTAGGTTAAATAAAAATTATCTTGAAATCTTGAATAATTTTATATAAAAAACCCCCCAAAAAAAACAAGAATTGTTTTAAATTAGTTCCAGAATATTGTAAAAATAATACCTACCATTCAAAATATTATTAAATTCGTCGATTAATGGTACATAACTGGAAATTTTAATAATTTATACAAATATTGCAACAATCAACAAATTTGACAAAAAAATTTTTAAAATGAAATTTTTTTAACTCTTGCACATTTTTTAAAAATTTCAGAAAAAATTGAAAACTAACATACATATGTGTGAACGTTTAAGTCTCATCTTTAATTTAAGACCAACAAAATTGAAGAATCTTATGCGGTTCGTGAGATATAATTATAAATATTCGAGTACATTTTTTGACAAATGCATTGAATTACTATCCATGAGAAGATGGAAAATATTCGAATTTGATTTGACACATCTATGTTCAAAATATTATTTGAAAAAAATTATAAATATTTTAGGAAAATATTTTTTTACCTAGTCTAATATTTTCCGTGGGGGGGGGGTAAAGTTTTGGGGTTTTCGGTACAATGCTTATTTCGATAATTTTTTACTCTTAAACAATTAATAATAAAAATTTGACAAAGTATAGTTTCCAAAGGTTTTTGCAAGCTTTTTCAATGAGAAATAAGCATTTTGAAGAAAAAAAAATTTTTTAACCTTAAAAAATCAAAATTAAAAATATATTTTAATTTTTGGAGTGCAAAGTAAATTTTCATTATACATTAACTAAATGACAGATTTTATTCATTACCAGATTTACTTGAAACTTGTTACTCGGAGGTGTACAAGGTCCCTGATTATGAATTTCATGTCAGTTTTAAAAAATTTTAAATGGCGGATCCAATATGGCGGACAATTTTTTGAAAAACTCATCGGATTTGCTTGAAATTTGTTACCCGCGGGTTTTTGGAGTCGCTGATTACGAATTTGAATATATTAGATGCGTCATTTTTAATTTTTGAAAATTAACATCAAAAGAATTATAATATTATATTGTTATATTTTTTGTAAAGTAATAAAATTTTATTAAATTTCGAAAATAAAGTTTTTGTAACTAACAATGGATTATTATTTTTATTATTATTATAAATGCTATAATGTGTAGATACCAAACAGTATGAGAAACACAATCAAAAATGAAATATTTTTAAATGAATGAGTTAATTGAATGAAAAGTATTTTTATCATTTTTTAACTTTATTTTTTAAAATTCTTCTGCATGGAAAATTTAACTATATTGTGAAAATGGAAAATTATGTTTATTTATATGGACAGAGAGAAGAAAAATAGTTTATATGTTTTCGCTATGAGCTTATCATTCTAAACGTTGCATTGAACATTCGATAGCTAATAGTACGTCAATTGGAATTTACGAAGTTGTCATGTACGTCTACACAAATGTTGAATATATATATATATGTGTGTGTGTGTATGTATGTATTTTAACAACCAAATCTGAAGCCCCACGAGAGTTGCCATCGACGAGTCGAGTAGGGGAAATGATAAATCCTGGATTTCACACGATTAACCCCCCTCAAACCCAGTATTCTACATGTTAAACCTACCGGTGTTAAAACCGTCGATCAAACTCTACATTTGAAGTCGATTGTCATCTCGTGTTCACTTATATAAAAAACCAAACTGAAATTCAATCCTCAAAAAATTTGTCAGTCTAAAAAATATTTTTTTCTCCTCTATATAATAGTTTGTTATTTAAAAAAAAAATTAAAAATTAATTTATAACTACTTACCAATTTTTTAGTTTCAAATAACATGATAATAATGATTTAATATAATTTACAATCCCCGAAAATTTATTAACAAGAGAAATATTTTGTTTTTATTTTCAATTTTTTTTTAAATTTTCAAAACATTTATAACTTGTACTCCTAAAAATTAGTCAGCAATTTAAAATTATAATAATTAGTACATATGATGGCTATGCAATAAAAAAGTTACTGAAAAACAGAAAAAAAAACTTTTTGAAAAAGTTGGCAACACATAATATTATTCATTTTTAAACTCTGATTTTACATCCTTATGGAGAAATGTAGCATTGTCGGTTTTAATAATAATAAAAAAGAACTATTCTGCAAGAAAATATATTGTTCCCAAAGGTCACGTTTTCTGACATAAAAACAAAAGTTTAACAATCGCTCTATCTCCCTAAAAAAAGAACACGGAAAAAAGAGAAAAAAAAAGTTTGTTATAAAATTGTCGTTTAACATTTTTTTCAGAAAATAAGGCACGTTGGTGTTGAAGAACCAGTATCTTCTTCACCTTCATTCTTAAAAGATTCATCTCAGGTTGATGGCATCTCGAGACCGAATTCTGTCGACAGGGTTATTCACACTGACACAACTCAACACATTGTTGCAAGTCATGAAACTCTCAACAAGGTAAGACAGTTTACTGCATATAATTATTGTATTCAATTAGATGAAAACGAAATATTAATTAAGTTAATATTATGTAATGATTAATTATACCTTTAATTAACCTAATTTTTTATCTGATTTAAAAATTAAAAAATTAAATTTACCATTGTAGTTTATAAACAAAAAGCAACGTTTCGCAAACTTTTAATTATTTTATTTTTAAATACTGAATTCAAATTTTAAATAATTTTAAATTGAAAATTAAAAAAAATCAACTATTAAGGGGTCTGGTAACTTTTTCAGCCCTAAAATTTGAAGTTTTTAAAAACTTTTTTGCTCGTAAGTTTCAAAATATAATTCTACAAAGGTTTTTTTATATCATTGTATATGTTAAGAAGTTTTTCAAAAATGATTTCAGACTTCACAAAATATAAGCATCTTTTTTCAACAGAGGGCGCTTTGTTTATTGGTAAAAGTTACTTTCAATTATAGTTGTCATTGTAGCTCATCGTGGAATCGTCTAAAATAAAAAATAAATTATAATTTAAAAATAGACGAGTTAATACAGGACCTAAACCTTGAACTGCTAAAAAAAATAAAAATTTAAGAAACTGTCAAGGTATTAAATAAAAAATGGTAAAAAAACACAATTTTAATTACCATAAATCATTCACAAAAAAGTATAATTTTAAATATTATATTCTATAATATTAAAATGTTTCCTAGTCGTTTCGTCGTTTCGTCGTTTCGTCGTTTCGTCGGATTCGTCGGCCGGCAACATATATAGATATACATCGGTTCATCCATCGGCAACATATATACAAATGTACATAAACACATCTATGCACACAATACATACACATGTATGCTCACACATATACACACAATACATACACATGTATACTTACACATATACACTTAATACATACACATGTATACTCACACATATGCACACAATACATACACATGTATACTCACACATATACACTCAATCTATACACATGTATACTCACACATATACACTCAATCTATACACATGTATACTCACACATATGCACACAATACATACACATGTATACTCACACTTATACACACAATACATACACATGTATACTCACACATATACACTCAATCTATACACATGTATACTCACACATATGCACACAATACATACACATGTATACTCACACATATGCACACAATACATACACATGTATACTCACACATATGCACACAACACATACACATGTATACTCACACATATACACACAATACATACACATGTATACTCACACATATGCACACAATACATACACATGTATACTCACACATATGCACACAATACATACACATGTATACTCACACTTATACACACAATACATACACATGTATACTCACACTTATACACACATAACATACACATGTATACTCACACATATGCACACAATACATACACATGTATACTCACACTTATACACACAACACATACACATGTATACTCACACATATACACACAATACATACACATGTATACTCACACATATGCACACAATACATACACATGTATACTCACACATATGCACACAACACATACACATGTATACTCACACATATACACACAATACATACACATGTATACTCACACATATGCACACAATACATACACATGTATACTCACACATATGCACACAATACATACACATGTATACTCACACTTATACACACAATACATACACATGTATACTCACACTTATACACACAACACATACACATGTATACTCACACATATACACACAATACATACACATGTATACTCACACATATGCACACAATACATACACATGTATACTCACACATATGCACACAACACATACACATGTATACTCACACTTGTACACACAATACATACACATGTATACTCACACATATAATGTACCCAAAAAATATTGTTTTGGCTTTTTCGAAAATGTAATAAAAAGAATTTTGTATATTGTAATTGTCGGTACGAACTACAAGCGAGCTACGAAAAGTTGCTGCTGAAATTAAATAACCATATTTTATTATTGAAGAATGATAGAAACTTGGTTCTTGGATTGTTCGAAAGCCAATTAATTTCTCCGTCGTTTGATATAGAAATAAAAATTATTATATATTTTTAGAGATTTTATCACCTAAGAGATTTTGAAAAAAATTGATTAATTTTTCTATTTTTCTGCACCATGTTTGTGTGGCTGCACATGCTAGAAAAATTTTAAATTTTAGCAACATAATCTTTAAAGTCTCAGCTTTTATTTGAGCCTTGAAAATGGAAAATCCGTTCAGTACTTTTTGAAATATCTTAAAAAATGTCCAAGTTTCTATTATTTTTCAATAATAAAATATGGTAATTTAATTTCGGCAGCAACTTTTCGTAGCTCGCCCGTCGTTTGTGCTGACAGTTTCTGCCGGTAGTGTATATATATATATATATGTTTGTAAAGTACACAATATATAATATATACAAAATTCGTATATAATATGTACACGGAGAAAAATGGATTATACAATTAGGAATATAGAAAATAAGATCATACTGAATATAATCTGATTAATACCCTCTATAATCTATTTACAACCTTTCAATGTTTTAGAATTATTTCTGGTATTCACAATAAATTATACATTTTATACTCCAAAATCGAATCAAATTATAATTTTAGATTATTACTATAGCAACATGTTTTTTTCAAATTGTCATATTATGAGGTTAAAGTCGTTTTGAAAATTTGTTGTGATCGAACTTTTTTACATATGTGCTGCTATTTTAATTTTCCAGGTTTGTAAATTACTAATAATTGCATTTTTATAAATCTAAAAACAATTATAGCATTATGCATTTATTTACTATTAGCTTATTATATTGATTATAACCATTTTTAGTTTAAATATTACAAGAGAAGATTATTTTTAACCATTTCTTCAAAGTATTTTTATTTACTTACAAAGTGTAAATTTTGTGATTAGTAAGAATTTATTTCTTTGTAAATTTATTTATGATTAATTCATCAATTATTATTGAATTGGTAACAATATTAATAATAATTTTTTAAATAATTTTAATAATTTAGTAGATTTAAAAAAATGAAATTACCAGAAATTTACGAATAAATAAATTTAGTGATTGATCAATTTATTTAATTAATTAATTATTAGCAACAACAAATTCAAATTTTTATTTTTTTAAATTTTATTATTAGGCAATTAAATAGTAAATTAATTTTTTAATTTAAGGGTTAGTTCTAATTTGTCAAAATTTTATTTATTTAAAAACGTAAAGACCAATTATATTGATGCAAGTTTTATAATCTAAATTAATATGATCAATAATTTGAAAATGGTAATACTTAGATATTTAATTTTATAATTCTGGTTAACTATCCTATATACAATTTAAAATATCATAAAAAGTATAATCTGAATTATATCACTTATAATCCATTTTTCTCTGTGTATGTATGTAAAAAGGTCAATACCAGGTCCTTCTAAAATACATAAACACTATTTTTGAGGAAGGATGCATCACCTTGAATTTATTATAATGCATGCTTTTTCAATAATACTTTATTAAAAAATTTATTAATTTTTTTTGTTGGACGGGGGTCGGTTTTGGGTTCGATACCTTCCAGTACCAAACATAAAGTCAATTGACATTATATTTGGTACTGGAAGGTATCGAACCCAAAACCAACCCCCGTCCAACAAAAAAAATTAATAAATTAATAAATTTTTTTAATAAAGTATTATGGAGGAAGGATATTTTTTTATTAAAAAATTTATTTATTACTATCTTATAGTGGCACTATCGGGTCGGACCCGAAAAGTCAAAAATGACCCGGTAATGACGTCTACGTATATTTTTCGGACCTGGTATTGACCTTTCTACATACATAATTATATATATTGTTTGTTTAATTATTTAACTAAATAAATAAATTTATATATCTGACTCCGTTTAAATACTGAGAAAAAAATCAAAAATTTTTTTGAACTAAAAATATATGTTTAATTTAAACATATTTTGTTATTGAATTAATTTTAATTTCTACCGAACGAAAATTACTATGCATTGAATCAAAATTATTATGTTTAAATCAAACATAATTTTTGGTTTACTGTATGACTAAGATAATTATGTTTGATTTAAATATATTGTTTTCTCAGTAAAAATGTTATTTTTTTTATAATAGTTATTGCTAAATGAATTTTTTTACAACTTTTTAAACAAAATTTTATTTCTTCTAAATGAATAAACCGATTGAAATAAATGAAGCTTGAATATTAAGGGGATAAGATATACTTTCATTTAGAATTAGAGACTTTTTAAAGAGTTTATTTTTGAATAATTATTTAACAAATTTGTTATAAACAAATTTTTTTTAATTTCCTGCGTCTTTTAAAAATTTGATAAAAATATTAACATAATTAAAACTATAAGAAATCAAAATGTATAGTGCAACATGACTATACTTAGTTTTTAATCAATATTATGGTTATATAAATGTTAACTCGATAGTATTTTGTTTATTTCATAGATGCAAACAATGTTTTAATTCAGAAAAACATCAAACTTTCATGTCTGTTGCAATATAATTTTGATTGTAACTTTTTAAAAATTGTTGCTCATAAATCTTTTCAACGAATTTTGATTTCTTATAGTTTTAATTTTAGGTTGAAATTTAAAAAAAAAATTTAAAGAAGCAGAACATTAAAAAAATTATTTTTTCATAAAATTAAATACATAATTATTCAAAAATAAATTTTTTAAGAAGTCTCTAATTCTAAACAAAAGTATAATTATTTTATCTCCTTTATTATATCCCCACTTGATTCATTTAAATCGATTCATTCATTTAGGAAAAATAAAATTTTGTTTAAAAACTTGCAAAAAATTCAATTTGACATAACTTTTATAAAAAAATATTTTTTTTAGTAAAAACTGAAAATCTATACAAAGTAGTAATAGTTGCTCTGATATATAATAAAAGTTGCTTCGCTCAAAATATTAATTGCTCGAGACATTTTAAATATTACTCGACTTTTAATAACATTTATTAATTTTATTAACAAAATTTTAATTTAACATTTAATTTTAACATCCGACTGGTTCTTAAATTGGAACACTGAGAAAACATTATACTTAAGTGAAACACAAAAATAATGTTAGACGATTTTGTTTAAATGAAATTAATTTGTAAGTTTAATCTCAATATATAGAAAATATCTACTGCATTGATTCAAAAGTATTATTTGTTTGAATAATTATATTTAATTCAAACATATTTTCTGTTACTGTTTAAACAAAAATTATGTTTAAAAATTTTATGTTTGAATCAAACTTAAAAGTTAACTACATATAATTTAAAATCAATCACAATTTATGTTTAATTTCAATATATAATCTCTTAAACTGAACCAGAAAATATGTTTGAATAAAACTTAAATATGTTTGACTGTATAGCAAAGATATTTTAAGTTTGATTTAAACAAAATTTGTTTGACTGTATAGCAAAGATATTTTAAGTTTGATTTAAACAAAATTTGTTTGAATCAAATAATTTTTTTTCTCAGTGAAGCCTCAATTGTAGACCTATATTCAGTAGCTTATAAGTCCGAAAATATTGAGTTTAGGAAAAAGTTGTCAAAGAATAAAAGTTTTAGATTTATTTCGACTTTTAAGAAATGTAAACAGTTTTTTTATAAACAAATTAAGTTTTCCTTTTAAAATAAACGTTTATTTTTAGATTCTGGTGCTGCACATGTTCTAAATCAGTTTATATTAATATAATATAACCGACAGTTAAAAAAAATTAATTTGTTTATTCAAAAATTTTTTTTTACATTACTTAAAAGTCAAAATAAAAATAAAACTTTCATTTATTGCCAACTTTTTCCTAAACTCAATATCTTCAGACTTACAAAATATAGGCAATATTTATATATGTAAGTAAAAATATTTTTATTTTATGATTAGAAAAT
The DNA here is from genome assembly GCA_032872475.1 of Leptopilina myrica (nomen nudum). Classification (NCBI taxonomy): domain Eukaryota; kingdom Metazoa; phylum Arthropoda; class Insecta; order Hymenoptera; family Figitidae; genus Leptopilina; species Leptopilina myrica (nomen nudum). The sequence goes on along the minus strand of CM065461.1, from coordinate 28,268,470 downwards.
TAGTACTTTAAAATTAACTACAAGTAGGTAAAAATAAAATATCAATATTTAAAATAATTCAATCTAAATTTATGAAAAAATAAATGTTGAATAACAAATATTTCCAAACAAACATAAATAGTTAAAAAAAATAAATTATTATTTACATACACATGTATATATTTACACATAAATACATAACACACACACACATATATATATATATATATAAATTAAAATTTTTTTAATATATATAAAATCAATGGAGATGCTATTTAGTAAATTTATACAAGTGGAAATAAACAAGTAAAATGTCTTCCGAGCGAGCGTTAGCGAGCGAGGACAACGACGCTAGTATAAATATAAATTAAAATAAGTAAAAATTCATTTGTTTTATAAACTTAATAAAAATTCTTTATAAGAATACAATTATTTTTTATTACAATTTAATTTAATTTAATTTAAAAACTTAGCCTCCTCAAGAATGCGTCACTACGCCCCCTAAGATGCATTTTTAATTTTAAAATACTATATCTTTATTCCAAAACGTAATGTTCAAAAATTGTTTATAATTCATAAAAGTGCAGGTATTAAACTATAAAAAAATGCTTGCTTTTAATTTCAAGAAGCAAAAATAAGTAGCAAAAATTTTATTTTTGTTATCACGAAGGTCAACAACACATTATTTATTGCCAAACGCCTATAAGTTGACAACATAAAAGTTTATATGCCACCAGTTAAGAAGGTTGCAAAGGTGGAATTAACAACATCCCATTTCTGGATTTCAATCGTTAGGTACTAAAATATGAAAATCTAATACGCAAATACCGTAAATGCCTGTTACTTAATTTTTAAATGTTATAAATAATTTTCTTTTACTTTATTCTACTTCTACTATTTAAAAAAAGTTTAAAGTATTAACTTATAGCAGATATTACAAATTAGTTTACATATTATAATGAGAAAATTCTAATAAATAAGAATATCAAATATATTTGTTGTTTTTAAAATATTAAAATTTACTAATTATATAAGAAATTTTAATTATCCGTGTAGAAAATTCAGTTGGCCTTCAATGTGGTCCCAATCTCCGAAGTACGCAACTCAGCCATCTCCTAAACTGTGTTTGTAACGTTGAAACCAATTAATTCCCAATGTAAGGAAATCCCAGTAGAGACCAGATTGAATCATTCTATTGTTATTGGGTATATATATGTATATAGTTGTTAATTATTAATTATTAATAATTTAGAAACAAAAGACTAAATAATAGATGTAGTTTCCTTTTTCGAAATTATTATATTAATCTTTTTAATTAAACTGTATTAATGATTATTAACTGTATTAATGATGATATCGAACAATAAGCATTGGATTTAGTAAACAAAGTAAAAAAACTGTTTATGTAATAAACAGTAAGCGGATGTATTAGATTTTCTAGTTTTGATTCGTTCTATAACTTTATTCTAGAAATAACGCAAACCTATGAAATAAACAAAAATGCGCACTAGGGGAATCGAACCTACGACCTACGGACTTATAGACTAATGGACTCACCACTAAAACCACTAAGCTAACGACGCGTGTATGTAGTAAAGTTTAAATTTTCAGGTATCATTTAAAGTTTAAACATATAATTACTGAATGTGGAAAATATTATTCAATATGATTTATTAATTTGTTATATACAAAATTAGAAAGTTATGTTCAATTATTAATTTTTTTATAAATTTTATTTTAATTATAAATTATCAACTGAGAACTTTACATTACATTAATTTACCCATGGAACATATCATTTAGAAATATTGACATAATAATCTAAAATTTCAATTTTCTTATTTTTCCTTAAATAGCCACCCAGACTGACATTTGAGAAAATTTCCATGCGAAATTTTAATTTAGTATCAACAGAACTATAACTAAAGTTTTATTTTTCATATTCATTCTTAAAAATTTTATTGATTTATAACAGAAAATACAATTCTGAATACTCTGGGAAATCCCAGTTAGGGCATTAACTCTCTAATGGGTGCGACTTTTATAGAATCCCATGGGGAGTTAAAATTTAACTCCCTTTTTTTACTGTGTACACTAAAGAAAAAGCATGTCATTTAAATAGTAATTTAATTGACTAAATTATTTTATTTTCTCAATTTTCAAACTTTAGGTAGCCCAGTTGGCCCACATTGGGCTTAATATGATAAAGTTTTGCTTAGTGTGATAAAGAGGCAGAGGATGTAAATAATGGGCTAAAAAAGTGTGACTTAATTATGGAAAAAATGGTCAAATTTATTACCACAACTTTTTTATGAAACAAATTTAAAAAATATTAAAATACAATTTTTAGAGTAATTAGAAAAAATGACAATGTCAAATATTTGTGATACACTCTAACCAATTATTTTTTTCACCTCCGAAGAAAAATATAGATTGAAATGAATCAATTTCATTTAGGTTTAAAAATAAAACAAAGAGAAAAAATTTCTATTGAAAATTGTTATCGAATGAGATTTAATTAAAATTTCACGAATAGAAGTAAATAAAAAAAGAGAAAAAAATTTAAAAACATTTTCTTTTGTTTTTAACATAATGAATATTATTTTTATCTATTACTGTTCGTTTGCATTCGTGAGTGATAATAATAATTGACAACACGAATTATTTTATTTTTTAATTTTATTAATTAACTAGCTGTCGTGCTCGTCGAAAAACAGCCGGAAATTGTATTTGACTGGGAAAAACTGATAACTAGTTACCATAAATTATTTCGTTAGGAGAATATTACTATTTGAATCAGTGACTGCTTTTTTTCTAATCAACTTGTTATGCAGAGAACAGTTCTTGTTAATTTGTAGTCCTTTTATGCGTTTGTACTATTTCAATTAATGTATTAAAACTTAATCCTAAATTACCTACTACCAGCTTCTGGAGTTAAAGTAGAGTCTAATTTAATAATAATTGTGTCGTAATTTATCCTACATGTTTAAGAATAGAAAAATGTGTTTTTGGACAAGACCAGGAATTTTTTTAAACAAAAATAGACACTCTGTTTAACTTTTGCAGTTACATTGCTTAAAACATCTTTAACAGTTAAATCTAGCAGTAAAATAACAAAAAATTTTTACCATCCTAACTCAATTACAATTCGCTTAATATCCTGCGATATACCATTTTTATCTTGAAACATATTCATTTTTAATATTTTTTAAGGTCTATCAATTAATGAATATTGGATGAATTGGATAAATAAATAATTATTAATTAAATTATAATTTTTCATTTTTTTGATATTGAAAACATTTTTACACTTACATGTTAGTTATAAAATAGTATTTTTTGCAAAATTATGCTAAAATGTGACTAAATTACATGTAATACTCAATTATAAAATGCTTATGTTTAAAAACTGTTTTTTAAAAATAATATTCATAAACATAGGAGGTACACAACTTTTTTTGGTAAAAGATATTTAGGTCAATTCTTTTTTAAATTAACAATAAAAAGACACACTTTCAACTAAAAAAATTTTGGAAGAAAATTTATTCGATACTTTTTTAATATTAAAGAAATAAAATTTTATTTTCGATTTTTGAAATAAACTCCACTTTTATTTTGGTTAATTTCTTTTGTGGTGCTAGTACATACTTAGCTCTAAGTGCTGCATTAGTTTCAAAATAGGATCTGCATAACTTTCCGAGTAATAAATAATAATATTTAATACTGTAGATCAAAATTCTAGCTATACATGAAACAATAAACGAACATCACTTGCAAGATTTTGAAGTTGATCCATATTCGCATTGTACAAAATTAAAGTTTTAACTTACAGAATTAAGTATATTTAATTATTTCTCGGAAAGTTATGCAGATCCCATTTTAAAACTTACACGGCACTAAGAGGTAAGTATGTACTAGCACCACAAAAAAAATTAACCAAAATATAAGTGGAGTTTATTTCAAAAGTCGAAAATAAAATTTTACTTCTTTGATATCAACAAAGTAGGGAAGTACCTATCAAATATATTTTCTTTCGAAATTTTTTCAGTTAAAAGTGTGTCTTTTTATTGATAATTTAAAAATTTCAATGCTGTATAACTCTTTTCTTTATGAATATTTTTCCAAAAAAGGTTCACTATTTTTTGTGGTATCCAAGAGAACAATAAAGCACAGTTTCATCCAAATCCCATACTAGAAGGAAATTCCTATGATCACTTACCATGGAAGTGCTTTTTAAAATTTTTTAAATAAATTTTAGATTTAAATAAAACAATAAAAGTTGACCAATTAATTAGAATTAGAAATAAATTAAGATACGTTTTTTCAAATGAAGAAAAATGTTGTCCCTCTGGTGAATTTGTCCTGAAATCGTAGAAATTTGTCGGTACAATAATTTTCCGAAAGTCGGTAACTGAGACAGCTTTAATTTTCCCTAGGAAAATTCTTCCTTGCCGACATCACAATTTTCCACCCTTTGTATTCAAAATCAGCGGAATTCTCTAGCTGGAAAATCAATGAAGATGTTTGTCGAGTTGTTTTAATGAGTTGCCGAGCGGTGGCTCCAGTTTACTGGTAAAATGCTCACTTTCTGTTTTATCCAAAGAAACCACGACCTACAACACGTGGATCTACAGTAGTCAGCTTGCAACTTTGCAACTCGTCGGCTAGTCAAGTTCGTTCGTAAAGTAGTTTTTTCGTTCTAAACAGTGCCAAATGTAGAATTTTCAAATTTTGAAAATTTTTTCCAAAAATGTGTAAAAATAATTTTCTTCACCAAAAGTGTATTGTGATATGTTGCCTTTCATTTGCATGTAAAGTGTTTAGAATTTATCAAGAAGGTTGTTTTATTCGTTTGTTAAAATACTAAATAACTTAATATTATAAACGTAATTGTTTCAATGATTAAAATAATTTTCAAAACAGTTAAAATAACAACAAACCCAACAGAAATAGATTAAATAGTAACAAAAATAAGTAAAGTAATAACAAAAAAAGTTTATAAATATAAAGAAAATGTGATAATAATTATCAATGCAATTCAGTTATTAAATTGTTTAAAAACAATTATTTCAAATAAATATTTCAAAATGATTACAAAAAAATTACAAAAATAAATATTTGCAAATACCAAGGAAATTAAGAACAAAAATTCAGTATATTAAAAAGAAAATTTTTAAAAAACATTGTAAAAATCGATGATTTTTATAATTAAATTACAAAGCCGTGAAAGTATACAGTAAAATAAACTGACTCGTAAATACTTTCAATCGAAACCTTAAAAATTCTAAACTTCTAGAAATCCAACCATTAAGTAACGTAAATACGTAAATGAATTAATTCACAGTTTTACATAAACAAACAAAACAACAAATATAAGATTTTCGTAGCCAATTGAATAAATGATGGTGAATTATTTTTTTGAAATAGAATTACGATAAATTGGTGTCAAAAATAAACATTTGGAAATAATAATGCACATTAATAAACGATAATTAAACAGTTAGAAACATTAATAAACAACAATAAACAATAAAAAAATTATAAAATAAACATTAATTAAATAATAATAATAATAATAATAATATTAGGCAATAATAAATAGCAATAAACAATATAAAACAACAAAATACAACAATGAAATTGTATTAATTAATAAGAAACAGTAAATAAAGACAATAAGTAATAGAAAATAGTAAGATACGATTAAAATACAATAAAAACCAATCAAACCCAATAATTAACAATAATCAACAATAGAAAAGTATAATAAACAATTTAAAATAATAATTAACAATAGTAAACATTAAAAATTAGTAAACAATGATAAACAATAGGAAGTATTAATATTCGATTAAAAGGCAATAATATACGGTTTATAAAAAATTATAAACAATGAAAAACAAAAAAAAGAAATTATTATTAAGAAACAGTTTGAAAAAAATCATACACAATTCAATAAATAATAATAAAAGAATTAATGAAGTTTGCAAATGAAAATATTTAAAAATTTAAAGATCGTTTTATTGAATGTTCAGAAATTTAAATAATTTTCTGAAATAATTTAATTCGAATGTAATTTCAATGTAAACTAGATAAAGGAAATTTAATGAAGTTGTGTTAATGCATTTGCATTTGAAAGTTTTAAAGCTCCGAGGATTATAAAAGTGATTTTATTATGCTATATCCTATATATATATATATATATATATATATATATATATGTATATACATAAGTAGTAAATGCTGCAACAGTCAGACACGAAATGTCTGATCGAAAGTTGATCCCACCACTTGAAAATATTTAGTTCAGTGCACATAATAATATTCATGCCACTCAGCATTTTATTTTTGAAATATTAAAATTTCTTTAACATAATATGACAAATATTTTACTATGTAATTACATAATTATATCTTACATATTGCGATAAAATTTTGTAAAAGTTTTTTAGGTACTTTTTTATATTAACACTAAATAATTAACTACTACTCGATAAAACTTACTTATTCGAGAGAATTTATACAATCGGAAATATAGCGGAAATAACTGCATGCAATTGCTCCATAAATTTTTCCTGATGATAAAAAACACTTTTTCTCAACAACGAAAGTTCAATAAAATTAAAAATATGCAATTTGTTTAATAAATATAAATAAGTTGATAAAGTAACTCTTGTTTTAAAGAAAAGCAAAAGTAAAAATTATTAAGGAAATATTTTATTAATTTTAATATTATTTTTGAATTTATCAGTTATAAGAGAAGTTATAAATTACAAGGAAATTCAAACGTTTTTGTAATGTTTTCTAATGACAAAATTAAAAATAATCAATGTTAGGTCAAAATTTTTCAAATTGAAAATTCTTTAGTAATAATTTTTTTTCTTAATTGAACAGTGATGAATCGATTTCTAAGGATTTTAATATTTTTAATATATATGTTTATCTCAATTTTTTTGAAAAATGGACATATCAACTTTTGAAACATTGTATAATTTTTTTATTTTATTATATGGTTTTGGATTTACTCCTTTTCAAAATTCTTAATTTAAAAACTGAATAAAATAATAATTATAACAATTAGTAATTGTTAATAATCATTTATTATTATTATTTAGGGACAGTTTCATAAATTACGATTAAAAGTTAATCAATGATTAAATCCTCAATAAATCAATCATGAACTATTAAAATGGTTATAATCATTGATTAACTTTTAATTGAGGTTGGTGGAATTAGCCCTTAGATTCCTAAAGATGTTATCGATCCTCAGCATTGTAAACTATTATTTCTTATTTTTAGTAATAAAATTTTAATTTCACTTCTTTTATTCATTTAATTATTTATTATTTTTTTGTAATTTTATTTAAAAACTACTGAACTGATAAATTTTTGAACAAATAATTACAGAAAGAACTAAACTTAAAATTATTATAATTCTGAAAACAAAAAAGTAACTGAAAAAATTACTTTTAAATACAATATTAAACAATTATAATTTTAAAACACAGAGAATTAGCAATTCTCAAAATATTGAAATTTAATAGTCACCGATTTTATTCAACATTAAATTATTAAGGAAATATAAACATCGTAAACTTATAAACATTTTTCATTTTAATTAAAAAAAAATTTTATTTTTCATTCAAAGAATATTATAAACTTTTTTCTCATTACATCTGTAAATGCAAGTAGTTCAGAAAACGATTGTTCCATATATTTTCGAGGTCAGTTCAAGTTTTTATTTAAAGGCGATCAGAAATCCATTACTGAACTGATATAAAATTTAAAAGGAGAGAAATATTCGTGCTGGAAAATTATTATTATTATTATTATTATTATTATTGCGAGTGTGTTTAAAGCGTTAGGAGAGAATGCGCACATATATCGGTTTTAAAATATTTTATGATAAAAGAAAACAATAAATATTCAAGTACGTTTTATTATATTAGTTAAATAAAATAATATTTTCCAGGGTCTATTCTTTGCAACTTTTCTTTTTTAAAATATAATTAAATATTTGAGACAGAAAATTTCAATTTATATTTAGTGCCGTTCTTCCCTAAAATTTAATTAGCTAGTAAATATTAGTAATTTGTAATTTGACACTAAAAAAGTTAGTAATGTAATAACTGATTTGTTATTATTTAAATAATTAATTTATTAATTGAATTGAAAAATAAAGTTGAGGGCATTACATGAAATCCACGAGGGCACCACATGGAAAATCTGTATGGAATCCATGAGGATTTTCCATGAGGGCACACATGAGAGCAAGCATGTCACGCCTTCGGGGGCTTCACGTGGATTGCCCCTACGGATTCCATACGGGATGAGGGCAATCAACAAGGGCAGTGGGCTAAAATCAATTCTTTTTACACTGAGAACTAATTTATTTTATTTAATCTAAAATTATTTAGGTAAACTTCGTTTAAACTTTTATTTCACTTTTTAAAACCTTATTAACCTTTTTTAAACCCTTTTTTAAAAAGGTTAATTAACCTTTCATTTCACCTAAAAATTATGTATTTTACTATTAAAATTAGTCGATTCATAAAAATGTACTCGAGTTATCGTGGCGATAAATTTTGGTAAAAACTACGGTCAGACAGAAACTTTTCTAAATATCATTTTTTTTAATCAGAGGGTGATGAAACGTAAATATTTACCAAAATTAGACATTGCTGAAAATCGCACAAATTTATGACCTCATTTTTTATGAAAATGTAAAAAATTCGTTCTTCATCCATTCAAAATTAGTTCTTTTTCAACAAAAAATTAATTATTTTAATTTTAGTAATAGAAATTATAGTCATTTTACTACTATAATTTGCTTATTCTTCGATACGATACTAATTAAGTTATTTCACTACTACATATTTTAACATTTGTTTATTGTTGTTCTACTAAAAATTAATAAATTTTAATTTTACAGATACATTATAATGCTAAATAACTATAGTATTTAGCATAACTAAATAACTATAGTCATTAGGCTACTAAAAGTTAGTTTTTTAGTACTTAAAATTACTATTACTAAAACCTTATAAATTCTACTTAAACTTAGTTCTTCTACTGTTAAATATTAGTTTTTCCACTAAATTCTGTTTTAAATAATATATAATACGGTATAATTATATATATATATATATATATATATATAAAATAATATATTTTTTATTATGTTTATAATATATTTATTGTTTAACTAGAAATCATTCAATATTTTACTGATAATACCTAAATGATTTTCATTATTTCTTATTGAAATGTAGAGTTTAGTGTAAAAACAGTGCGTAAAAAATAGTAATAAAAATTAGGTACTAAATTCATATTAAATTTAAACTTTTTTAAAGTTCAAATCAAATTTAATGTTTTAAAGTCTTTTTTATAACTTGAGTACATAATTAATTTTCACGTCTTTTTTTCCAGTGCATCTATGTCATTTTACTTTCGTGCAAGTGTGTGGTAATCAATATCTATTGATTGAACATAACCTACTACAATGGGAAATCATTTATCATGAAATTACAAATTTAACATTCAATTGCTTTAATAAATTGAGACAATTTAAATTAATGTACCCACACATTTTTTGAATGATAATTGTTATCGTAAAATTTTCTCTAAAAAGATTCGAACTTTAATTTTTTTCACTTTTATCATTCTTTTTATCTTCTTTTATTGTTTCCATTTTTCGCTTTTTCTCTTGTTTCTATTTTCTTTTCTTCTATTCACTTCTTAACTTTATTTCTAAGATTTTATTTATTTATAAATAATTTTTCTTTCTTTATTTTGCTTTTCTTGCTAACTCTCTAAATTTGAATTTTAAATATAATTATTTTGCAAATATTTGTATAAATTGGAAATAAATTTAAGAAAATCACTTATTTAAATTTAGTTCATTTTTATCTTTCTTCTTTTTTTTATTACACTTTGTTTTAGTTTTTCTTTTGTTTATTTTTATATTATAAGGTATAAAAAAAAATTTTTAAACCCGTCCCAAAGTTTAAAAAATTAATTTGTATATAAAAATTTATTTTTCCATTTTATAAAAGTCGAACCAAAACTAAAACTTTCATTCTGTGATAACTTTTTCCTTAACTCGATATTTCCGGACTTATAAGCTACTGAATATAGGTCTACAGGTCCAAAATCTTGAAAAATAACTAAAAAATTTGGCCTTCAAAAAAAAATTAAAAAATTCGTATCTGTTTTTTTTCAATACAGAATTGGAATAAAATATTTTTGGACGATTTTAAGGGGTCGACTGAAATTTCACGTGTAATCGCCCATAAGTTTAAAACCGCTAAGAAACAAAATTTGAATTTCATTTTAGAAGAGATAAAAATGGATTTTTAAAAGAGAACTAATTTATCTTATTTCATTCTCTTGTGTTATAAAATTAAAAGAAAAAGTCTCATAAAAGCAAATTGAAAATGTCAAAAATCATTTGGTCATTAATATATGCTTAAAAATTATTCAATTACACGAATATCTTTTTTCTCTTAAGTGGGGAAAAATCTTCTTTTGGATTGGGGCCAAAGAGAAGTTTCGTCTTTTTATATTCTTTTCTTTTACCCAGAAATTTTTGGAACATGTCCGTAATAGCAGTTTTGTGCTTTATTTATTTCTCACCCAAGAAGAGCGACATAAAACTTGTTTCGAAAGAATTTTATATATGACAATCTAGTTATCAGATTAAATACAAAAAAGAAAATTTTGTTAGTCAATTTTGTAGTATTCATTTGATTTCTATCTTATTTTCAATCAATGGCGTATGCTATCAATTTTAAAGTACATGAACAAAAATTTATAGTATATAATGCTATAATTTCAGTTAACAAAACTATTGCCTATATAAAAAAATGTTTTAATCAATAAATATATCTTTGTTATCTTATACATCTGAATCCTATTTCAAGATACACTTTTTTTATAGTTTTACACACAACATACGCAAATTGAGATAGAAATTTACAACTTGCCCTAAACTCACAAACTATCACAATATAAACTTAACACATTATTTAACATTATACAGGTATACAAACAATCATAATACATGTAAATGATGTTGATTTAAATCTTTTTACATACAAAAATGATGAAATTATCACCGCTTGTGAGACAAAAAAATTAATTTTCAAGTAGACAGCGAATATTTAGTGAAAAAAATGTTTAATAACCTAATTACATAATTTTATAAGTCTTCTTTAACCTTTATTTTTATGATTGTTTAAGAAATTATTTTTTTTAATTTAAGACATAATATTATTATATGAAGAACAAATGCTATAGTAGAAGTATATTTTCATTTTAAAAAATACATTTGAACAAGATAACACCTAAGATTTTCAATTTTTATAAGTATGACTACAATTTTACTACACGGTACTGTCAATTTTACAGCATGGTATTGTCATTTTATACTCTCTAAATCTGAATATGTGAAAATTCACTTATTCTACGTGATAAGTCGTCTTCTCGATCAATAAGTGCATTATAACAAAAGCATGTGGTATACAAACTGTAAATATTAGTAATTTATCTAAATTTTATTTAAAATAATGTCAACAGTTATTTTAAACTAATATTTTCTTTATAAAATTTTATCAACACTAAATATTAACCATTTTTTTCCCAACAAAAGCCGTTACAGATACTTTTCCGATAAAAATTTGTATTAATTAAATTACATTGCAAAATATTAATAATATTTAGTTTAAATAAATACAATGATATAAATATCACCGAAAGAAAGTCATCTGATTTTATGAAAGTATTTTACAATTTTATTTGTATTTTACGCTTTGTCTCATTTTTTGTTTTACAATGATGACCTATTCCGCCCTGAATTCTCATTGGTTTTCATCAACCAGGTGAATCTCAAATGTAGATGCCATCAGAACCATAGTTACCAACTGAAATTCCGCAGATATACGCCGTTAATATCATTCCCTCCGATGTTCATATGTACAAATATATGACGATTCCCTTAACGCTTAACCTATTTTACGACCTCAAAACTCATTTCCACGCATCGTCATAGTCAATTTCACTGATTTTCTCCAAATCGAAAAAATCGACACATTTCCTCATTATATACGTTTCGAAAGAGTGGAACGCACATTTTTTTTCTCGTTCTACAAACATAACAAAACAAGGGAAAATAATTATTACATTAAAATACTTTTGATTTGGATTAGACGAATTTATCACAAAGTTTTAAAGTTTACTCCAAAAAAAATAAATAAATAAAAAAAGAAAAAAATTTTCAATAATTTTTCCATTAAAATTTAGTTACTTTTATAACTAAAAACAAAAAATTTAAATGGACCAAATTTTATTTTTATTTTATTTTTATTTTAAGAAACAACTGATTTGAATTTATTCGTTAATCCACAATAAATATAAGTACTAACAGAATGATTGAATAAAATATGTCTCTGAAATTGGCGTCGACGATCAATGTCGAAAATAATTTTTTTGTGTTTTTAGTGATAAATCTATCACCAATTTCAATACTGTTTGTGTAAAATATGTTTGTATTAATATCTTAAATATAATTTTTTATATATTTTTTTGAATTTTTAAAAAATAAAAACAATTTTTAACGTTCAGTGTCGACGCCGCCTTCAGGTACCTTAGAAATTCTACTAATTTAAATTTAGAGAGTGCTTACATTGAATGATATTTAGTAACTCAATTTTTACTAAATTATACCTTGAGGGAGATTCCAGTGGATTAATTTGTTTGCAAATGAGAATTTTTCTCTGTATTTTTTAATCGTAAGTGGATAAATTATTCATAGATGTAGCAAAAACGAAAAAAAATATATTATCAAAAAAATTGGCAATTTTTTTCAGTGAGCACTTTGTCTAACAATGAATAATTACAGGTCGATAAAACCAGCAGTTTAATTGCTTTTGATAACGCGTTATCATGTTACGATTTGATGTTACGAGAGGCCATTAATTACATCGCTTGTATTATTTCCTTTACTGCGAATCAGGAAGTACAATTTAAGAAACCGGTACTTTGAATTTTGACCAATATGAAATATAGGTACAATTTTTCAATTTTTTAGAGAAAAAATAATTTAATTGATCTAAATAGTCATATATTTTTTTTTTAATATAATTATTAACCAAAATGTTTCTAAATTGCTATAATTTTTTAATTAACAAAATTTTTATTTAAATTTTTCTATATAGTAAATATTTTATTATAACTCTTTATTATGAATAAATTAAATTATTCATAGTAAAAAATGCCATAAAAATAATAATTAATTGATTAATAAATTCAAATAAATTTCAGTCTTGATATGTTCACTGAGTTTAGAAACATTTTGTTTTTAATAATATTAAAAATAATAAATAAAATAATAAATAAGAAAATAAAAAATACGTGAAATTAATAATAATGAAAAATTTACGTTCAGCAATAAATTATAATTATTTCTAAAAAAATAGCTAATCTACCTCTGAGTGCGAAAAGAACAAACAACACTTTTTCACGCTTGTTTGAAGTGAGAGAATGAATGAATCCTTGAAACAAATTTTTTCTTTCTGAATTGAATGGAATGGTTAAACGTGCACAGTTAACATACATTTTTTTCTAATGACGCAATTAGTGAAACCTTTTTGTAATCTCCTTAAAATGTATGAGTGTGTGTTTTTATTATACGTTATCGAACAGGCTCGCGATAAAATTCATTCTAGTTTTTCCAAAAGACTTGTCTCTCGTCTCTTCCACTTCAATAACGAAACTTTTCAATGAAACTCAATGCGTATTAACTGACACCTGTGATAGAGAGGGAGACAATTAATCTAGATCGAATTTCGATGGAAAAAAGACATCAAAAGCTATCAATTTAATTACAGCATTTACACTTTGTATTTTAATCACTGCAAAATGAGAAATAGATTTAATTTCAATTAAATTAACTAAATACTTTAAATTAATTAATTTATTTAACTAATTTTTTTAAATTTATTTAAATAAATAAATTTAATTATATTACTTTTAAACAAATAAATCTTTATTTTAACAATATAGATTAATACATTTTTATTAAAAAACATATTTTATAATTTACTATTTTCTTTTGAGACAACTAACAAAATGTCTCAACCTCAAACTACTCCAATTTTAATCTTTAACAAAATAATTTCCTCGAAAAATTATTGTAAAAATGGAGATGACCCCCCTGCAGAATACTCTCCTGTATCATTCAAAATAAATTTTACCTTGAAATATCTTATTCAAACAACGAACAGTGTATTCTACAAAAGCCCTTTTTCGTTAAAAACTGAATGTGTAAACAATTTTTTAAAAAATTATTTATCAAACCTATGCAAAATACCGAGATGTTGTTATAAAAAACAATAAAAATACATAATTCAATAAAAAAATGATTTTTTATTTATCAATTAGCGAAACTATTAAATTTACCAATAAAATTGTTTTCGCATATAAAAATATTTTCCATTTTATCATCCCTAAGGGAAAGAAGAAGAAAATAAAAAAAATATAAATTTTATGAAGGATTGCATCATCTTCCCCCATTATTCTCGAATTTCGGAAACATTGACGATATGCAATAAAGTTTATTTGAAAAGAAAAAGAATTGATATTTCTTTAGATGTGAATTGTTTGGTTAATAAAAGGAGAAGAGATAAAAACATGATTTAAATATAAATAACATTGCTTGAACTCGATAAAGGAAAAGACAATGCTCTCGACTAGCGGGTTTTAATTAAAAACCCCTTCAACACTGGGATACGAACAATACGTTATTGTATACGAGCACCGTGGCATTTGACAGATCTACAGACCACTATTGGATTCCAGTGGTCGCTCTGTTAAAACATTATTCACTTGTCTCTCGCTTGCGCCACGATGATAACAGAAACGTTAATTATGCGCTGTTTTAACTTCCATGTACACATATATTACTTTCTACCCTCCCTTATTCTCTAGTACATCGATTAAGAAAAGAATTTTTTCATTTTTTTCCTTTTAAAAATTGATTTATTGAAAGAAATTCTATAGTTTGATATTTATTTTCATCAATTTTGGTGTGAAATTTACTTTTTTCTGTATTTTTCTAACTAAACTAATGGATTTTAATAAAGGCCCAAGATTGAGTCAATATTCAACTAGTTGCACTAGTTGCAATACTTACTATTAAATATACAATTCAATAAAAGAATTAAATATTTTTACCAATTTTAGGCGACATTTTTTTGTATTTTTCTTAAGGGGACAATCGCAGTTGTAACGTCAAAAAATATACATTTTTTCAAGAATTTTTTTCTTGTAAACCATTAAACTTTTTTTTTATCAATTTTGAAAAAATTGATTTTTCTGTATTTTCTGAACTAAATTGGACTATTATATTTCTAACTGAGACCTAAGATTGATCCACTATTCAAGCACTTTTAATTTAATATTTATTAGTTTACATAAAATTCAATAATTAATTTATTTTTATCTAATCTGTATGGAAATTTTTTTAATTTTCTAGATTGATTAGTCGAATTAAATTGAATGCCACGATTGAGCCAATAATCAACCAGATTTAAAGATCTCAGTCTGAACAAATATTTTCCCAGATGTATAATGAAATATTCAGTAAGAGATTTGGATATTATCTAATCTTTTGAATTTTGTGTGAAATTGATTTTATTTTAATTTCTCAATCCAAATTGTTAAATTATGATAAAGGTTCATTTTCAGAGAAAAAAAGTTTATTTTACTTTTGAGTGTTTTTTATTTTCACTTACACTTTTCCAGATTTTTGATTTCATTTTGATTTTTACTTTGATAAATTCTTACTAGGTATCACTTAAATAGAAAAATAAGAGTAAAAATAAAATGTCAATGTGAAAATAAAAGCAAAAATAAAAGAGATAATAAAATTTTGTGAACGTGATAATGAAAGTGAATATGTAAGAGGGATATTAAAAATCTGTGAAAATGAAAATGAAAGTGTTATTAAAAGCGAAAATGAAAATCTGTGATAGTAAGAGTGAAAGTGCAAATAAATATCTATCAAAGTGAAAATAGAAATCTGTCCAATTTTTTCATTTAATTTTTTTTCCGAAAAATAATGCCAATAATGCATTTCTTCAACATAAAAGAAACAAGTTTCATTATTTTGGAATATATACAAGAGCAATTTGAGATATTTTTTTGTTTCATATATATAATGTATCCTTTTTTCATTTTTTCCTCATCGTGAGACATTTACGATATCATAAGAGTATCCATAAAACTGAAAATCGCTACTTTTTAATGCTTTCAAAAGTAGTGAAGGATGAAAAAAAGGGAGAAAAAAAGAGAATAATAAAATAAAAAGTATCAGAAGACGAGACGGTGAATGAAATGGAGCGTGTATTTGGCTTGGTGTCTGGCACCGTTTCTAATCTTCCACTGAGGTTTTATATATTTGAAAGCAGGCTTTTCCAACGATAAGGCGGGGATTATCCGTATTATTCGTTGCTCAGCAATGCGCGAATATAAAGCAAAGAATGAACCAACCTTAAAATTCGACACCAAGTCATAAAAAGTACTGTCCATGGATTAATCCCCCCCTCCCCAATCATCTCGAAATTGGTCATTTTAGTGAAAATTCCAAATTACTATTTTTTTAAAATTCTATTCTTCATTTTTTTCTTCTAATGAGAATTAAATTTTTTTCAATCGAATTATTTTTTGACAGAAATGATTTTTTTCAGTTACAAGTATTTTTAAAATGAATTTTTTGCTTCAAGAAATAATATTTTTCAATTCTAATATTCTTTCAATATTAATTTTTGGTTTAAAAAATAATTCGTTTTAAGTTTATTTTTTTTCAATTTTAAGTTTTTAGTAACAAAAAATTTTTCCAAATATCCTTTTTTCAAAAACAAATTTTTTTTTACAATAAAGTAATTTTTTCTATTTTTTTCAAGAATAAATTTCCTTTTCTGTAAACAAATTTTGTAAAAAAAAAGAAGTCGGTCTCATGTTCTAATAGAAGAAAATAGAATAGAATAGAAAAAATATGTGTTTGAAAGAAAAAGAAGAAAAATAAATGAAAAAAAGGGCAAGAAAGTGGTTCCACCCCAATGAAGTTCACGGAGCAGTCTGAGAGCTTGGAAAGGTTTTTAGTTGATGTCAGGGCACTAAGACTTCCATTGTCAGTCACGTTGTGAGAGTGCTTGCTCTAAAAAGTGTTTAAAACTATTTCAAAGTCCATAAAATGTCAATAAACATTTTTTTTCCAAACAATCAGTAAATGTGTCCTTTGAAATTTTCCAACTGACACAAGTCGATAAATAAAATGAAGAATAAAATAATAATTGTAGCAATAATAATAACAATAATAGAAGTACTGATAATATATTTCTCTTATTCCTATTATTTCTTCTCTTTTTTATTTTTTTAACTTTTTGTTCAATTTATTTTTAACAATGTAAATTGATATTATTATTATTATTATTATTATTATAATTATTATATATTATTATATCATATATTATAATATTTTCTCCAAATACTAAATAAATAAATTAAAATAGTTGAATAAAAAAAAATTCTCCTAAAGGACAATTGATATTATTTATAACAATTTTCTCGGCAAGCACACATTTAACAAACGGATTTGCATTTGCTTTACAAAATTGTCTGACTTTAATTGGAACAAGAAGACTGCGATAATAAAGAAATTTAAAATTTAAATTTAAGATATATGTACTCGAAAGAACTGGCTTTCTACGCTATAATCAATGAAAATTTTATTTTAGTAAAAGAAGCCAATTCAATTGAATTATCTTCAGAAATAAAATATAATAGTAAACAAAAAAAATATAAATAAAATATAATTAAAAAGTAAGTCAGTATCTGTACTTTATGGTGCATTGGTTATCTCTATTTAAAAATAATTGTACTATTCAATTAATTTCTCACTTATTATTTTCTATAGTTTTTATATATAGCAAAGTTAATTGAAGGGTCAAGCCACAACTTTTCGAAATTGAAATTTTTTTTATAAAAAAATCAGGTAAATTCATTTACACAGTTCTGTAAAAGGATTTTCCTGTAAATTGTTTTTTAAACTCATTTTTAATAAAAATAGGAATAAAAATTTGCCTAAATTCTTACTTACCATGCAATTCAGTTGAAAAACATAAGAAATTAATAATATTATGAATAGGTTAATATGGTTAAAAATATTGCTTTCTTTTTAATATCAAACTTTTCGATGACAAATTTTATGTCTAGTTAGAAATAATTTTATTCAATGCAATATTAGCAAACTAATTTTTCAGTTTTTCTTTAAACTGTATATTTTTTAAATATAATATTTCTTAACATTTAAAAAATTTTTTTTTTAAATGATAAGGAAAATTTTAAAATGTCTTATTTTCGTTTCCTGTAAAATCATGCAATTGTGGCTTGACCCTTTTTGTCATGCCACCCTTCAATTATTGAACAAATTTTTTGAAAGATACAGCATGTGAACCTGAAAATTTTCCATGAAGAAGTAATAAAAAAGGAATAAAAACATAATGAAAATAAAAAAAAACAGAAAATAAGAATTTAAAGAAAATAAAAAAATAATGAAAACAGAAAGATAAAGAAAATGGAAAAAATAAAAAATGTAGTAAATACAAAATATAAAGTAAATAAAATAATACATAAAGCAAAAAATAGAAAATACAAGAAATGAAGAAATTTAAAAAAATGGAGAAAATAACAAAACTAAAAGAAATGAAATAAATAAAGAAAATAAAAATAAATTGAAAAAATGGTAACCTAGAATTTTCTTTTAAATATTAAACATACATGTAATATTTACAAATTTTGTATCAAATCAGGTCGGTACAGTAGTGAAACTTCGCAATATATGATATCGACCGCCTACTGTTGTCAGGCAAACTTACAGAGGCCTGAGATTTCAATGTACCATTGTGAACTGGCGAAGAAAATGAACAAAACCTCAGAGATTACAAAATTTTCTCTGACAAAGCAAAACAAAAGATAAGCAACGACATATGAGGTGTCTGAAAGCAATACTCCCTTCCCCCCACTCGAAAAAAAACAAAAATTATTCTAAAAAATAATACAAAAAGAAGGGAATACTCAATTGACCCATTTCTCTTATTTCAGAAAATGCAAAAACAACTCGTTTTTCTCACCTACTTTATGTTTTTTCATCAAATGCAAACTATTTTTTAATTTCAAAAGAAAAAATATAGAATTGCATTCCTTTATAACAAAATATAATTCAATTTATAAAGTATCAAAAATAATCATTTCTATAGTAAAATTTTTAAAAACCAAAATATTTACTATAAAAATATATTTTAAAGTATGTAGTTTAGAAATATTTAGAATATAAAAACAAAACCTACTAATATTCGATGAGGAAACAATATTTAGAGTTGAAAAAGAAAATTTATATAATTTTCAAAATATTAAATATAAATAAACGAGTTTGAGAATAGTAGAAAAAATGCACTATTTCAAAAATTAAATGAAAAAAAATTTGTTAGTTGGAAAATTCCAAGAGAAAAATATTTTACATACTTTTTTGATTTATCAAGTTATCCGACAAAATTATTTTGCATTTGCTGGAATGTAGAGAAAAAATTTCCAGTTAATCAGGAAAGTACTCGCACATAAAAGAAAACAAACTATTGTTAAAAAAGACCTTACCATGAATTATCAGCAAAAAAAAAAAAAGAAAAAGAAATATAATTGAAAATACTCTGTCAAGTTCTGAGAAATGTTACAAAGTATAAAAATAGATTATTACAATTTTTATAGGAATTTCTAAGAGATGTTTGATTACTTTTTTTTAAAAACAAATAAATGCAAAAATAAAGAAAGGCGATTGCGCCTTTTATTAATTGTTACTAATTAGAACTTGATTCTTCCTACTCTGAAATAAATTTCATAGTTTATACATAAAATTAAATAATAATTATTAAAAATTAATATATTAATTTATCATTAAATTAAAATTTATATTATATTATTATATTCTTAAAAATATGCAAGAATTAATATTAGAACACAGAAATTTGTCTGCTTTCATTAATTATTATTAAAAAGTTTAGTAAAACGAAAAAGTTAGTATAAAAAAGTTTAGAGTTACAATTTTCTACATAAAATATAGTTTAATTATAACTTTCATGAAAATAATGGTAATAAAAAGAAAAGGAAATAGAAAACTGAATATTCATAAATTGAAAGATCAAACAAAAACCATCATTGTAAAAATTCCTTAGTAAGCTCCATATGCAAATTAATTCGTGGCTTTATATGAGATTTGTAAACCTTTCAAGAGCCATGTTCCTGCATTAATTTTTCAATCCATATCTAAAATATTATTAGTATATTTCCACAGACAGCAAAAAGAATATTGAAATTAAAAAAATTCTCATATATTACATTTATAAAAAGATAAAGAAGAAATTGTGGAAAATAGTTTTCAAAAAAATAAATAGGAGTAAAACAAATCAATGTGAATAAATTTTAATTTATCTATATAATAAATAATAATAAATAATAAATGGGTAATTTCCTCTGTACATTTCGTCAAATTTTTGACATAAACTAAAACGAAATAGATTAAAACAGAAGAAACTAAAGTCAAATAAATTAAAACTAACGAAATTACAACTAAATAATGCAAAACTAAAAAAATTAAATTAAATAAACTTAAACTAAATAAATTAAATATAAATAGACGAAAAGTAAAGAAATTCAAATTAATTATAATTATAAATTGAAATTAAAGAAATTGACCTTCAGACTATACGGAGAAAAACGAGTCATCTAAAATAAAAAAGTAAAATATAATTTTAAACAAGACGAGTCAATACAGGACCTAAACCTCGAAATACTCAAAAACATAAAAAATTAAGAAAATATATATGATAAATATATCATACATAATATGTGTATGATTTATAAAAAATATAATTTTAAACATCATTAATAAATTAGAGGTTCAGGTCTTGTATTGGGTCATCCACTTTGAAAAGATATTTTATTTTTTTTAAATGGTTCTGCTAGGAGCAACATTAACAACCAGTAATTTTTACCAGTCGATAAAGCGCCCTCTGTAGAAGGAAAATACTTATACTTTTTAAAATTCTTTTTTATGACTTGTTAACATACACAGTGACATGTAAAACTTTTAACCAATTATATTTGAAGACATCACAAAAATAATTTTTTTTAAAACTTCCAATCGTTAGAATCATATGTTTAAAATCAAATAATATTTTATTTGTAATTATTTATATTTGTATTTTTATTAATTTTGAATTTTATATGTTTATTTTTTTAAATAAACGTCTATCTGGTGCACCGAAAAAAATAAAATCTCAGAGTGAGAAGAAAATTCCGCTCAACAATTATTTTCACATTTTATTTTCAATATACGAATATTCATCTGTAAAAAAGAGGAATTTTTGTTTATATTTGACAGTTTTTGAACTAAAAGATTAATTTTAATATTTCTTCTTTGATTGATATTATTCCTCTAAAAATGAAACAAATTTATACTAAAAAGAAGATTTTTAAGTTGCTTTTTGTTTTTCTGAATGCAACTTTAACCTGTCTAAAAAGTGACATTTAATAACAAATATAATAAAGGAAAATCCTCTCAATTAGAAAAGAAAACTTTAGTGCCCGTATATAAGAGGAAAAAATGCTGCAAAAGAAGAGGAATTCTCTAAATTTGAAAATACTTTTTTTTCGGTGTGATTTTCCACGGTATAGAGGTTTGCCTGTATTATGTTAGACTAAAATTTTTAAAAATGCAACACACCTCATAAAAATCACTGTATGAAAACTTTTTTAACTCTCTTTTAGTTCTCCAAAAACCACTTTTTATCCTCGTTTAAGTCTTCATAACATTTCAAAATCCTCTTTTAAACCTGAAATACAGAAGAAATGCATTTTTCGCAATATTAGAGGTTTAAATAGATTGGAAAGTGAAGTAAAGAGACTTAAAAGAGATCCAAAAAGAGTTGTTTTAATTTTTCAGAAACTAAAATTGGAATTATTTACTCCGTTGAAGGTTCAAATATTGGTCTTGGAATGATTTCACTGAAAAAATATTCTTTTTTGAGAGGAAAATTTCTCTTGCAAAACTCCTCTTAAATCAAGAATATTGTTCTCAATCAATGAATATTTTCCTCATATTTTAAGAGGAACATTCTTAAGTGGAGAACAATCCTCTTAAAATAAGAGGATTATTTTTTAGACATATTTAAGAGAAAAATATGCAATGAAATAAAAGGTATCAGTTTGAAAGAAAAATATTTTTTTTCGGTGTTCAGTCAAAAGAGTTACTCAATATAAGCTGTAATCAAAATAAACCACGCAAATAACGCCACGTTCTATGTCATTCAATATAGATACATTTTAACTTGCAACAAAAATGAGTCTAATTTTTTTCTGTATTTCAACCTCTAAACATCGAAATATAAATTTTTTCATCATTTTGACACGGGTTGGATCTAAAACTTTTACAATATTTTGAAAGTCAGACATCAAATTTGAATTCAACGACTCCATAAATCCTAGAGTAACTAATTTTAAACGAAGTCGACAAATTTTCAAATTTTTGGTTGTCATATTGGAGATATTGGATATTTAACATCAAATTCAGATTTAGAGATTTCAAAAATCTTGGAATACTCATGATTTTCTGACAAAATGAGTTTTAGTATTTTTTTTTCAGACATATCATGACGAAAGATTAAACAAAAAATTTTATTGGAAAGGTTGTGCCGTATCGGAGTAGATTTTGCTATTCTGTAAAATAATAAAAAATAGTCATATTAATTTCTAATATGAGTACAATAGATTCGTTATTTCAAAACGTCTTAATTTGGGATTATAATTTTTTATAAAAAAACTGCTAAACGATTGATTCAATAATGGGTGATGCTTGGCGAACTCCGTGCCATTATTGGAACAATGATTGGCAACCAACAATGGTCGATCATTGGTTTTTGCTTGGAATGATCATGCTACTGCCAATAATCGGTAGTTAAGCATCGGGCCAATATTTGTTGCCAAGAAAACAAAATCGATTTTAAAAAGCTTGATTTTTTATTGTCAGTCAATAGAAAACCAAAATTTTAAAAATCGATTATTTAATTATTAATTAATATTTTTTTGAAATAATTTTTTAATTAACTTAATGTATTGATTTAATTTTTCACCTGTTGTAAAAATAAAGGTGATAGAGTGATAAAAATTCCCTCATTGTGCATCTCACAGTGGAGGATTGCCTGTGAATGTCTTTACGGGAGTGGAGCAGGTACTTATAGTCATTGAAACAGCTCAGAAAACAAGAAATAATTAGCATGCACTTTGGCTGTTAATAAAAAATCAAGATGTTGAAAATCGTTTTTGTTTCCTTGGCAACTAATATTGGCGCCCGATGTTTGGCTACCAATCATTGACAGTAGCATGAGCATCCCAAACAAAAACCAATGCTGATCCATTGATGGTTGCCAATAGTTTTGACAAGAAAAACTATTGGGCACCAAGCATGGCCCATTATTGAATCAATGGTTACCATTGTCAACTTCCCATTGGGATAATTATGCAGAATACAAAATGAAAATATAACAATTTTTGACAGAGTTACAAATGTTTTCTCAGTGGGCCTTAAAGGATTAAAAGAAAATTATACAATTGACAATTGTTTTGCGTCTGCATAGAATAAACTTTCAAAGCAGAGTAGTAAGAGAACAAAAGAAAAGGTATTCTTTTGCTTTTATTATGTAAAAGTCATTCAAGTTCTAGACGTATTTGATTAACACCTTAAAATTAGGTGTGTTAGTGAAATGACTTGGACAAATTGAGTAATTAGAGTTTGAAGCCTTTGTGTATTTAGCAATGGTTAGAGCCTTGGGATATATCAAACAATACTAATTAAGGGTTACTGATGCGAGTGCATTGATTAACGAGTCGCTTAATAGGAATTATTCTTGCATTGTGATTTCCATTTGAGTCTTCGTGGTCGAGTTCTGTTGCTCGTTAGTTCCTTCGAGCATGGAGGCATCACTCTGCTTCCGTCCTATATCAAGTCATTCGATTCCACCTCTCTGGAATAATCGATTCAAACTATATCCAGTTTCACTCAATCTCCCTCGCAGACTTGCCGGATGTACCATGGCGATAACGATAATAACACATCTCACTATTATTATCATTCAACACTCACTACTCCAGGTCAATCTTCCAAATATATATCCTATTCATGTATATAATCCATTGAAAGTCATTGAATAAAAATATTCCATTATTTCTTCTTTCACAAAAGAAAAATCTCATAAATTTGTTGCAGTTTGTTGCGTACCCAATGGTAACCATTGGTTCAATAATGGGCCATGATTGGTGCTCAATGGTTTTTCTTGGCAATACTATTGGCAACCAACAATAGACCAGCATTGGTTTTTGCTTGGGATGAACACGCTACTGCCAATGATTGGTAGCCAAGCATCGGGCCAAGATTAGTTGCCAAGGAAACAAAAACGATTTTCAAAAGCTTGATTTTGTAGTGGCAGACAAAAAACCAAGATTTTGAAAATTGATTTTTTTAATTATTAATTAATATTTATTTTAAAGAAATATTTTTTTAAATTAATTTAACGTATTGATTTAATTTTTCACCTCTAGTAAAACAAAGGTGATAGAGTGATAAAAATACCTTCACCGTGAATCTCACCGTGGAAAGATTTTCATTTATTTTTATTTATTTTGCGAAATTATGCAGATCCCATTTTGAATCTCACGCAGCACTTAGAGGTAAGTATGTACTAGCATCGCACAAAAAATTACCAAAATAAAATTGGATTTTTTCTAAAAATCAAAAATAAAAATTTATTTCTTTAATATTAACAAAGTATTGAATAAATTTTCTTCCGAAATTTTTTTAGTTAGAAGTGTGTTTTTAAAGAAAAATGCTAGAAAAATGTCGATGTTGTATATCTCCTATGTTTATGAACATTTTTCCAAAAAAGTTTCACTATTTTTTTAGTGCTTTCCAAGAAAACAATAAAGCAGTTTCATCCAAACCGAATACTACTCCATACCATGGAGTTGCTCCAAACTTTTAACATTATTTACAAACATTTTCAGTTTTTATTCTCAACACAACACGCAATTTAATTATTTTATATTATTTTTGTATTTTATAAAATTTATGTAAATAAATTTTATATTATTTATATTATTATAACTCCCTTTTGGAGTTGATTTTTAAAACGCAAAATATTGCTTTTCTAAGAGATTAAAGGCCACTTTAAATAATTACGATTTAAATTTAATCAATGATTATATCCTCAATCAACCAATCGTGAGTCGATAAACTGGCTTTCATCATTGATTAACTTTTAATTAAGGTTGGTGGAATTAGCCCTCAATTGTGGAAGTATTGAAGTCCAGTACTGGCGTAGTGCAGAATTTTTAATTGAACTACTTTACTTTTTAGTTTTTCTAATTTTAGTAATAGCTTTGAAAAGCCTTTTCTTTCTTTTCATAAAGCATAACAGTCAGAAATTTAAAAATAGTTATTCTTATTTTGAAATGAACTTGGAATTATTTTTCCATATGTCTATACGTGCGATGTTTTTATTTTCGTTTCTAGACCTAGTTTCAGTTTCAATTCTTCTCGCGATATGAGAGGCCTTCAAAGCAAACCGTGAAGGCATATTGAATATATAATTTACTGCTGTTACTATTAATTTCAATAATAAATATTTTAATACTCTTATATTTGAATTTTAATATTAATATTATATTATTATTTCTATTATTATTATTACTTTTATTCTGATAATATAAAAATAACATTAAAAAATAAAAGAAAAATAAAAGATAATAATTATTATCATTATTTTTTATTTTTATTAGGATTATGAATTTAGGTGCAACGTGATTAATTAAAAAATAATTTTATTCATATTTCTCCATCTATTGCAGAAATTAATTCTGTGCTAAATAATAATATTCTGATAATGAAGATGCTACATGAAAGAAAAAAATAAAATTTACTTCAAAAAGAAAAGTTCATATCCAAAATGAATTTTGAAACTCAAAACCGTTACAATGAACAACAAATAATATAATAAATTTATAAAAGTAGATATAAATTATTAAGGTGGTTCTTATTTAAGCCATGTTTCCAATCATCTCAAAAAAATTGTCAAGATATAAAAAAAAATTTCCCGAAAGTTTGAAGAAATAACACAAAAAATTTTCTAGCTTATACAAATTTTTGTGTGATTTTCAGGAAAAATTACATGTATTTTCCATTTTAAATTTTAGTCGACTAGATGCACGCGTTAATGTTGTTCAATTTGCTTCAAACTTTAAGAAAATTTTTTTATTTATACCTTGATTAATTTTTTAAGGTGAGACCAAAGATTTGAAATAATCACCCAAATACGAATCACCATAATATATATTCTAATTCTAATTAAAAAATCATTTATTTTATTTAAATTTAAAGAAAAAATATTCCGTCAATTTTTTGAACTAAATTGAAAAAGTAATGAAAATTTGTTGACCAATATACGATATTGCATGAACAAAAGTAATCTGCTTTACCGGCTATGAAAATTTAGTGTTCATGCATTCTCCTAGAGATGCCGTAGAAGGTCTTTTCAGAGTAAGAGGTAATCGATGAATAACCAGTGATGTAGGAATGGAACTTTTCTCTCTAAGTCGCGTTGAAAATGTAAATATTTACTTTTATCATTATAAAATAACAAAACAACAAGAATAGAAAACAAGTTGTTTATTCCATGAACATTTAGCTTCCTCAATATAATATATACCAATTGCTTAATCTTTTATTATAGAGTAATTATTTTTAAGTAAAATTTTTAAAATTCCAGGAACACAAAATTTAAATTTTTTGTGAATGGTAAAAATATTGATTAATTAAAAAAAATGAACAGAACATACACTTTATATACATTAATCGATTCGTTTTAATTCTAGTAATATAATTTTGATAAGAATTAAAACAAAATTTTTATAAAGAAAAAAGTTATTTCAAAACATAAAAAAACAAATATTTTTAAAATATCAAAAAATTTCTAAAAAAATTTTTTTTTAGATATTTTTGAAAATCCTTCTGTCTGATTCTAGATATTCATGACTGTAATATATCTGCAATATTTTATCAAAATTCGTCAAAACGTGTAAGAGAAAATTTGTTCACAAGAATCGGTGACGTACACACACATACATCCGGACATTTGTTCTTTTTGACCAAATATAATATATACTACACTTGAAAATTTGTCAAAATATTTTATTCTAAAAAATTCCAAAATCGACATCACTACAAGGCTACGAGTAAACAAAAACAAAAAAATATCAACATAAATACTAAAAATATATTTATAAATATATGAATAATTTAAAAGTTAAAAAATTCTAATCAACAAAAATAATATTGCAGGTTATTTAGTATTTTTGATACGAACGGGCTTTTTTTTAATATATAATAAAAATAAAAATACAGTATAGGTAAAAATATATTGAGTTACAAAAGTCTGAACAAAACTGATGACAATAATTACAAACTATTATACACCAATCATTATAAAACTGATGACAATATGTAAAAGTGCCTAATGTAAAGATTGAATAATTTATTTTTTTGTATACAAAAATTAAATTATCATAAAGAAGATATACATTGTATAGAATGACAATGAGAAAAAAAAGTTGAGTGAATTGTTGTTTGCAATACATAAAAAGATTTTTATGTGTGTGATTTGGATAACGAAGAAAGGACTTGATATTCTTCAAGTGTATTGTAGAAAACGAAAAGAAAGAGTTGACAAATCTACTCTCGATATGACCCCGACTATTTCTACAAACTCAGATATGTGCTCTTTGTGTCCACGATCAAAAAAGACTCATTCATCCAAGAAACTTGTTCGCTTTGATTCAGTTGTTGACACATTCTCTATCTCGGATTCCAACATCACTTTTCGCCGTAGGGTAAGCAATTTTAAAAATAGCAATATTAATACGTATTTATTTATTTTATGAAATTTTGATAAAATATACAAAATTCATTAAATAAAATATTAAAATTCATAATATTTTAAGAATATTTTTAATACATAAAAGTTAAGGGTTATCGAAAGTTAAATTAAGTTTAAATACTGTATAGTAAATAAAGTTTTGGAAAATTATCAAAAAAGTATTAGACAGACATTTACTATGTAGTAATATTAATTTATAAATAAGTCGCATGCTTCAGTTTTAGTCAGGCAATACTATTTTAAGTCCTTTTAATCGCAAAATCTGTAGCAATAGGTAATTAGAGTTAGACAAGCATTTACCAAAAACTTTTTACTATTTTTAAATAAGTATAGTATATATGATCGTTTTGGTCACCCAAACCCTGAATTAAAAAGAATATAAATAATATTTGTCTGACTGCAGCAGTTTTTCTCTACTTAATTAACACTAAATTTTTAAAATTTTATCAAATGTTTAACACTGTAAGGAAACTTGACTACTTACAAAAAAATTTACAAGAATAAAAATCATATGTCTAGCTGCAGCAATGTTTTCTACTGCTAAGATATTAAAGGTTCTGTCTTACCAAAGCAGTGTTTTACTACTGACAATATACATAACAGAGAATGATATATGTCTGACTAAAAATTGCTTTTATCACTGATCATCAGATTTGCATTCTTGTATTTGATATCTTATTTATAAGAACATACAATTTTTTTGTCTGGTTAAAATTGTAATTTACTACTAATACAAAATTCTTAAAGAAATGTTTGACTACAATGTTTAACTACTGCGAGAATAACAATAAATTATAAGCAACAAATATTTTAATTGTCAAATTTTCTTTAGTGTACTACACTGCAAAAAATGGCGTCTAAAAATAAGACGTTTAGACGTTTATAAACGTCTTATGTAAATAAGCGTCTTATTTGAACGTCTTAAATGAAAAACATAGCCTCCAAATACATGCATTTTAGAAGGCAAATAAGACGCTTATAAACGTCTAAGAAGTGACCACGTAAACGTCTTAAACCAAGACGCTCTTTTTTTGCAGTGTATTGTATAGTACACTACCAATAATGTATTAAAATAATATAATATTGTATTACTCTTGCTGTATAATCCTGGATACATATTTGATATTTCATTAAAATATCATCTTTATTAACGCTCTGACCTGTTTTATTAAAAATTGTATTCTTCTTTTAAATATTTAATGCCACTAATTAAAAAAGATTTTTTAAATATATATTTTAATAACAAAAATTTTTTTTAATTTAAAAAAAAAATATTTTTTTAATTTTCTTAAATTTTTTTTTATGATCAGACTATAAAAATATACTAGTATATCAATTTTTAGCTCATTAGGTCAAAGAGTGTACAAGTTAGGTGAAAAAAACTTTTTTACAAAATTTTATTATAAATAGAATTTAGCATTTATAATGTTAAAAAAATTTTTTTTTTTTTAAGACAAAACATGTATTTTATGCGTAAATAGATTGGTAAAAGTCAGTTTTAATTAGACGAAATTTCAAAAAATTTTGTGTTATGTAATATTAGTAAAAAATATTGTTTTCAGTCAGACAAAAATTTTTTTTTTTTAATTAGGCTCAGTAGAGAAGATATTTTTCTGACTCAACATTTCACGTGCATGCAATTTCGAAACAGTATAGAAAACGTTCGTTTTGTTAGTTAACAGATATAAAAACAGTTAAAAAAAATTTATTTTCAGTCAGACAAATAATTATACTCGACATGTTTTGCACAATATATAAGTTACAGCTGCACTTCCAATCTGTAAAGAGTATTAATATTACATATGCATATATATACTGTCCAATATATTTTTATTACAATGTATTATTGTTTTAGCAATAGTTTATCAATGATATTTATTAAAATACTTTTATTATTCTACTTTGTAATTATTAAAATTGAAACATGATAAACTAAAACTAAATAAATTTATAACAAATCATAAATATATTTACCAGAAAAATAATATTTAAATTCATATCCAGGTAACCACACGCACTGAATTTTATTTTATTGTTAAGAAAATATTCCGTAACTTCAAGATGATCCTGCAAAGTACATTATTCAATTAACCGCAAGCATTTAACAATTAAAACTTAAAAGTATATTACTGATTTTAGTTAAAAATTATTATCTACATTAGGTAATTAAAACTTAATTATTTTACATAATGGAAATTTTTTAAAAGTACCATTTTTATAAGTTTATTGTCAATAGGGATCTTTTTCTTGATAATATTATCGAAAAATTGATTAGCCTGAAACGAACAAAATAATTAAAATTTAATTATTATTAATTTTGTAATTTATATTTATGAAATTTACTTTCTTTCTGTCGTAAATATGAAAAATTTACCTCATTACAGCAGATATGAAACGATGAGCAAACCGTAATAAAATTTAAAGTCAATGAACCAAAAATTAATGTATAAGTTATGTGATTATAGATAAAATATTGTGAAATAATTAGTTCAATTAGTGTATAGTAAACATAACATAAATTAGAAAATCCATAAAGATCATTTAAATCTTCAATTAGCGTATAAAGAAACTTGTGCAAATTTTTTAAATTTTTAAATTCAATAGTATTCTTGCTTTTATAAAAATCATTTTCCCAAATAATTTTTGGCACAAGACTGTTGTTTATGGTATAAAATCTTTTGTACAAACTATATGCCACAGAACTTAGATAAATTTTTGAATATAATAAATGAAAGTTAAGTAATCGATTTATTAGATTTCCATAAAATTCAAAGCCATCTAATTCAAATATTTTTTTACCAATAAAATATAGAATTAACATCAATAAATAAATTATCATCGATACTTTAAAAAACCAGAAACTTATATTTTCTTCAAAACAATCATATTGTTTTAAAATTCTTTCCACTTTGCGGAGCTTTTTATGAAACTGAAAACAAATTTTAAGAATTTAATATTCAATTCTATATTAAATTATACAAGCCTGAAAATGTTGTCTTAGTTCTGTTACAAAAAACAGACTTAGAAAATAAATTCTACCATTAAATTAGCCCATCACGTCAGGATTTGTTGTAATATTGACTTAAATGGAATAAAAATGTTTTAGCCATTTTTCGGAATTTTTTTTTATTAACGAAATTTTTTTTTCAAAATTATGACGTGATGAAAGTAATGAAATTTTGAAAGTTGGATTCGTTTTTTACTAACCTCTCCAACTCACCTCCCATTTTTTAACAGAACTAAGCCACAATTTTCAGGCCTGTGTCTGTGTTTTCCATCATGTGAAGATAATTGGTTGTCAACATTAATATGTAATAAATAATAATATTAATATTAGAATACTAAATAAATACATATCATAATACAAAATAACACTTAATGGGAATATAAATAAGCGTATTTATAGAAATTATATTAACAAACCTTAAAAACACGATCTTGATGACATATAATAATGACTTGATTATTTATAACTTGCATTAAATTTGTTACTTCTAGAAAAAAAAGTTGGAATAAATCCACATTAAAATCATATAACAAGCATACATATCTAGATATTCTTGTATAAATAAAAACAAATAAAATAATGCACAACAGTAGTAGAGCGTATATTTTATTAATCATGCGATAAAGGCATTTATTTGTCGAAAACAATGGTATTATGCCCAAAATTTTCAAAATCGTTGCAAATGGATATTGATTTTCCATAATATTAAGTTCTTTTACTTTTAAGCTCGAAGACTAACTAAAAATAATAGCAACAAATGTAGTTTGTGAAATATGTTTCACTGTATTATCAACTCAATATATCGGATCTATTAAAAGGGTAATTAAATGCAACTAAATGTAATTCATTTTATTTATCATATTTTTTATCTATAAATTTGCCTAACGATGGATATATATACAATTTAGAAATGAGTAGAAATATAGAAGTAATTAACTATAATAATTTGTGACGTGGCACAATATTTTACAAGCAAATCATGTTAATTTATTAATAGAAACATTTAAACTTCCTTTGTCCCAGATAGAAAAAATTCATAGAAGTCTAGATCTAGATACATGCTAGCGCCACGGAGTTTATTATTATTTTTAAAGGAAGACAACATGTTTGTTTGTAAAACATTGTGGCATTTAAAAAAAATAATATTGTAAGTATTTATATATTTGTAATTTTATTAAATTTAAATATAAATTAATATT
The DNA here is from genome assembly GCA_032872475.1 of Leptopilina myrica (nomen nudum). Classification (NCBI taxonomy): domain Eukaryota; kingdom Metazoa; phylum Arthropoda; class Insecta; order Hymenoptera; family Figitidae; genus Leptopilina; species Leptopilina myrica (nomen nudum). The sequence continues at coordinate 28,236,191 of CM065461.1, read as the reverse complement.
GTATTATAAATTTCTTGGTCATTCGTTAGTTATAAAATAATTGTTTGTATATGAATATCATATTCAACCTGAAAAAAAATTTTAAAATATATTTTAAGTAATTATTCTAACGATTTATCACCAATAATAACAATAAACACTTTTGATGGATAAAACATATTATTTTCTCTCATTTCGAATTAGAAAACATAACGTTAAACTGGATTTATTTTTTCTTTATTTTTGATTGACCTGACAAAAGAGTTTTACTGATTTTAAATGGAAATTTAATTTTTACAATTAAATTATAATTATTATGTTAAAATTAAAAAAATTTCATATTTTAAAATTTCATTGTAGGCAATAATTAGTAAATATTTTTAAACACGGAATGAAAAAGTCTGGAAGTGGTAACCATAAAAATATTGTTGAACAGAATATTGTTGTGTTATCCAATTCAATAGAAGAGACAACTTTTAGAATGGAAGCACTTTAAATAGGCAATTGATAAGAGATCCATATATTACAAACAACTTGTATTTTTACCTACAGATTGGCATTAACCATTAAGTTAATATTGCTGTATTTTACTATGCTTTATTTAAACTTTTACAGATTGACATAGATTTAAAAATATTATACCCGAAAAAGGAAAAAGTTTTTCTTGATAAGTGGCCGATGTTGAAGAAATACTTTCTAACACACATAAATTTAGCAAATTTTTCAACAGTAGACAAGAATTATTTAGGACTGTTGCTAAATTTAAATGAGTGAATTATCTTATTCTGATAATAAAAGTCTAATTCATGTAGAGTTATCACACAAATAGCAAACCTGAAAATGATTTATCTTCTTGCGAAATTAAATATGATTTAGATATTGCGAAAGAAATAATTTTCTATGCAAATAGTGAATGAAGTAGCTTAAATATGATTTAGATATTGCGAAAGAAATAATTTCCGATGCAAAAGAAGTAGCTTCCAATGTTACGGATAAAGTAGTTCCTGATTATTCGCAAACTTCGATTTACGATTCCGATGAAAAATTTTTTACTCCGATTCTGATAGTTCATCTATCGTCACGCGATTAATTAAAAACTTAGATATTTGAGAGCCTTTGTTAAAGAAGAATAAGCACGCGTTATCGAAAATTTATAAACCACTAGTAGTAATTATGAAGGAGAAAATTATTGATTGATATGTATGCTAACCATTTGGTTCCCATACAGAATTATATGCAAGCTTCATTTGATTTGCCTGTGATCTTAAGAGAATCGCCGACTGATAAGTGGGATACTACCATGATTTTTAAAGTAGCTTGATGTAAAATTAAATTAAAAATGTTAAAATTACTCAAATAAACTCAGCTTTTTGATTATGCCTCAAATATATCAACTGTAAGATCAAGCAATATATGTTGATGGCTGGAAGTACGAGCATCCAACTTCATGGGTTTTCAGATGCGTGCATGAAACCGTGCAGAGCTTGTATATATTTACGAGTTGAAACAACAAATCACATAAAATCGAGGTTGTAAAATGAAGAGTGTGACCTTTGTCAAGGTTGGAGCTGTGATTTCGTGCATAATGTCATGTGAAAGCAAGAATGAAGTTGGCGAGATTGTGTCCCGAGTTTCATAGGAGATTGTTGAAAGTTGGAGGTAGAATTAGAAATGCAGAAATAATTGATGATAAAAAATTCCCGATTTTGTTACTGAAAAGTAATACGATCACTATCCTTATCATTAGAAAGTACCATGCAAAATTTGACATGCGGGAGTAAACACAACATTGTACGCGCTTCGAAGTAGATTTTGGTTTGTAGAATGGAAGCACGTCAGTTGTGATGGTGAATCATTCATGTGTGTTGTTTCGAGTTAACCAAAGAATTCCTTCTTACGTAATGTGTAAGCTCTAGGTTGACTGCGGCTCGGCCATTTGAGAAAGTTGGTTTACTTTGGCGGACCGTTTTTTATAAAATAAAGAACACTTAGAAATACTAAAAAAAATTAAATCTACTTTGCTGTGTTTGTCTGTCTTTTTAGTAGAGCGGTCCATTTGGAGGCAGATGAAGATTTAACATCTGAGTCGTTTATTGCATGCTTGACACAACTCTTTTCGCGAAGGGGAATGTCAAATAAAATATACTCCGACAATGATACCAACTTTGTCGGAACAAATAATCACTTAAAAGAACTCTAATTTTTTAAATTCAAAAGAAGTAATTGATGCTACAAATAAATTCTTGATTGAGAAAAGTATAGAGTGACATTTTGCATGGAGTTTTACGAGAAACATTATTTACGTATGAGGCTTTTAACACCATTCTCACGAAAATTTAAAGCTACTTTAAACTCAAAGCCACAGACTCCAATGTCATTCAATCCCAATGACCTTGAGGTAATAATAATAATAATAATAATAATAATAATAATAGAAGAAATTTAGTTTCTGCAAAAACATGGTATAACGGTTACTATTAACAACGAAAGTGTACAATTTTCGGAGATAATTTGGGATTAAACCAAATTCTAGGTTTTGTCGGAAGTCTTGAAGCTAATTTTTTCTGTAGATTCTGCTTAATCGAAAAACAAGATCGTTGTACCATTCTCAATGAACTGTACTGCATTCTTTGAATTGTTAAAAATTACGATCAACTTGCATCTCAAAGTGTCTCTACTTCGGGAATAAAAGAAAAATGTGTATTTTTTGAAATCGATAGTTTTTATGTAAATGAAAATTTTATTGTTGATCCTCAACACAATTTTCTGAAAGGTATGTTTCGTTCGATTTGACTTTGATTTTACACGGAGAAATTTACTTGATTAATATAGCACTTGCAATGTCTTTTGTTTAAATTTAAACAACAACATGATTACTTTTAACCAACACTTGTTTATTAGTAACCAAGTTACTCCGTTAAATTTAAACAAACAATATTGCAAGTGCTATATTAACCAAGTCTCGGTTACCTTTAAATAAGAAAAATTCTCCGCGTATATTACATGATATATATTATTAAATTTTTTACTCTTTCTGAACTAAATTTGCGACTTTCCGATTTCAATCATGGATCTGACAGTAACATTAACAAGCCCCAACCGATTTCAGAAAATCATATTAAAACTGGATATTTAGTAATGTCCTCAGCTGAAATGCTTAACTTAATAAGATGTTTACCGTTAATAGTATGACCATTTGTGCCAAACAATGATACTCATTGGAAATTAGTGCTTAGTTTGAGAAGAATAGAAGAAATTGTTTTTAGCCTTTTAGCTAAGTCATATGAAAAACAACATATAAATTATTAGACTTTAAAATTACAGAATATCTCTCGCTCTTTTCATCTAAATATCCGAAACATTTAAAGCCAAAACACCACATTCTGATCCATTGTTCGCAAATAATGTATCATGTGGGTCCTTAATTCATCATACTTCCATGCGGTTCGAAAGCAAACAGAGGAACGGTAAAGTTACAGCTCGTAGAGCAATTTGTCGGAAAAATGTGTGTAGAACATGTAAGTTATGAGTCATGAGTTCGTTGTAAATTCGGCAAAAACGAAGGTAGAATCGGCTTTTCCCGATTACTTCAGTCTGCGGCGATCTTCCGGTAGATTGACACGTTTTGTAAGAAGAATAAATAATATATATATTTCTAATCGTGACTTTTTCATTTTTTAACCCTTACAAGTCAGAAGTGGGATTCCAACCCTTTGCCCAAGTGTTTTACCGCTAAAAAAAATTTCTAGACTTTTATTAGCCGCAGATATCAATTAGATTAAATTAATTCTCGCGAGCCTCGTGTTCGGACGCGATGAATTCGTATTCTGTGTTTCAAAAGTGACTTCCGTGTTTTCTCCGTTCTGTTTTGGAGTGAGTGCTTTTGATGTTCTTCAGTATTAAATTTTCTGTGAAGTAGTGGTGGTTTCAAGTTTGAAAGTGGAGAAATTCTAAAACAAAGAAAAGTGGCATATCATTTTCTATAATGGCCGACCATAGAGACGCCTCGCGTGATTAATCCCGCCTATTCTTATCATTAGTTGGTGAAAAAGAACGCGAGTGGCGCTTTTCGAGTAAATTGTGATCATCGCTAACATCTTGGTACCCCACCTCTCGTGAACTTGTAAGAAATCCCACGTAGTGGGAGATACCCCTTCCATTGCCGGAAAATTGAGTTGGTCTCGTGTTCCCGTAGAGTGACGCTCCGACAGTCAACTACCTCGGAATGGATCCCACCAAACTGAAAGTAGCCCACCTGAAAGTTTTATGCACAAACTATGGATTCAATGCCTCTGGATATAAAGGGGATCTTATCAGAAGGCTACAAGACAACGATCCGACTGATGCTTGGTTAAAGGATGCTTATGAGATCAATCATTCTCACATAAACATAAATTCTATTAAGGACTTATTGAGTGAGTTTGATGGCAATGGAGCGAAATTTTAGGAGGTGAAGAGACCAGTTTAAATTGTTGAAAGACACATACAATCTAACCGACGAATTCGGACGTCTCTTAATGGGATCTAAACTTAAGGAAAAAGCTCTTCGTTGGTTCCATTCCAAGCCTGAATACATAGGAATGACTGTGGACAATCTTATGAAAGAAATGGGGTCTATGTTTGATCATCGTGAGGATAGATTGACACTTCGTAGAAAATTCGAAAGTCGAATGTGGAAAAGTTCCGAATCTTTCAACGATTATTTTCACGAAAAGTTAATCCTTGCAAATTCTGTCCCCATTGCTGAAGAGGAGTTGATTGACTTCCTCGTTGACGAAATATCTGACGTATCATTGCGTAATCAGGCTAGGATTCAACAGTTTAAAACTAAAACAGCTCTTCTAAGTGCTTTCGAGAAGGTGACTCTGAAAAAGAGTCAAACCATTAGTCGTGAGAATAAGGCAGTACCTAGGGTCCTCAATTCTGAAAATAATTCAAGTGACAACGTGGCGAAAGAAAGGACATCTATGAAATTTAAATCGTCGACGCGCTGTTTTAACTGCAGCAAATATGGACATGTCTCCACAGACTGCAGATTGCCTAAGAGACCGCCGGAAGCATGCTTCAAGAGCTTCGAATTGGGTCATCAATCAAAAAATTGTCCTAATCGGAAAAGTCAACATCAGGATTAGCCTCAAATCGCCAACGTAGAAGAGCAAGATTTTGACCTCGATACGGGTAAAACAGCTGATGACAACCTTGATCAACTGACAACCTTAAAGGAACAATGCTTCAGAACGATTGATTACACCTTTGAGCTGGGAAATAAGAATCAGGTTTTATCATTGGACACATTACTCGACACCGGAAGCCCAATTAGTTTTACAAAGAAAAGTTTGGTTCCGGAGGAAAAATGCAACCCTTCTCATCAGATTCACATCAAGGATACAGCGGAATCAACAACAGTACATTGATCAAAAAATTAAATTGTTTGTAGTCCCCGATGAAACGATTAAAGCATCTGTGATACTAGGTCGCGACGCACTTAGTAAATTTAATCTGGGCCTTATGGCTTTGCCGAAGCAAGAGACTGATGTCATTCGGGAGATTTTTGCAATTTGTACGGGTAATGATAATATCACTGATTTTTTAGAAATTAATGCGGATGCCGGTGCTGACGTTAGTTTTAAAGTAAAGCAATTATTTCTTGACGAGTACTATAATAAAAAAACCAAAAAATCCAGACATCGAAGTCGAATTAGTTTTACGTTTATCAAAAGATCACCCTATATATTTTGCACCTCGAAGATTGTCATTCGAGGAAAAAGAAAAATTGCAAAAGATTCTCGATGACTTGCTAGCGAGAGGTATCATCAGATAGAGTGACTCTCCTTATGCTTTACCCATAGTTTTAACAAAAAAGAAAAATAAAGAAATTAGACTTTGTGTTGATTACCGTTTCATTAATAAAATCACATTAAGGGAAAACTACCCCCTCCCATTAATCGAGGATCTGCTTGATAGATTGCGAGGCAAGCGTTATTTTACGTCACTCGACTTAAAAAAAGGTTTTCACCATGTTAATATGGCTCGCGATTCTGTCAAGTATACCGCTTTCATCACTCCGGTTGGACATTATGAATATCTTAAAGTTCCGTTTGGGCTTAAAACTGCCCCGGGTACCTTCCAGAAATTTATAAATAAAATTTTGCGGAAGTTATTAAGTCGGGTGACGTAGTAACGTATTTAGACGACGTTTTAATAGCGACAGATAATATTGAGCGTCACCTGGAAGTTCTAAAAAAATGCTTTTCATTAATGGTACAAAATAAACTCGAACATCATTTAGACAAATGTAAATTTTTGGAAAAAGAAACGGAATATCTTGGTTATAAAATTTCTGACAGCGGTATAAGCCCAACTAATCGGGGAGTTGAGGCAGTTTGCAATTTTCCGGTTCCACAAAATATTCGCGAATTACAGAGTTTCCTTGGACTATGTGCGTATTTCCGCAAATTCGTGCCTGGTTTCTCCTTGACTGCAAAACCATTATTTGATCTCCTTAGAAAAAATGTCGAGTTCTTATTTTTTGAAAAACAATACGACGCGTTTGAAGCTCTAAAAAAAATCTTATGAAGTCTCCCGTCTTGAGCATTGATGATCCGAGAGACGAAACCGAGCTCCACTGTGATGCCAGTAAGCTTGGATTTGGTGCTGTTTTACTTCAGAGGAAAAGGGATAACCACTTTCACCCTATTGCCTACTTTTCGAAACGCACTACTGAAGTGGAATCCAGATATCACAGTTTTGAGCTCGAAACTCTCGCCATCATCTATGATCTGAGACGTTTCCGAATATATTTACAAGGAATCGTTTTCAAAATAGTAACTGATTGTATCGCCTTGAAGTTAACCTTGGATAAAAAGGAGATAAACCCGCGAATTTGTAGGTGGTCCGCGGAGCTCGAAAATTACGACAAAACTCTGAAACACAGAAACGGGGAAAAGATGAAGCACGTCGATGCGTTTAGTCGCGCTACGAATATTATGATTATCGAAGACAATACCCTGGAGTCGAATCTCGCGATTAGCCAAAATTTGGACGATAAAATAAAAGAATTGAGAGTAAAATTAGAAAATAGTGAGGATAAACTTTTCGAGATGCGTAACGGTTTAGTCTATAGAAAAAAAATAACGAAGTTTTGTTTTATGTACCGAGGAAAATGGAAAATAATATAATAAGAAAATACCATGACGAAATGGGACATTTTTGCCCAAAGAAAACTGCTGAAGCGATCTCGAGAAATTGCTGGTTTCCTGATATAACAACAAGATAAAATCTTACATTGCAAATTGTTTGAAATGCGTTGCATTTTCTCCCATGACGGGTAAAAAAGAAGGATTTCTAAACCCTATTCCTAAGGGCGATTTACCGTTTCAGACATGCCATATCGATCATTTTGGTCCCATTGATAAAAGTATAAGTATAAAAAGACATATCTTGTTGGTCATTGATGGTTTTACCAAATTTGTAAAATTGTACGCCGCAAAGTCAACTGAGACAAAAGAGACTGTAAATTGTTTAAGAGAGTATTTTAGGAACTACAGTAGGCCTAACAATATAGTGTCAGATTGCGGAAGTTGTTTTACCTCGCCGACGTTGAGTTTTCTTTAAACAATATGATTCATAGCTCTACTGGTACCACTCCGAGTAAACTTTTATTGGGAGTGAACCAAAGAGGAAAGATTATCGACCACGTCGCTGAGTGTTTGGAAGAGCATGATTGCGATGGGGAGGGTAGAAATCTCGAATCAATAAGAAAAAAAGCTAGCGAATCCATCGTAAAATCGTAAAATTATAACAAAAAATGTTTTGACTCTAAAAGAAAAGAATCGCACAATTACGAAATTGGCGATTTTGTAATGATAAAAAATTTTGACAGTACGATCGGGGTAGCGCGAAAATTAATTCCTCAATTTAAGGGTCCATATCGAGTAGAGAAAAAATTACGAAATGATAGATACATTTTAAAAGACATTGAAAACTTCCAGGTGACCCAGAAACCGTACGTCGGAACATGGGAAGCCTCAAATATGAGACCATGGCATTCGGAATTTGTTGCCTTGCTCTGTGAACATTATGCTGAGTATTTCCCAACAGCGAATTAATTCGGGACGAATTAATAGAAGGATGGCCGAGTAGTAGGAGATTTGTGAACTCGAGCCGTAGGAAAATGTATATCGAATTTAGAATCGAGTTTGATTTTTTTACATCTCCAATCAAGTATAATCCCCACTTGAGTTGGAGTATGTCAAATGAATTAAACAAATACAGTCTTACGAAATACGTCCTCAGGGAGAGGTAAGAGCAATTGCCAAGGGTCAATAATATCTCATGATCTTCTTTGCGACAAATTGTGTATGCTAGAGTAATAATTATATTGTAAAAAGAAAAGAAATTTATTTGTGATCTAAAATAATTTGATAATGTGCGTATGTGTAAATAAATTGTATCACAAGGAAAGAAATTTTATCGATTACTTTTAAATTGGTTAACGAATTCTGTATGCTTGAATAATAATTATATTGTAAAAAGAAAAGAAATTCATTTTTTAACCCTTACAAACAGTTGCTATAAAAAAACTAATTAATGCTAAATTATAGGATTTTCACTTATAACAGCAATTTGTTTTTACTTGAAACGGGACCAGCTTATATAGTATAATGCGTCCCTAGAGAAGAAACGCAGTCTTTTCCAACGAGAGTGACGTTTGCTGCACAAGCGAAGCGAAGGCGGCAATTACCCGAGGCGAAAAAGATGCGTCTCTCCAAGGTACGATTCGCACAGCTGATCGAATGAATTCTACGGACGAATTCTATTTTGTTACGATTGATAGCGTTGTAGTCGACGACAGCAATATCTCCCCGTTCCTTGATTAACTATAGTATCTAATCGACTAGGATCAATTAAGTCAGAAACGCTAGGTAAATTGCCTACTAGTGCCCGAAGACAGAAGAACAAGAAAACAATCAGCCTATCACCGTCAACACATGAAGTTTTACGTTTATCGTCTATTTTGAGTTTCTACTCTTTGCAATATTCTTGGTTCTTTTTCGATTTTTTTATATTAAAGACACTGTGTAAATATCTTGACGTCAGGTAAGATGTCAAAATTCCAAAGAGACGTTTATTGCATTTCCGAGAGAGGAGAATTATATAGATGCCCTCATCTCTCGATTAAAAATTATCTTGGTTAGTTAGTTTTGTTAACCTGGTTTCTCATTTTCTTTTATTCACTTTTTCAGTCATGAAATGACAATTAGAAACATTGAATCCAACCATGTGCTCGGGAATATGTCATGATGTAAAATCATGTTTGATAATTACAAAAGGAAATTCTCTCTTTCTTGTCAATTAAGTGAATATTACACGGAAAAAATTAGTCGCTGAAGTTTTCAGCTACTACTCGAAGACTCTCGGATATGAAAAAATACTTTATGAACTTATAGAAATACTCTATGATTTTAGCAGAAATTCTCTAAAAAAGTCGAGGACTTTTTATAAACCTAGTAGCGGAAAAAAGTCGTGGAATTATTGTAACACTTTGATACAAAGTTTCGTCGACGAGTCGAGGAAAACGGTGCGCAGAAAAGATGCGCATACTCTCAGGCGATAAACGCGATCTGCAGTCAATTTAATACCGCTCATTTACAAATTCTTGTCTACAGTGTTTGTGAATTATATATTGGAGGATTAAAATCTTTTTATATGTATATATAAAATATAATTATTAATCGTTAAATAAGTTTTTAGAATAATGAACAGAAAATAATTTTATTGCCTTAGTTATTATTTTAATTAAATATTATCATTTTTCTATTCATTTAATAAATTAAAAATAATTGTAAAATAGTCCTTAACGTATACTGAAATACTCTTTAAAATTCTAAAATATGTTGAAGAGAAATATTTGAGATTTTTAATTTTCAAAATATTGCACTTTTTCTCACAAGCGGTAAAGAAAGGTTCCATTTAGTATATAAGGACGATGAAAAAGTAGATTCATATAGCGTGCGAAACAACGAAAGTGTAGGATAATATGCGTATTGGTGTTAGCTATTTAGTTTTAGGCAGGTTATTAGTGATTAAATAGTGTCAAATTACATGTGATGAGTGTCGTGATTATGTATAAATGTAGGATTGTAATTAAATATAAGGCATAAAAGGAATGAAATAAATAAGAACTGAAAGAATTTTTTTTACTGGTCCGCAGAATTTTTCATTTTCCGCGACTATCGTTGAAAGTTTAGAATACTGTAGAAGAAAATTTGGACACGTCTTTTTTCCTCGACTGTCGCCGAATCGTTCGCACTGGCTGTGTTTTCATTTTCCTCGACTGTCGCTGAATCGTTCGCGCTGGCTGTGATTTCATTTTCCTCGACTGTCGCTGAATCGTTCGCGCTGGCTGTGATTTCATTTTCCTCGACTGTCGCTGAATCGTTCGCGCTGGCTGTGTTTTCATTTTCCTCGACTGTCGCTGAAAGTTTCAAATCCTTTTTCTAAATTCTCTTCGAATGTAGTACATTTTTTCTTCGATCTTTCAATATAATTTTTAAAACAGAGTGATTTAAAAATTTAAATACTTTCGACTACATCCGAAAGTCTTCTACAAAGTCGAGGAAAATTTCAGCAACTATTTTTTTCCGTGTATGATTATTATTTAAGCTTTAAATTTAATTTCCTTTCTATTTAAACAAAATTCCGGGAATATACATAACAAATAATTTTAAATTACGTTGCGCTCTAATTGTTATGATAACTAATTTAGATCTTCGAATCATGTTTTGTTAATAATTATGAATTTTGAGAAGTGTTGAATTTAGTGAAATATTTAAATATAATATTTTACTACAAGTTTAATCTTGTTCTTTAAAGAAGAACCTCAGCATAGAGATACGAACCCCATTTCTCCATTTATGTTAGCCGGACACTAAGCAAATCTTGTTTTGAGACGAAAAATATATTAAATTGCAATTACGTTGGTTGTTACGACTGGTTCCTTTTGAACCTGGCACCCAACATTATTCGGTTTGTTAGATAAATTTTAAATTTGGTTATTTCAGCAATGAGAGTTGATAGTGTATAATTTTGGATAAAATTATCCTGGTGGACTAGTGTTTAACCCTTAATAACACTTGTCGACAAAAAGATACTTTTTCTCTGATTCAAAGATCGGACAATGATATTCTTATAAGATTTTAATCGCTGAACACGAATACGACCTTCAAAAGTGCCCATCACGTCGAGATTTTGCGAAAAATGGATTCAAAATTTCAAAAAACTCTGTTTTTGGTTTTTTTATAACGTGTAGAGAATGATGACGATGAACCCCCAAATACTAAGTTTTAGTCAAATCCATCAATCTTGAAAATTTATATGTCCCCCTTTTTTTTACTTCCTCCGTGAAAATATTCCCGGGAATTAGACCGGGAAATTCCCGAGACTAGTACTGAAATTTCCGGAGAGTAAAAGAACAAATGAATAAATAAAATCTTTTGTTTTTTCAACTCCTGGGAAATTCCCGTGGGATTTCTGGGAATTTCTCGGTCTGATTTCCAAGAACTTTTTCAACTGGGTTAAGAGTGCTTCATACTTTGGAGATCGGAGTAAGTCTGTCCAAGGATTCACAAAACGCTCTAGATGAGTCTCTTCTTGCTTTATTGAAGGTATGTTTCGCATGAGCTTCTGCTTTGTTTAAATTAACATAGTTCTCCATATTGGTGGTAGCTTTGTAAATTTTGAGAGCTTTTTTCCTCTTAGTAACTGCCTCGTCAACGTAACAAAGACAAATTTGAATGGTTGAAACTCAAATTGGTTTGTTTTAAGAGTTTTAAATTTCCTATTAAGGCGTCGTGAGTTTTGGTACTGTCATTAATGGATATGATATTTCCAAATTTTCTTAAATTCCTTTAACACATATATCTAAGATATATTTAACATCTTGACAAAAACAGAAATTATCAGGAATAAAAACTACATACCCTTTGTCTTAGAGTATCCTGTCTTCTAATAAGTTCTTGGCGTATAGCGCCACAAAGGTGACACAATGTTTGCTTAACGCCATTCGATTTTATATCAATTACTGATTTCCCATATTGTGAACTATGCGTATTAATAAGATGCTCAGAAGATAGTTTATGAAATTTTTGTTTAGCGGTTATAGATCACTCTAAAAAACCGTACACATGGTTCTCTTTTTTAGAGAAGGTATCTATTTAAGATATTTGGATCTTTACTAATCGGAGTGGTTTGTTTTTTCTTGTAGTCGCATGTCGAAAATCTGCGGATTCAGATACCAGGAAAATGAATAACCTAATGGCTTTAAACATCGTGTGGTTGAGGTCCCTTTTTGTCGCTAACGCAACTCTTCCATGTCGCTCTTACTCTGGTCCTATTGTCTCCTTGTCCTTGACAATGCTTTCTTTGCTTTCTCTAGGACATTTCTGAGGACTCTGCATTGAAGTTGATATATATTAAAATCTTATTCTTTGCATTAAGACGAATCGATTGGTATATAAAAAGTATAAATTGTATGAGAGTTTATAGAGTTAATGACAATTAAAGCAGAAAAATTACCTTTTTTTATCAAAAATTTAGTTCTTTCATCAAAATTATATTCCAGTACAATAAGATTTTACTCATTTTTTTCAATTATCTTATCCGTTGCATTAAAACGGATCGATTGGTATATATAAAGTATATATTTTATTTGAATTTATAGAATTAAACATAATTAAAACCAAAAATTCGCACTTTTATTAGAAATTTATTTCCTTCTTAAAAATCATGTTGCCTTATAATAAAATGTTACTCTTGACTTAAAAACAAACTAAAAATCTTCATTTCATCAAGACGAATCGATTGATGTATAAAAAGAATATATTTTATTAGCATTAATAGAATTAAATAAAATGAAAAAATTCACTTTAAAGCAAATTTTTTGCTTATCGTAAAGAGGAAGCAAAATGTTCATGTAATGAACATCTTAATTCACAACTTGTTTTCTACTCTCATTCAACCATGTAAACAGAATTTATTTGTTTCATATGTTCTGTTCTTGTTAATTTTAATTAGTTTTATTAATATTGTTTAATATGTTCCCCATTTATTGTCTTAAATCTAAAGGAAATGGTCCAATTACAAGTACTTCGATGCTTTTTTGATTATTAAAAATCCCAATTTTGATAATTACAAATGAATGGAATAGTCTCGAAATTTAGAAAATTTTATTAAATTTGGAGTAAATCCGAACAGCTTACTTTTTGTGATGTGAGGTTGAAGTATGCATGTAGACCAAATTTTTAATTTGTCAATTAAAAACTCTCTTGTCCGCATTTACTCTGACTAATCTTAATAATGTTCTTATGAACTTTGTTTTTTTGTATTTACCAGTGCCTCGTCGACCGTTTCGCTGTCGACTTCGTTGCTGCTTTATTCTTGATTCTATTATATATATAAAATATTACATATTATATTTTTAATTTTTTAATTATTATTTTTCTATTTCTTGTTTTTTTATTATTTGATATCATTCTATTTTCCATTACAAAAATTTGTTTTCTATTATGAGAAATGAAATAGTACCTAGTAATTATAAATTATTTTATTTTATTTTTGTTACATTATATTAATATTTTCTTATTAAAAATTTAATTGTTTTAATTTAATTTAATTTCCTCTAATTAAAATTGGTAAAAAAATTTCATACACTACCGTCGGGAATTATCACGGCCCAAAAACATCCAAAATTTAATAATCCTTTGAATGGTATATTTGTTAATTTTCTGAAATTTGTTTTTATAAACAAATCGTTATTTAAAGATTGGTATGCTTTTCGGTCGTGCGCGTGCAGCCGTAATTGTTACTAACTTGATACTAGAACATCAGATAAAACCTTTTTGTATTGAAAAGTAAATTTCGAACTTTTTGGAGAACAAATTTTGTTATGTCGACAAAAGTTTGTAAGTAATTTGTAAATAATAAAATAAGTGAAGTAAGCAAATTGAAACCAAATCTTAAAAACTCAAAGAGGTACACTTACCTTTTTTAAAATAATTAATTATTTATTTTAGTATTTAAATAATTGAATTCACGTAGTTAAAGTCTGATAAGAATGGGTTCAAAAAGTATTTTAGAAAATAATTAGAAGTGTTAAAAAATTAATTTTATATAAATAAAGATATTATTTTCATGCAAAATATTTTAAGAATTATAAACAAGGGTATAAAAAATACTAAAGCATCTTTTTTAAACAAAAAATGCATTAAAAATGCTGAATAATCTCTTTTATACCAAAATTTTGAAAAATTCTTTATTTTACTTATTTCTTCTAAATTATAAATTTTCGAAAGATTGTAAAAAATTGCACTTTATTTTTTTCTTTAAATTTAAATATAAAAATATAAAAAAATTTAAATCAAAGATTATAGAATAGACCTTTTCTTTTCATTCAGAAAATTAATGGTTGGGGCCCTTTTAAGACAAAGTAATATTGGGTGATAAAGAAAGATGAAAGAAATTTTTCGAAGTTTTGCTCGTAATTTTCTTCGGTTTTTATTCTCCCATGAATACACCATAAATCATGTTACTGATCTTTCTTTGGCTCTCTCTGTCTCTCTCTCTCTCTCTCCACAATGTCACGTAGGGACATAATGTATTATCAAGTTTATACTCCTGCAGTCTCTGAGTGTCACTTATCTTATCATTATGAGTTTTCTATAAGTTGGTATAAATCTTGAACCACGTTCCAATAAAAATTGCACCGCTGATTAGAAATATATTCATAATTTTATAATCAATTTTTCGCTCCTTTCTTTCATTCATAAAAAATTTCTGCTTTAGGTAAGAGTAATGTATTATTTATAGCTTATTTCACCAAACTCAATTAAAAGTTAATCAGTGATTAAAACCAGTTTAACTGCTTCTGATTGGTTAATTGAGGATTCAATCATTGATTAACTTTTAATTGTCATTAGTGAAACTGCACTTGTCCTTAATATTACTTAACGGAATTATTTCGTTTTTCTTGAAATGAGGGTTTTTGCATTCTAAACTTTGAAATTCTGTAACTCAACGAATTTTTAATCAAAAAGGTTGTAAGACCACTCAAAATTTTCCATATTTTGCAAGGAATACGCCTATATAGATAAGTCCAATAATGCTAAAATGGGCCCTTTTCATGTGGACGTCGACATATCATTAAATTTTGATTACTTTACTATTTCAAATATTTACAGAAAAGGATAAATATTTGAACTTTGCTGTGTTATTTTCCCTGGGTAATTAAATTTATTAATTAATTACCTAACTACAGCATACGATGTATTTTATCAGTTTTTACAGAGTTTAACGTTTCTAAATTAAATGATAAAATTTGTAACTTTTCTCTTTTCTTTGTAATTTTGTACTCCATTTCAAAGAATTCTGGACGGTTAAGGAAAATTCTATCCTTTTTAAAAAATGAACTATTTAAATTTACATTAATTTAAAGAATTCTTATGAAAAAGACGATATTACAATTTTTCAATTCATATTTAAAGAAACTTTTTAACATTTTTATAGGGAAAATCGGCAGATCTCTAACGGCTTACATGAGGTGTTTTTTTTCTTTTATTTTGCCGAACGACTAAATAAATTCCAGAGTACGTCTATATTTTATTTTCATTGCCATTATTTTCTTTTTACTTGGAAGGAAATTGCGTAATACAAAAACCATTTCCCTCATATAATTAAAAGGTATAAAACCGTAGGTATATACATGTATGTATGGTGAATGCTTATACTTGTATAGTGAGCGCCTAAAAGTAAAATAGAAAATGTTTGAAAAGAAATGGTTGAAATTTCTCGCGCTCAGCATATATCACGCAGTAAAGCATTCACCGAGTTGTGAGTAAATAATTCAAGTGATAAAGAAAGGAGAGTGTCAACTCTTCTTCCGTCAGTGGTAAATATTTCACATTGAGTTTTAATTGAAAATTCATCATACAAAAATAGTCCAGTATATAATTAAAAACGAGAGGGAGAATTTTAAAAATTATAGATTTTACATTGTAAAAATAAAATCTCAAAGTACTAACAGCACATTATAGTTATTTTAGACTTAAAATAAGAGAAAAACAATGTTAGCCCTTATAATTACTTATTTCTAATCGGATATTTAGATATTATTTTCGTTCTCAAACTGACGAACTTATTAAAAACGAGAATTACTTAAGTATTTATGAATAGAGTAAAGTAATTAATGTAGTTAAATAGTAATAAACTAGTATTTGTTTTTAGTATTAGTAAAAATAAAAATATTTTACTTGTATAGAAATATATTTAGGTATTTAGAAATATTACTTTCTTCCCATGAAGAGTAAAGGGAGTCTATAAAATTTTCTATTTATAAGATCTTGTTTCTAGAATTAAAAAAAAGGAAGGCATACAAATTTCCCAATGGAATTCTTTGTTTTTGATATTACGTTGAATGCTAATTTTTCCCCACTTTTAAGTGGAGTTGTTAGTGTAACTTAATATTGTATTAGAGGTGAAGTAATTCTCGTTAGTATTACTCGAAAAAGTTGTTATTTCCATAGGAAAGAGAGGAGAAAACGACGGAAATAGAGATCTGTGTGTTTGTATGTGAATACCCTTTTACAATTATTTAACAAAGCTCTATATTGCATTGCATGTTCGGGAATACAAAACCCATTCTCCACTTTCATTTTCTTCATGAAGCCAATTATAGCGCGCGAAATGAAATCTACTATGACCATTCTCTATGCATCTCGAAATCATCCCATTTTCGTATATATAAATAAACCTCTTTAATTCTCTACTTGAAATTTGATTCTCATATCTGATAAACTTATTTATTTATATATAAGATTTTTATCTGAAAGAAAATTTCATTTATTTATTCATACACAATTTCTGTAGATGTAATGTTTTGGGTAAAATGAGATCCTTTTTTTAAATTTTCAATTTACCGAGATTGAAATGAATAAAATAATCAAATCACACTGTGGGGAATAGAAAACCATAGAACTAGTAAAAAATGGAAATTTTAAACAATCTTTCTATTACAGCATTATTAGTGCAACTCGATTTTAGTCGGGCAATATTAAAATAACCCATGGTAGACAGCTGTTCGACTACTTCAATACTAAACTTATTTATTTTTTTCTACAATAATAATGAAAATTAGAAAAAATATCTTTTATACTGAACATTAGTTTAATATTTAATCTCCAAAGGTCGAAAATCAACAGTGGACCAGTATTCTCTGGCGTGGTTCTAGCTAGAATCCAACCATTGGAAGGGGAACGCAGAGAAATTTGACGGGGTTATAAATGTTGTTTTTCACAAATTAGGTAAAAATAATATCTTTCGGTACCTGAGTAAAAAATTTTTACATCCCTGTCCGATATGGGTTAAATTCTATTCCCTTAAAACGAAGTAGTTCTCGTTAGTTGAGGCTGTCTTTTCTTTATCGTGAAAGGAGATATTAAATAAAAAAACTGATGTTTGGTTTTCATCCTTATTATACAAATTTAATATATCAGACATGCGTAGAAGTGCAATTCAGTATTTGTTGCTGCGCAGTGTGCTACCATTACAGTCTGACATGCGCAAAAGTGCAATTAATAGTTACTTCTGCGCAGTAATGTACCTTTACACTTGGACATGCGCAGAATGCAATTTTGTATCTATTGCTGCACAGTAGTATACAGCCACACTTGGGCATGCGCAGTAGCGTAATTTCGTATTTTTTGATGGGCAGTAGTTTACCATTTGACTTAGACATGCGCAGTAATGTAATTAAGTATTTATTGCTACGCAGTATTCCCCACAGAAGTTAACAAGAATAAAAAAATGGGGGTTCATTTTGTAATTTCACTTCGCTTTCACTTTCACTTTATATAAAGTAAAAGTGTCAGTATGAGTGAAGTGAATGTAAAGTAAAAGTTACAGTGAGAGTAAAGTGACAGTGAAACGAAAGTGATTAGCATTATTATTAAAATTTGTTTCACTAAATACGACTAAAAAGTGATACTAAAGAATGATTTAAGAATGAAAGTAATGATTATAATAATACTTTGTATAATTTAAATAAAAAATTTAATCTAGATTAAAAAAAGTGGTAGTACAAGAGATTTTTGTGTAAAGCTTTCAAGGGAGACTTTTGAGCTTGTAAACTAAAAGCTCTTTGTGTATGAGTAAGCGTGAGTGTGAATGCGGTGAAATAGAAGAAAATTGAGAGTACCTATGGCGCACAAAATGTACTTAGTCCTTTAGTCTTACAGAAGGGTCCTTTCGACTTTAATCCGGCTGTGAAATGATTCCCTTAATGCAAGAGCAAAAGTACAGACTTTGTTGCGGGGGAAAGGGGGTTGAAAATGCATACTATATATGAAAAGTAAAAAAGGTATAAAAAAAGGTACGGAGAAAGAGGATTTAGAGATGATCTTAAGTGTTGAAATCCCCTTCCTCTCTCTCTCTCTCTTTCTCTCTCTCTCTCTCTCTCTCTCTCTCTCTCTCTCTCTCTCTCTCTCTCTCTCTCTCTCTCTCTCTCTCTCTTTCTCTCTTCATCTTTCTCATTTTCTCCCTTTCCTTTTACTTTTGTTCTAAATATTTAAACCACCTTCCATCTGTTTTACGTTATTCTTTAGCGTTTTCGTCTCAACGCTAGAATTCAGATTTGGTGTCTCATAGTGTTCTTAAAAACACACTTAAAAGTTAAATGAATTCACATCTCCTTGAGAATGCAAAAGGCTTTTAAAAGTTGTTCATTCAACAAGTTTTTTGCAATGAAAAAACTTCTATATAGTTTTTTTTGTTTCTTATAAAATTTACACATTTTCAAACTGTTTTTCTATTCTAATGACAATTTATTTTTTTTATTTGCAAAATAACATAGTGACCATAACAGGCACTAGTGTATGCAAATATATTTTTTTGTTTTGAAAAACAATCTGTTATTTTATATTTTTAATTTAGAGTTTTGCTGTGCACATTCCAGGGTGGTTTTTTTGATTTTAAAAATAATGAAAAATAAATTATGAAAATAGTTTTTGAATTTAAAAAAGGTTAAACGGTAATAATACTTAAACGTACCTCGCAAGAAAGATTAAAAGTTAAAACTGGAAATCCATATTACGAGTGTATCGAGCATCAAATGGTATTGGATTAAATTCATCTTTAGCTATGTATACTCACGACATGGACAGTTTAATTTACTCGGAAATGCTTTTTACGAAAGTTTAACCGTTTGCGTAAAGCTTAAACTCCTTTACCGCCAATATCAAACAATTGTTCCTTTATATACCTATATACAATAATACTATATTGATATTTCTCCATAGAGCTTGCGAATTTTCTTAGGATTACAATCACAAGTTTCTGCTTTCTTAAAAGCACGTTCCTTTCATAAATGTATTATTTGCAAAAACTTTTAAGAGTTTCATTATTTTCATTAAAGAAAAAAAATTGACATTTTCTTAGCTGTTTTTACTATTATCTTATATTATATTATAAAATATTTCCTTCGTCCACAAAATATTTGGTTCAACGTTTTCTGAAATATGTATACACTAAAAAAATTATATACATATCGGCAATTCCACGTGAGATTTACCTATGACCTCTTAAAATCGGGCAAAAATATTCTTTTTCTATTCTGTATTGAAAAAAAACAGTTACGTATTTTTTTTTTTTTTTTGAGGCCAAATTTTTGAATTATGAATTTTCAAAATTTTGGATTTGTAAACATACTCTCTAAATCTAAATGTGTGAAAATTCACTTATTTCTAAGTTGTAAGTCGTCTTCTTGATCAATAAGTGCATACACTTGTAATAAGTGAAATTTCACTCAAAATAAGTGAAAAATTCACTTATTTATAAGTGTATATGCACTTATTGATCGAGAAGACGACTTATAATGTAGAATAAGTAAAATTTCACATACAAGTCTGAAAATATTGAGTTTAGAAAAAAGTTGTCAAAGAATGAAAGTTTTATTTTTCTTTCAACTTTTAAAAAATGTTTTTAAAAAAATTTTATAAACAGGTGGCACTGATTGTGAGATGCGTGGCGCCCGCGAGGCAGCTCGCAGCAATTTATTCCTTGAAATTTAATAACTCAAAAACAAAAAATGGCATTATGGAAATTTACATGCCCATATAAAAAACCTCAGTTTTCGTTTGCAATAATTTATTTTCAAATAAAACGGACCGATTTTTGGGAAATTGAAAATTAAATATTAATTATTAAAAATTAGGGTAAATTTTTAAAATATTAAAAAATTGGAAAGAGGACGAAAAAACCTTTCAGAAACATAGTCTACAAAATTTTCCCCATTAAAAGTATGTTCAGAAAAAATTAACAAAGTAGCCGGTGTTAGGAAAATTGGTCCCCCTCTACTCCCTTCAAATTTTCAAAACAGTCAAAAATATTTTTTGGGTCACATTTCTACTTGATAGAACAACAAATTCCCGAGTTTCAATTTTTTTCAAGAAGTTCAAATTTCAACTTAGGACATTTCACGTAAAATGACTCATACCCGCGTGGAAATGAAAGTATGGGCAAAAGATGGCAAAAGATGGCAAAGTGTGGGTAAAGGATAGCGAAATGTGGCACTAAGTTTGCCAAAGATGGCAAAGTATTGCTAAGGAGCGAATCCCATGGTTTAACTATGGCAGCAACATAAATCAATTTTTCATCAAACAAAATAATAAAAAACACAAAAACTTTTAATATTTTTCATTTTTAAACCATAAACAAAGTGAGGCATATAAAAAAATTATTTTTTAAATGGTTTTTTTAATTTAACTGTTAAAATGAACTATGGGCAAAGTATGGCGAACCATGGGATGAAAGAAAACTTATTTTCTATACATTTTCGAACTATGGGCAAAAGATGGCAAACTATGGGATGAAAAAAAATTATTTTCTATAGATATTTAAACTATGGGCAAAAGATGGCGAACTATGGGATAAGAGAAAAAATTATTTTTTATACATTTTCGAAGTATGGGCAAAAGATGGCAAACTATGGGATGAAAAAAAAATATTTTCTTAATATTTTCGAAGTATGGGCAAAAGATAGCGAACTATGGGATAAGAAAAAAAATTATTTTCTATAGATTTTCGAAGTATGGGCAAAAGATGGCAAACTATGGGATGAAAAAAATATATTTTCTATACATTTTCGAAGTATGGGCAAAGTATGGCGAACTATGGGATAAGAAAAAAAATTATTTTCTATAGATTTTCGAAGTATGGGCAAAAGATGGCGAACTATGGGATAAGAAAAAAAATTATTTTCTGTACATTTTTGAACTATGGGCAAAAGATGGCGAACTATGGGATGAAAAAAAAATATTTTCTTTACATT
Organism: Leptopilina myrica (nomen nudum); assembly: GCA_032872475.1. Classification (NCBI taxonomy): domain Eukaryota; kingdom Metazoa; phylum Arthropoda; class Insecta; order Hymenoptera; family Figitidae; genus Leptopilina; species Leptopilina myrica (nomen nudum). Next base: position 28,214,836 of record CM065461.1, on the reverse strand, counting down.
TTCGAAGTATGGGCAAAAGATGGCGAACTATGGGATGAAAAAAATTATTTTCTATAGATTTTCGAAGTATGGGCAAAAGATGGCGAACTATGGGATAAGAAAAAAAATTATTTTCTATAGATTTTCGAAGTATGGGCAAAAGATGGCGAACTATGGGATAGAAAATAAACTATTTTCTATACATTTTCGAACTATGGGATGAAAAAAATATATTTTTTTTACATTTTAGAACTATGGGCAAAGTATGGCGAACTATGGGATGAAAAAAATATATTTTTTATACATTTTCGAACTATGGGCAAAGTATGGCGAACTATGGGACGAAATTTTTTAAAGTATGTACAAAGGATGGCGAATTATAGAAAGTATATATATATCAGGGACCGATTCCGAAACGAAACTAAATAAAAAATCACTTTCGTTTTAGTGTTTGAGTCGAATTGAAATTCCGATCCCATTGGGATATTCAGAATCCAAAATGAAATTCTGACAGAATTCTTATAGGAATTCTAATTAAAATTCAGATCGGAATTACTTTAGGAATTCCAATCAAAATTCCAATTACGGACGGAATTCCGATTCCATCGGAATTTTCAGAATACAGATCGGAATTCTGACAGAATACAGATCGGAATTCTGACAGAATTCTTACAGGAATTCTAATCAAAATTACGATACGAATTCCGACAGAATTCTTCTTGGCATTCCAATCAAAATTCCGACAGAATTATTTTAGGAATTTCAATCAAAATTCCGATTTCTGACGGAATTCCGATCTGATCGGAATTTCCAAGTGAAGGTAAAATTCCCAGTAGAAGACGTGTCGAATTTGCACCGAATTTAGTCAGGTTGTTGTTGTCCATCTTTTGCCCATACTTCGAAAATGTATAAAAAATAATTTTTTCTCTTATCCCATAGTTCGCCATCTTTTGCCCATAGTTTAAATATCTATAGAAAATAATTTTTTTTCATCCCATAGTTTGCCATCTTTTGCCCATAGTTCGAAAATGTATAGAAAATAAGTTTTCTTTCATCCCATGGTTCGCCATACTTTGCCCATAGTTCATTTTAACAGTTAAATTAAAAAAACCATTTAAAAAATAATTTTTTTATATGCCTCACTTTGTTTATGGTTTAAAAATGAAAAATATTAAAAGTTTTTGTGTTTTTTATTATTTTGTTTGATGAAAAATTGATTTATGTTGCTGCCATAGTTAAACCATGGGATTCGCTCCTTAGCAATACTTTGCCATCTTTGGCAAACTTAGTGCCACATTTCGCTATCCTTTACCCACACTTTGCCATCTTTTGCCATCTTTTGCCCATACTTTCATTTCCACGCGGGTATGCACTAAGCAAATACACATGTGCATTCATGCAAATGAATTTATATACACATGTATACTCATACATAATGTTACTCAGGACACATACACAATGAATTTAGTAATTGAATTTTTTTGTCAAAAAAATAAAAAAATATGATTTGAAATATAGATTATTACTATATACACGGAAAAATGTAAGGTGCACATGCTATACCTTTCAAAAATGTATCCAATAATTCACTTCACTTCATATAAAAACAATAGGAAATAATAAGTGTGAAGTGAATTGAATTGTAAAATTTTTAGACAGGGATAACAAATGCACCAAAAGGTACAGATACTGTCCCAAAAATTTTCCCGTTTATGATAACCACAATAATAATATATTCTGAGATAAGGGATTCAAGGAAAATATTAAATTTTGAGAACTTCGAAATAAGTGAATTTTCACACATTTAGGTTTAGAGAGTTGTCCTATTTAAAAACAAAGAAAACGAATGTTGTTATTAATTTACATATAAAATTAATTTTTTTACATTATAATCTCCGTTACTGATGGTATTTTTTCATTATACAGTATCTAAATGATAGACTTTAATAATTACCAGAATTACTTTAAACTTGTTACTCGAGGGTTTACGGGGTCCCTGATTACGAATTTTAAGTAAGTTTTTGCAAAATTTAAAATGGCAGATCCAATATGACGGACTCTTTTTTGAAAAACTCATCGGATTTGCTTAAAACTCGTTACTCGGTGATTTTCGGGGTCGCTGATTTCGAATTTCAGGTCAGTTTTTGAAAATTAAAATTGGCGGGTCCAATATGGAGGGCACTTTTTAAAAAATTGTATTGGGTTTACTTGAAACTCGTTATTTGGGGTTTTAGGTCACTGATTACGAATTTAAAGACAGTTTATAAACATTTAAAATGACGAATCCAATATGGCGGAAATTTATTTGAAAAATTCATTGAATTTGATTAAAAATCGTTACTCGGAGGTTTTAGAAGTTGCTGATTACGAATTTGAATATATTAGATGCGTCATTTTCAATTTTTGGAAATTAACATCAAGTTCGTAATTACGATCCCCTAAAACCCCCATATACACTGAAAAAAAATAATAATGTTAATTTTGACATACAAGTATGGTTAGAATGTATAGCTGAAACAGCAATACCGTATTGCTCTTCTTAAAATACAGTATTCGCCCGAGTCGAAATTTAAACCCTACTTTGAGGATTTAAACACTGAATAGAGTCTACTTTACTGCTATTAACGCCTTTAGCATCTATTTTACTGATTTTTGAACCTACATGTCTATCATGTTTCAAGAAACTTATAATCCAGAACCTACTTTGACTCTCTTTTAACCTATTAGACCCTCTTTTTAATATGTTCACCCTACATTTATTAAACCTCTAAAACCCTACTTTCAATCCGTTCACCCTACATTCATTTGTTCAACATGTGAAACCCTACTTTCAATCCTATCAGCCTACATTTATTTATTTAGTCTACAAGGCCCTACTTTCAATCTGCTCACCCTACATTTATAAAGTACTATAATTGAAAAAATATTTCGTTTACTCCAAGTATAATGTACTTATATTTGGAAACCATTTTGGAAGTTACCTATCTTCCACGTTTGTTTTAGAAATCACGTAAGTTAGATGATTGTTTTGAAAACTACATATCTTTCTGTTCCGTACAGAATTATTATGAAACATATAAATTTCAATGCATCAACTTTAAAAAAAATTCACTTAACGACAAAATATTAACTTTAAAATAATAGTAATAATAATACAAAGTAGAGCCTCTAAAGCGACTGTCAGAGTTACGTAGTTTCTACACGGAACAGAAGAATACGCAGTTTCCAAAACAATCCGCTAACTTACGTGATTTCTAAAACAAACGTGGTAGATAGGTAACTTCCAAAATGGTTTTCAAACATAAGTTCATTATACTTGGAGTGAACGATTAAAAAAATTATAATCCACTTAGTGAATATTTTTAGTAATTATTTAATCATGTAAAAAAGAATTTTCGAATATTTTTCAGAAACTTTATTCAAGCTCTTTGTCATTAATAGGAATAGAAATAATAATAATCAGGGATGATGCATAAAATTCTATCTAATTTAATTTTAACCAATTTTTAAATAAACGAATACCTTTTTAGGAAAGGGTAATTTCATGTTTCAATTATTATATACTTAATAAACAAGATTTTAATAATAATAATAATAATAATAAAAATAATGATTCTATCACTGGGTTTCCAAATTAATTAAGTGTTGAAGTTTACGATCACTCCGAGTCAATACAATTTAAGAAATTAAAACAATTCTTTTAACGTTTTCCAAAGCAAAGCTGTACTTTTCAGAAACTATAATTTTAATATTGCAATCAACATATTGTCTAAATTTATTTAATAAAATTATAGTTCCTGAAGAGGACAGATTAGCTATTAAAAACGTTAAAGGAATTGTTTTAATTTTTTCCATTGACTTGACTCGGAGTGATCGTTAACTTCAACACTTAATTAAGATTTTAATAAATAAATTTTTTGTTTGAAAAAATTAGTTTATTAAAGTCTTGTTTATAAAATAAATAATAATTAAAACATGAAATTACCCTTTCCTAAAAAGGTATTTTTTTAATTAAAAATTGGTCAAAATTAAATTAGATATAAATTTATGCGCATCAACCCTAATTATTATTATTATTACGGCTTTGTAGGGTCTAGGAGTATGAAAGTAGGGTATAAAAGGTTTTACAATGTAGGGTGTAGGAGAATGAATGTAGGGTTTACTGAATTCGAAATAGACCCTCCTTTACTTCTCCAAATGGAAGATTTGGAATTTTCCGCCGGTTTTGGGAGTCAAAGTAGGGTCTAAATTTCATTAAAGTTAGAACCTCCTTTACTACTCCTAACTCTCAACAAACCCTGAAAATTCAGGGTTAAAGTAGGGCTTAAATTTCGACTCGGGCGTGTTCTCAAATATTGTAAGTATTGTTCTCTCAAATACATATTGCTGTTCTACACTGCGTATGGCTAAAACAGCAATACTGTATGGCAGTATCATATCTACCAATATAATATATCAGAATTGGCTATATTTATGGAAGTACAATAAATATATTTTTTTCAGTGTAACCTTTTTTAAATTAATTCATTTGAAAATATGTATCCAATATTGAATCTGCCATTTTGGATTTTTGAAAACTTTCATTAAATTCGTAATCAGTGACCCCGAAAACCCCAGAGTAATGAGTTTCAAGCAAATCCGATGATTTTTTCAAAAAGTGTCCGCCATATTAAAACGGTATTTAAATTTTTTTGATTTGTCTTCTAATTCGTAATTGGCAACCATAAAAAAACTGAGATACCAGTTTTTAGCTATTTCCACCAATTTTTAAACTCGTCATATCTGCGAAAAATGTTTGCATAAGCTTTTTAAATATAAATATTAATTTTTAATAATAATACACTGGAGCTTCACTTATTTTCACCTAGTCAACACAAATTGAAAGGCAAAGTCGCACTTATTTACACTCTGAAACTTAGCATTCGAGTTGATTTGATTGGTGGATTCTTGAACATCAGCCAATGGGAATGCGCGGAGAACCTTTCAAGTGAAAATAAGTGAGACTGAAAATAAGTGAAGCTCCAGTGTATTAATAATGATTGTAACAACGCATTTTATAGATTTATTAAGATCCCCCTTTTGCCACAGGACTGGTTATAAAAGTCATTTTTCAACTTTTTTTAAAATGAAATTATAATTCTAAATTTGTTCTTTTCTACAGAATGGCCCATATGTAGGGTAAACGTACCAATTGTCGAGGATGGTTCCTATTGTCGAGTAAACAAACTTTGAATTTTATTTAAACATTGAAGCACATTGTAAATGGAAAAAAGTGATAAATATTAATTTTTTTATGCATAATAACTGAAAAAGTATATTAATATTATATTCACAAACAAATGATACATTTTAGACAATATATTTTGGTTATTACCATGGTAACATAGACAAATGGAACACCCTCGGCAATTGGTACACTTACCCTATATATATACATTATTTTTATATTATAGTTATTATTTTATTATTATTGTTATTATAATCATAATTTTTGTCCAACAATTGCATTAGATGGTGAAAGAATTTTGATCTTATTTTGCTTCACTTTACTTTCATCAAACGTTTGTGGCATCAAAACTGCTTGTGCTTTCCCTCAATTTCTTTCGACACTAAAGAGTATAACTTAATTTCAAGGTAAAACAGCAAAAAAGAAATTGCTGTTAAGAATACTCTCCTATCCAAACCCTCCGTTTGAAAGCACATTAAAAAAGAAAATTCAATTATCTTGCCAAGAGAACACAAAAGAAAGTGAAAAAGAGATGGAGGCATTGAACATTGTTTAATTTGAAGAGAAAAAAATGACAAACGTTATTTTTCTGCGATCTTTGACATGATTTAAGGTTACCTACCTGTAAATCTATTAAGAGATGGGAAAGTGATGTCAATATTGATACAAATTCTAGAAAAATATTTGTTTTTTCTATACCTATCATCGATTAATATTTCAAATTTATAATTGATTTTATACTTTTCTCTGTTTCAGGTAAGTTCATTTTTTGAAAACGGAATTTAAAAATAATTTCAAATTATATCGTGAGTACTACTATTAATTATTTTTATTATTAATAATTTTTTTATTTATTTTTTCTTTCTCTTCTGTTTTTTTTAATTTTATTTTTTAAACATCATGTTAGATTCTTAATTATACATTAATTGAATTAGTACTAACGCATAAAGTACTGCAAATTGACGAATACTATTCTCTGAATTTAAATTAGTTAAAAATAGTAATAGATAGGAAAAGTCATTGACTGATTAAAATAGTAATATTGTCGTAATGAAATAGTTGATGCTAACTAATTATTAGTTTTTTGCAGTCAAATTAAATCTCCGGTTAGTTTACTGACACGGTCATTCACCTCATGTCAGTTACCTATATTTCGAAAACTATATATACATTTTATTCGCCAGTGTCCAATTGTAATCGCAACGAATAAGACGTTCTTTTGCAACGATTTTAAATTTTGTTTAATTTTCGGTAAAAAAATTGTTTAAAAATTAGTTTATAATTAATATTATTTTTCAAGGGGTGTTGTAAATTAACTCTCTTTTGGAGTTGATTTTTAACTCGTAAAAAATTTTAGTTTCTGAAGAGGGCAGCGGCGCTGCCGAAACGTCAAACAACTATTGTTGTTTTATTTTTTATTCCTGACTCGGAATTGATCGTTGAATTCAATGTTATTTTAGTTAAATAAAATTTTTTTAAATAAATGCGGCCTTAAATCTTGAATCTTATATCACCCATTTTTCAAAATGAAAAAATCAAAGTTGATTTTTGTTGTAGTATTCGTAAGAGATAGTTATAAATTTTAGTATGAATTTTTAATTTAGTTTTTTTCAAATGCGAGTCAAAAAAGTGAAAAGGTGTCTTCTTTGATCTTCAATTATTTATACAATAGGAAATATTGTTGTATATACTGTTGCTAATTGACAAAGAAAAAATGGGAAAATACTTAGAACTTATTGGGAATGATCTAAGGTTCAAGGTTTAAGGCCGTATTTATTTAAAAAAATTTTATTTCACTGAAATAACTACTGCTTCTATTTATACCTAAATTTTAGCAAAGTTGAAAAACTTAAGGGTAAATAAAAATAGTTGATTATTGCGATTTGATGATACCCATATTTTCTACTAGTTCATAAAATTGTAAATATATTAAATATATTAAATATGTTTTTAAATATCAATTTAAATATATATATATATATATATTGTTTTATATAAAACACAGTCAGAACGAAATGGATAGTACTCTTTTTTTCTACCTCCCTCACACACACGCTTGGCATTGTTTTCGATAAAGCACTGCGGCGCGAAAATTCACGCTGCTCTCTTCTTTCATAAAGAAATGACGTCTAGACTGCCGGAAGTCTGGAATGAAACTCTTAACGAGAAAATAAAAATAATAGAAATAACGTATAAAAGACAGATCAAAGCTCTCTTTCTCTCTCTCTCTAGCTGTATCGTTTGCAACAAACTTTTCATAAGAATATTTAATGACGAGCAATTTTTTTTTAAATAAATGAGATATATAATCCCTTTAACAATAAACTTGAATATTTTCTTCTTCTTTTAGTAACTATACTTCGTTTAATTGGGAGAAAAAAATTATCATGTTACTTAGAAGAAAGCAAATTAAAAGTTTTTAGACGAAAAAAAATTTACTCATATTTTTAAACTTATTATTTTTTTAATTATTTTTATTTCATTTCATTTATTATAAACGGGTCTTTTCCTTTCATACATAAGTATTTTTAAAACTAAAGTTACATAATCTTGTAACATATAAGAAATTTATCAATTTTATAATTACTAAGCCATTTAAAATTTTAAAGGTTACGAAGTTGACGTGCTATAAAGTCAAAATCGTGTATTGGGCCGATTTTTTTAAATTTTGCTTTAAGAATTATGGAGAGGAGAAGAAAAATAAAAAACTTATTTTTTCGGAAAGTACTCAAACGATATGAACGGAATTTAAATATATTATAAATATAGATAAGACAATTTAAAAAACAATTGTAAAGATACTTATTAACTTTTGAAATTTTCAAAAAAAATTTGATTTTTTTAATGATACACCTCCAATTTTTTTTAAATACAATGTAGTAATAATTTATTCCAGATTTTTGACAAATTTAGTTTTTTCAAAAACGATTTTTTTGAAGAAAAAACTCAAAAAATCATTTCTTTCGGAAACTACTTAACCGTTTTAAGTATAATTTACATCTACTTTAATTAAAGTTTAACATCCAATTTTTGTTTTTAAAAATTTCTTCGAATTTTCTCTTTAATATATGATAAAAATGTAGTCTTTCAAAAAAATTATTTTTGGAAAAAACCTAAAAAACTCATTTTTTTGAAAACTAATTGACTGATTTAAATGAAATTTAAATGTGTTATAAACATTAATAAGACAGTTTAAAAGAATATTTCTAAACTTAAAAAAATAATTCTAAATTAATTAATTTAAAATTTTTAAGTAGTTTCCGAAAAAAATTAGTTTTTAATATTTTTTCTGTAAAAAAAGAGGTTTTTGAAGAAATTAAATTTTTTAAAAATATGGAAAATATATATTAAACAGAAAGCTCTAAGGTATTTTTGAAAAGAATAATTAGAAGTGTATCATTAAAAAACATCAATACGCGATTTTGATTTAAGTTAAATTTAATTCTATAGGTGGTGTGAAAACGTTTAATGGCAACATTGAAAAGGGCATGTGTCAAAAGTATTTAAAATGTTTTAAGACTACCGAGTATGTATTGTTTAATTTTTTTTCTTGTAAAATTAAGAACTTTAATATTTTCAAGCTTTACAAACTCAAAAATTCTGATTGTTCAAAGTTTTGAGTATACCCGAAAAATTCGATATTTCGAAAATTTCTATAAAATACTTTTACTCAATTCTCTCTTAATATTTTCTCTGTTTTTGAAGAAGAAAAATGTATAATATTTTTGTTCTCAATGAAAGAGGCATTTTGCAGTAAATATCCGTTTACGAAATTGTCGAAGAATTATTTGAACGAAGAAGAAATATTTACTATTCAAATATTGACACCACCTCACAACCAAATGGAAATATTCCCCAATGAAAATAAATATATACACACATTCACCTCATGTTGTAAAGTGAGTTATTGAAAATAAAAAAAATTCAAAATATACTCTTTGAAGAATAGGGTACTTTATATTATTTCTCAATGTAGATATTTTTCAATTGTCAAAAAAAAATTGAAAAATATTCTATTAAATTTATATTTTTCTTCTCTTTTTCTTTTTATTCTACATATATATGTACAAGGCATCAATTCTTCTTTATTTCTTGTATCATTTTTCCTTCAAGTTATCACTGGCAACAGCTAAATTAAATATTGATTTGATGCGTTCGCGTGTAACAGATAGAAAGGTCATTATTTTTCAGCAAACTAGGTTTTATTTTTCTTCTCACCAGTTTCTCCATTTCTTGATTTCTTTTATTTTATTTTTTATTTATTTTTGCTTTTTTTCTCAGGTGGTAGTGAAAAAGGGAACGTGGGGGTATGAGAAAACAGAGAGAGAGAGTGGGGGGAGGGAGTTGTAAATCAAACTGACCGCAATTGTGTAGAAGGATAGATAAAATGTTTTACGCACTACATCACTCTTAATGGAAACAAAAAGGTAACAAAGAAACTTGTATTCCTGAAAAGAGGAAAAAGAGAATTAAGGAACTGTTCGGTAATAAAAAAGAAAGAATCAGTAATAGTAACTCATTACCAAAGCAAAGAAAATAATATTCAAAAACACAAAAAAAGTGTTTACCTTGATTTGCGAAACGATCGCTGATTTAAATTAGTAAATTCATAGAAATTTTACTAAAAAAATAATAAACGTAAGTCCTTGGCATTAATAAGAATAAAAATATTTTTTAATAATCGACAATATTAGAAAAAGTAAACTTTGCTAAATCAATTGTAATTTTAATTACTTTGAAGCATTAGAAATGTTTACTAGATTTAATTACTAAAAATTGTAATGAATGTAGAAAATTTTGTTAACTTTAAATTCTAGTATAATTTTTAACAAATCTGAATAAGTTATAATTTTAGCTATTTTAAATCACTAGCAACTTTCAGTAAATTAAATTAGCAGAAAGTTTATTTAATTTAGTAGAAAATCTGACTAACTTGGAACCGCTGAAATTTTACTTATTTCGTAGTAGTAAAAATTGTTATGATTTCAAAACATTAGAAATGAAAACGAAAGTAAAACTATAGAAATTTTTACAAAACTTTAATGATTGACTCATATTTTACTAATTCAGACTTGAAAAGCAATAACTATTATCAATAAAATATGAATTTTTCTTCATTTTCTCAATAAGTTTATCAATAAACTTTCTTTTGGAAAACTTTTAAAAACACAAAGGCATTACCGTAAAGATATGTCAATATTTACGACTACTATCAAATGCGAACGTAGAAAGTTTTCTTTTTTGTTTAATCAATCGTACAAAGAGGGAAAATCACATTAAAGAAGTTTTTCCCATTGGCAGTATTTTTTTTCCTTCCAAGTAATAATATATAAGAAGAAGAAGAAGAAAAAATAAAGGGAATCGTTATCTGAGATGAAAGCTATTGTGTATTAGAGACGCAAAATAAAAAAAATGTCGGGTAGGGAGTGAAATGACCCTTTTCTTCTCTTCATATCACAAAAAAGTATCATTTATGTAGTGTTAGATTCGTCTTTCTTTAGATTTGGTCAAAAAAATTATTCTCGAAAAAGGAGGAGGGCCCTTAAGGTCTATATTTGGGCCATTTGAGAATTTGATATAAATGATTAAAATGTACATTTTTACAAGTAAGAATTATATTTTAGTTGATTTTAGGTGAAACGGGAGTGTTTTGGTAATATTAACCCTTTAATATTAAGGGTTTTTCTAAAAAAAAGGGTGTGGAAATTGCACAAATTTTTTTTAAAAATTGTAATCCAATTGACTTCAAACTTTTTACTCGGGAATTTTTGAGGTCGCTGATTACAAATCTGAAGTCGGATTTTAAAAATTCAAAATGTCGGATCCAATATGGTGGACGAGTTTTATAAAAAATCATTGTATTTAGCTGAAACTCGTTACTCGAGGATTTTTGGGGTCAGTTATCACGAATTTGAAGCCGGATTTCAAAAATACAATTCAAATCCGATTCAGATTCGTAATCAGCGACCCCAAAAACCCCCGAGTAAAAAGTTTGAAGTCAATTGGATTACAATAAAAAAATTTATTTGTGCAATTTCCTCACCCTTTTTTAAAGAAAAACCCTCAATATTAAAGGGTTAATATTACCAAAACACCCCCGTTTAACCGAAAATCAACTAAATTATAATTCTTACTTGTAAAAATGTACATTTTAATCATTTATATCAAATTCTCAAATGGCCCAAATATAGACCTTAGGGGCCCTTCTCCTTTGAGAGAAAATATACACTTCATTAAGTTAAATAATAAAAGTAATGTCGGATATTTCAAATTCTTGTGAATTTTTGTTTTATCAGTCACAGCAAACTGACAAAAAGAAGTATTAAAAAGCGTTGCAGCTTAAATTAACATCATAAAAAGATAAATCTAGGTATCTATCATACCCAAAAGTTGAGGCATAGGACTCCAACAAAAATTCATATCTTTTCGAATCACACTTCTTGTCATTCTACCTTTTTAATTCAATCGTTTTCGATTCCACCACCGGCGCGATAACAATCATTCTTATTTTAATCATATTTGGATCATCACTCAGTCCCTCTTTATCCAACACCTCCCACTCAAAGGTACATTTTTCGCCCTTGTAAAGAGATGCATCTATGTCGCTCTCACCCACTAAAGGTATAGATAAACGAAGGCTCGTTTAACACAGATTCATCCCTTTACGAAACCCAGTCAGCCAGTCTTTCACCTTGTTCAACGTTCTCCAACTCCGACCTAAGACTTTACCTGCAATATAAAGAAACAAAATAAGCTTCCCCATTTTTCCCTTTAACCACACACAAACCCCATACCTAAACTTAAATTCTTTCAAAACCATACATTCATAATACACATCATTCAACTTCCACACATACTCAGGACAATTCCATGAAAGAGTGTTATGCCCTACCCAAGGAAGATCCTTTGCCCCACAGTTGCTGCAATTTTCCGACGTTTTGCAGGCCGCCGCCACATGTCCGCTTTTCCCACATTTAAAACATAATTTTTTGCTCTTACATTCATTCACTCTATGCCCATACCCTATCACACATCTTTTTAATCCCCAATCTTTCCTTAATACGTTTTAAACGTATTAAGGATAAAGGTATTAAGGATATCACGCTGATAAATTCTCTTCATGCATTCATCATTTGCTTCTTCAATCCATTTATACATCTTCCTCACCTTGTCCCCCGCGAAAAGCTCTGAGTACAAGTCACACCCAAATCTAGCAGCAAAAGACTCAATGAGGACCTCATACTTGTTCCAATCATACTTCTTATCATTCCACCTTTTCAATTCAATCACTTGTGTTCCATCCTCACTTACATTCACCCTCACTTTTATTCTTATCACGTTGTGATCACTTCACTAAAGGAATACGTGGGCGATTGCTCGTTCAACACAGACATATCCCTTCACAGGATCAAATCAGACAATCTTTCACCTTTATTCAATGTTAGCCAACTCCGACCCAGGGCTTTACTATGCCATAAGGCTTACAGTATAATGATAATACGAACATTTCACCAATTACACCCTTAATCCATACACACACCATCCATAAAATTTAAATCATCCATAACATACATTCATAATTACTATCAAACTCAGCCACACACGCTTTCCTAGACTCACTAGCAAACAGTATAGGTCCTGCAGTTAAACCGCATACACTACTATTACTAACACAAGGTTCCTGGAGAAGACACACCTGAATGCGCTCCTCCAAGGACATATTGACTTAGGTCATACATGACCCCACATGCTCCATTGCAGTTTAACTGCAGGATCTTCAGATTCATACAACTAGTCGCAGTATTAGCCATTGCTGAATCTAGCGCGCAGCACTTTTAATCTCCACTCGTGTTCCGGGCACTCTAGAGAGGTGGCCGTATGCCCTACAGAGGCAAGCCCTCTCGCTCCACAATTGGGGCATTCTGCCGGGGACTCGCAGGCCACCCCAATGTGTCCCGGTTTTTTCACCATTGTAGCAGACCCTCTCCAACCTACACTTCATTACCCTGTGACCATATCTCAGGCACCCAAAACACCTGGGAACTTTCTCCCACACTTTTACACAGAATGAAGCCGAACCAACGTAAACATGTCCATCCCGCAACAACTTGTCCTTTAACCTCAACGGCAACTCCACTACTACGTTCGCCACCTCACTGTTCTTATTCCCCATCCTTGAGATAATCCTACTTCTCTTCTTAAAGTGCTCAAACTCGATTAAGTCTTTAAGGCTTTTCTCAAACATGCTCGTCATGAGTTCTTTCTCAGACATCTCATTAGGCACATCAAAGATCAAAATGCGAGGGTCCATGGTCTTCGGTCTTTCGACCCTTAGACCAGCCTCTCCAAAACCGGAGCAAGCTGTAAGGACCGCCCTGTCTCAATCACTCGCTGTCTCCATCACTACTCCACCCCTCGCCGGTCTCACACACACGTCGACTTCGTCAACAATCGCCTCATTTATTCTACGCCTCACCTGTTTCTGCATCAGATCCTCATTAGCACCTTTCATGATGACAGCGTTTCTTTTACGCTGTCATCATTGTACTCCTTCCCTTATTCACCTGCATTCCGGTTTTGACATTCTCACATACTTTACTAACACACTCCACTTTCGTATTCATTTTCTCTACCACTTCCCACATCACATACACACACTCAGTCACTTTTCCAACATATTTATTAATCCTATCTCTCTCTTCAAGTCTTCCACGCAACGTCGAATTCTCCAAGGCCAGCTTTTTAACCATTTCATTCAATTAAGACACACAGACAAACACATCCTTCGCAACATCCACACAACTATCATTTATGTATGTAGTGTCGCGCCGTCGCTGTTATCAACCTTCGCTACTCTCATTTCTCGTCGTTCCTTTGTCTCCCTCCTCTCTCGTCTTGTCAATTTTTCTTCTTCCGAGGCTTGCTTTATTAGTCATTATACACTGGTTCTTACCCCTCACCCATCAGGCAGCGTTTTACCGCTAACCACAAAGTTGAATAAGAACGTTTGCGGCCCTTCGGTGGAGGGCGGGACCCTTCAAATCCCTGGTCACTCTGCAGGTAACCACCCGAGTTGGCACCACAACTCACACGTCGAAGCTCTAGTTACTAAGACCGTTGTCGAAGCTTCGGTCTGTTCATAGCTCTCCTAGCCTCAGGCGATGTAGGCTGTAACCACTGTCACCACAAGTCCAACCCAATGACCGGTAGGAGACAAGCCTTTCGACAAGTCCCCGCGGGCATCCGGACCCCATGGTACCGTTTAGTACTCTAATATGAGTACCGATTAAGAGTCTTACCACCCTTGCTTTGGCAAGTTAGGTTATCAGTCAATGTAAGACCTGCCGGGCCGACACGGCACTGCTCATCATCATAGTAAAGCCACTACTCTGCGAGAAAGCCTGGGACGAACCGAGAACTAACCGCAAGCAGTGACACCACTCCGAGCCTCATTTAGTCGTCTCTTACGACATGCAGACGGTCTATTCTGCGCCCAGGCGCTCACGGGAGATAAATCGCGGACAGCGAGTATTTATATAATCTGTTAAATGATCTTATATATTACAAAGTGGTATCTCGGACAACAGTCTACACGCATTACAAACTGATTATCTACTTCGAAGTAGAAAACCTCAAAGATCCACCAGCTCGGAAAAACCCCACAAGATGTATAGCTTCACATTCGTTCAGTTCCATAAATTTATGGCAGTTACTATGAACGAGTTTTTATATTTTTCTGTTTTACATTGTGGAGCCCTAAGAATGCAAGGAGATCTTAACTCTCCAGTGGTAATTTCCTCTCTAAAAACAAACTTTTCATATAGATACGAAGGTTTTTTAATGTTTAAAATTACATGTGTAAGGCAGCCGATGTACTAAAGTCGTCTGTTACTAACACTAAGCCAACCTAGCTGTAACCTATATGGAGTTACATGTTCATTCCACTTTAAATCAAATACAGGGACCGCCTCGAAAGAAAAGTATCGTGTCGGAATACGATACGATACTCCCTGAGAGAAAAGTATCGTGTCGGAATACGATATGATACTCCCTGAGAGAAAAGTATCGTGTCGCGACACGATACAGACACAATACTGATTTTCGTATCGTGTCGTAACAAAAAATAGCCGATATTATTACATAATATATGCACAATCACATTATACAAAATTACAAGATATCATTAGGGGCCATCTATAATATCGTAAGATATTTTACATGCATTATAATAACTTAATAACAAATTAAATATGGCAGACGTGCGCAGAAGTGCAATTTAGTATTTATTGCTGCACAGTAGTGTATATGTACACTTGGACATACGCAGTAGCGTAATTTAGTAGTTATTGCTGCGCAGTAGTGTAATTTAGTAGTTATTGCTGCGCAGTAGTGTAATTTAGTGCTTATTACTGCGCAGCAGTGTACCTGTACATTTGGCCATGCGCAGTAGCACAATTTAGTATTTATTGGTGCGCAGTAGTCTACATTTTTACTGGGACATGCGCAATAGCGTAATTTAGTATTTATTGCTGCGCAGTAGTCAACAATTTTATTGGGACATGTGCAGTAGTGTAATTTAGTATTTATTACTGCGCAGTCATCTAGCACTGCACACCGCGCAGCCACAAAAACAAATTACATTACTGCACATGTTCAAGTCAAGTTGTAGAATACTGCGCAGCAATAAATACTAAATTACACTACTGCACAGCAATAGACACTAATTTAAACTACTGTACAGCAATAGATACTAATTTGTACCACTGCGCAGCAATTGATACTAATTTGCACTACTGCTCATCAAAAGACACTAATTTGCAGTACTGCGCAGCAATAGATACTAAATTACACTACTGCTCATGTCCAAATACACTGTTAGGCTACTGCGCAGAAATAAATACCAAATTACGATGCTGCGCATGTCTAAGTGTACAGGTACACTACTGCGCAGAAAGAAGTACTAAATTACACTACTGTGCAGCAATAAATACTAAATTGCACTACTACGCATGTCTAAGTGTAATGAAAGACTACTGCGCAACGAAGAATATAAAATTGTACTAGTGTGCATGTATATGTGTAACAGAAGACTACTGCGCAGCAATAAATTCTAAATTGCACTCCTGCGCATGTCCAAGTGTGATGGTAACATCCTGAGCAACTTAAAATAATTTAGTTTGGTTTTTAGTGTCGGTATCGCGACACGATACAAATTTTCGTGTCCAATCATGTCGGCGGCGGTCCCTGATCAAATATAAATCATATACATGAATTTAGGAGTTTCTCAAGCTTATAATTTAATTCTTCAATTACATTCGTAACACCATTCGTACTACTACTACCCTTTCCAATTCTCCCCACTACCTTGCTACGCCTCTTAAATTCCTCAAACTCAATCACACCTTTTAGACTCTTCTCATACATACTTATTATTAATTCATTCTCACTTATTCCATTTGGCACGTCAAAGATCAGGACACGGGGACCCATGACCTTCGGTTTTTCTACACAAAGACCTGCCTCTCTAAAGTTAAAGCAGGACGTGAGGATTCCCCTGTCCCGATCTGTCGCCGCTTCAATTATGACTCCCTTTTTTGCGGGTCTCACCTTTTTCACGCGTACATCCACTTCATCCACAATCGCCTCGTTTATCCTTCGCCTTACTGTCTTCGCACTCCATTCCTCATTCGCACCTTTGACAATTAAAGTATAGCTCTTTCGCGGCTCACTTGACGATTTTTGCGTCACACTCATGCTCGTCTTCACATTCTCCCACATTTCACCCACGTCATCCACCTTTCGTTGTCTGCTTGTAGTCTGCTGCTTTTCTCGTTCTCCTCCAACACTCGCATCGTCTCTCTCCCTCTCCAACTCCGACTTCTTTTTTCTCAAATTTTCTTCCGAAGATTTTTTTGTTTGGCATTACATCTGGTTCTTACCCCTCACCCATCAAGCAGAGTTTTACCGCTGACAGAATAACGAACAAGCACTGAATGAAAGAAGTAGAAAGGAAATTGCGACCCTTGCTCTTGGCAAGGGTCGTTTCTTCCTCAGGCAACCCAGTACATTCTGACTTCCTACGAAGTCTATTAGCCTCTCTCTTCAGACAAGTCAACTCTATTGTACACCAAGGGACAGATTTCTGAAAGTATTTTTGCGCTTCATAGAGAGTTCCACAGCTTTCATTATTATGGCAAATACCTGTTCCGCCAGCTCCTCAACTTGCCTACCGCTGCTCAGACAGACATTTCCCAATTTCAGCATATTTATTTGATCATCAATACATCTCTTAAACATGCTCCATTTGGCATACTTTGTATTGAATCGAGGCTTGCTTACTCTCTCAGCCACAGGCAAACCCCCAAAGACATGTACCAGGGCTCGATGATCTGAGGACTCAATAGCATCTATTACAGTAGTCTTAGTCCTTTTACTGATGAGATAGGAATCGACCAAAGCCAGGTCTATATCCCTACTACCAACTTTATAGGTGCAGAGATTTCGATAGCTCCTCACCGCAAAGAGATCCCACTGCGAGACAAATGCCTCCAGATGCTCTCCTCTATAATCTGCATACTCAGTGTTACCACACCACAGAGGTGAAACTGCATTCGCATCCATGCCAATTATTACCTTATTACTTCCAATCTTCCGCAGCACAGAATATTGGACGTAAAAAGAGCCTTTAGGAACAGACCCGTAAGCACACACACAATGCGCTGTTCTGACGTCCTTAATGAGCATACCACTGTACTCTTTCTGTGATATCACAATACACGCTCATGTCCTTCTTCCGAACAATATGAGAAAACAATATTTTTACTCTGTCAGAACTTTGAGATATGCCCGAATCGAAGACACTTAAAGCATCTTGAGATTCTTCTATAGTCCGGCACTTTACAAGCCTGCCAGCCAAGGTATATTCTTTCACCACCATTACCCCTCATGATGTTTCTAATCCTCGGGGAAGACTCCATTACCCAGTTGACAAGATCGCTATCCTTCTGGCCAACTTTAAATTTAGGTGCAAATCCTTTTGTAAATTCTTTATCAGAGACACCAGCCATAAAACTACTATTCTGTGAATATGCCATTTTCACAATCTCCGATGTGTTCAATTCCTTAGGCACATCGAAAACTATGAGTCGCAGATACTTCCAGTAACCGGGGGCACTTTCGAGCCAACTTTACTTACATATGTTGGTCCGTCTTTAGAGTCCTCCAACCCTTCTATTTTCGCGATTATTGGCTCTTGAGTATGTGTAAAACCTTTATTAAAGGCTTTTAGAGCTATATTTTCTATGACTAACTTATTAGTTATTTTAGCCAATAAAACAAACTGCTTATGCAAATCCATGGCTAACTGCTTAAATATTCTTTTTGCAGCATCAATCTTGAGTCTAGGAATTCATTTTCTCCACTTGGCACTTTATTATTATTTTCTATTTTGTTTGTACCTTCCATTGTTATAAAAATGTTCAAATTTGGTAGAGTCGAGGTATTAGTGGTTCACGCATGTTTATCCAAGTCAGGGTCGCAAATCCACACCTCCACCTAGAGCTGGCATTTACATGGACTGGCAGCCTCAACAAGGTCCCCCCATTACGACGACAGTACGCCTAGCACATGCACCACATGTCATATCTGTCATTGCCGGGATTTTCGCCTTCTGACCCAGACAGCCAGAACTGGGTGGTTAGCGCAACTCCGGGCCTGTTACTATACGGCAGCCTGGCGTGCCAACAAGCAGTTGCTCTAGGGTACCCTCTCAGCCCAAAGCTCACTCCAGGCTTTAGAGCGAAACAAGCTTCCCCGACTTGGCATACTATGCCATCGGCGCCTCTGTCCTCTCTTTATGTAGGGATATACTATGCATGCAACTTTTTACACCATTTCCTGATAGGGCCATAGTCTCGAAAAATGCTAAAAATGAAACTGAGAATGTGTTACATCACCAGCACAAGGGTTACACCAACAAATCAGGGATTCGTTGGTCCCTTGTGCCCCCATGTCACATTCTCATGCGCATTGCTTTTTTCAAAATTGGCATAAAAATGGGTGTTGCAGCTAAAGCCACAATACCCCTAAACCCATTAAGTCCCATGAAGAAACCAGTCATTGTATTAAAAAACTAACAATTGGATTCATAGGCAAATGGGAAGAAACGATACCCCCTTTTTTGTTTTTAATTTACAATTGTTTAAAAAAATTAACAAAAATTTACAATTTTTAGAAACCTGTTAACACCGACCGATTCTACGTGAAAAAATAATATTTTGTATAGGTCATTTTTATCTCTAAGTCGTAATTTGTTTATAAACTTGTTATAAACAAATTAAACTGCGTAAAGGGTGTTTCATCCCAAGCATAAACAAATGGATTTTAAGTAAAACTAACAATTGGATTCATAGGCAAATGGAAGAAAAAGATATACCTGTTTTTTGTTTTTAATTTCCAATTGTTTAACAACAGTTGTTTAAACAAATTAACTACTTCACTGGCAGGGCGTTCCAAATGGCTTTCCACGCGCCGAGGCCCAGACTGGCAAAAACACTGAAATGGCGTTCCTAAAAAAACTCTTTTTTTAAAGAGTGTACACTACATTTAACTGTTGTAAATCAATATTTCTATTGTTTAGACATCAAGAAACAAGATTATCACAACAAAAATTTTAGTTTTTGTGATTTTCAACGTTTTTCCGAACGTTCAAATCGGCTATGTTTAATAATTTGCAACAAATGGCGTTCCACTTTTTTTCAATTTTTACACTATAAAACTTGTATTTTTATTAAAAAAAGATATTTATATTACAATATTATAATATAATAATATAATTATTAATAATATATATATATATAAATATAACATATATAAATAACTATTATTTATTATTATGAATGGTAATATTTTACGTATATTTTTTGCCAGTCTGGGCCTCGGCGCGTGGAACGCCATTTGGAACGCCCTGCCAGTGAAGAGATTAACAAAAATTTACAATTTTTTGAAATCTGTTAACATCAATCGATTCTACGTGAAAAAATAAGAATATTTTGTATAGGTCATTTTTCTCTCCAAGTCATATTTTGTTTATAAAATTGTTATAAACAAATTAAGCTGGGTAAGCAATTGTTGTTAAACAATTGAAAATTAAAAAACAGGTATATTTTATTCTTATAATTTCCTATGAACCCAGTTGTAAATTTTATAAAAAACCATTTGCCTATGAATCTATTTATTAGTTTTTTAATATAATGGCTGGTTTCTTCATGGGACGTAATGGGTTAAGCATTGATAAAGCACATGTAAATGAGCATGTGCCCCCAGTACTGCGCATGCTCCAGAAATTTTTGCATAAAAAAGGGGTGTTATAGCTAACGCCATAACACCCCTTAAGCATCAATACGGCATCTGTCGAAGAGCATATGTGCCCACTACCGCGCATGCTCCCGAAATTTTTGCATCTTAAACGCCATTGTCTTTAGCACATTCACCATCCCTATACACTGCTCCTTCTTCCCTGCATTGAACAAATCCGGGGCCCCGGGCCTGCAACCGGCATAGCGGTTGCAGTTAGAGCGCCTAGTTAGAGTATACGTGCAGCACCTCCGCATACGCGTGTTTCTCCACACTGCTCGCCTACGAGCGTAACGGGGAGAGATTTCGCGCTCCAACGTCGATGGCCAACAAGTGACCATCTGCCGATACCACAAAGTTGAGTAAGAACGTTTGCGGCCCTTCGGTGGAGGGCAGGATCCTTCCAATCCCTGGTCACTCTGCAGGTAACCACCCGAGTTGGCACCACAACTCACACGTCGAAGCGCTAGTTACTAAGACCGTTGCCGAAGCTTCGGTCTGTTCATAGCTCTCCTAGCCTCAAGCGATGTAGTCTATAACCAATGCCCCACGAGTCCAACCCAATGACCGGAAGGAAACAAGTCTTTCGACAAGTCCCCCGGGCTTGTACCGGTCCCCATAGTACCGTTTAGTACTCTGACATGAATACCGATTAAGAGTCTTTCCATTCTTGCTTCGGCAAGTTAGGTTTCTCGGTCTATATTAAACCTGCCAGGCCGACAAGGCACTGCCCATCATCATCGTAAGCCACTACTCTGCGAGGAAGCCTGAGACGAACCCAGTATTAAACGCAAACAGTGACACCACTCCGAGTCTCATTTAGTCGCCTCTTACGACATGCAGACGATCACAGGGGGCCTATTCTGCGCATGGGCCCCCACGGGAGGGTAAATCGCGGACATTATTTTTATTATTATTTTGCTATTTGCTCAAAATTTGGGGTGTGATTATGTTTATTGCGCCTTACCTAATCCTAATCCTTCCGGCTGGGTTTGAGTCTTTTTTCTTTTGCTTTTTTTATTTCGCCTTCCGTTTGCAACTTCATTTACTCTGCTAAACTGTTATTGTTTATATTTTCTTTCCCTTGATTTTCACACTGTTATCTACTATATTAATTACTTGTGCTCATATCTTAAATAAACCACTGCTCAAGTATCGCTTACGAAACGGAATGGAAAAATTAGACAAAGTTCTTAGTTGAGATTTACAGACTTAGCTAAACTTTTTTGTACCCAGGGAAACCACGTGGAGGTGTCTGCCTAGACGAAACATTTCTCTTGGCTCTGCTGCCGTGACTCGGCTTGGGAAAAACTTCCTATGCCTTTATGTCTTACGACTCGCACCACTAATCTTCCTTAGTGGGCTAATTAGGTGCAATCTGCAGGGATGGTATCTCTTGACGTTTCCCCCACTTTAAACTCTTGTTCTCCCACCCCACATTTTCATCTTACCTACAGACGACCTGTCTCTCAGACAGCAGTTTACATTCGTTAGTTAATGCGACAACACATACATACAATGTCCCGTATTGAGTTATTTTGTTTTCTTTTTTATTGTTTATTTTGGTTGGATATATACTCAACAGGTACATTCCTTGTAACCATTTTGTCCTCTCCCAACTTTCACAAATCAGCATTACGTGATAACTACTCTCTCTTTCCCCACAAATACACTTATTTTCTTCCCTTAAACCAAAGCTCCACAGTTTATCCGCAAAACAGCCATGTCCCGTAAGAAATTGTGACGTATAATAATTCGGAGCCAGTTTACTGGTTCTTTTCCTACTGTTTATCATAGGAAAAAATTCCTTAGTGACTCTTCCATTTTCAGCTCTATCCCATTCCATCTGCCATAGTTTATCTATTTCTTTTCTGATTTTTGTATGTGTCGAGCCGCTAATTTTTCCATTAGATTTCGTTGTCAGCATCAAATTCCTCCATCTCATGTGCCCGGTTTTTCTGAGGTCATAAATCACCCTTTCCTTTCAACCTCCAGCTTGATTGGTGTTACTCAACATATCATCTGTGATGCCTCCGTGGATACCGTACTGTATGATCTTGAGACCCCCACTAGTGCGGATCTCTGTGCATACGCTTGCTCCAATCCTTTGAATTCGCCATCCCAAACCATGCGGAAACAGCATATGTTACAATAGGTACAAAAGCCTCTTCGTAGATCGTCTTTGGTGCTCTACATCCTAACCCCCAATCTTGCTTCGTAACTCTCTTAAGTGTTCTCCAATCCTTTGAATTTGCCATCCCAAACCAGGCGGGAACAGCATATGTTACAATAGGTACAAAAGCCCCTTCGTAGATCGTCTGTAGTGCTCTACATCCTAGCCCCCAATCTGGCTTCGTAACTCTCTTTAGTGTTGCAAAGAGTTGCCTTCCCTTCTCTGCCACATTTCTCACGTGTTGGCCAATTTTCAGCCCCATAGGAGCACTTTCAAGAGTTGTTCCCAGGTACGTGAATTCCGGAACCATTTTCAGTGATTTTCCCTGTAAGTAGATAGTCAGTGGCCTACCTATGTCTAATTTACCTTTCAGTATCATAGTTACTGTATTGGTCTTTGACAGGTCCATCTTGTGCTGGATACACCAGTCATCCATCAGGTTCACCGCATTTTCACCACCTGTCTGCAGCTGCCTCCTTGAGTTTCCTGGTATGAGCACTATTAAATCATCCGCATATGCAACCACATTAAGCCCATCGAAGTAGTCTTATTAATCCATCAAACACCAAATTCCACATGCACGGACCCAGCACTAATCCCTGGGGACATCCCTTCGTTACTCGTATGCCAACATTAACAGTCTCAGCCCTGTAAACTACCGTTCTCATATTAAGATAATCCTTAATAATTTCCACTAACTCTTGATTAAACCCTTGGATCTTAAAACTCTCTATTATATCTGGCCACCACAATGTGTTAAAGGCATTGCTAATGTTTATAAAAATCCCCAATACGTATTTCTCCGGCATATTTCCATAGAGGAGCATCATCTGCTTTATTTCATTGGTCCTGGAAGTCCCTTTTTAATACCAAATTGGCTCTCTGACAGGTGTTTATTATACTTAGGCTGTATTCTATTGATGATCAGTTTTTCAAGAATCTTACCCATTATGGGAAGTAAACATTTTGGCCTGTATGACTCGATCGTTACGTTCTTTATCAGGGGATTTCCTCAATGTCACTACTATGGCTTTTTTCCAAGCCTTCAAAAAAGGCAAATATGAGACACCCATTGTACAATTTGGTACTTTTAGAACTGAATATATAAAAAAACCAAAACCAATCCAATCCGTTGTTATAAATAACACTCAGCGGTTTTTGGTGTTGCTGAATTCAAATCCGTAGTTGAAAATTGAAACTTCAGAAATTTAATTTAATACTGATTCTATTGCTTATACCAGTGTAGTTGCACTTCAAGTAACCAACTTTAAGAAGAAAATGACATTTTCTTAATCAAAATTATTAAAAATTAAAACCAACTTTAACCGCTCTTCTTCTGGTCGGCCCACTGAAAACCACTCCCGTCTCGCTCACACATTGACGAACTCTGAATTCTTCCGATCAACCTACACTGAAAAAATTTTAGGCGGTTGGCTGTACTGGTTCCCTTAAAACGCCGGAACAAGTGTTTTCCTTCTGACCAGCACGTCAGACGTCCTTTTTCTAGACAGTAGACTTACTTTTTATGTTCAACCACCGTGCCGATAACTGATTCTCTAGTCCACAGAACAACGCATGCGCTAAAAAAGTACGTCTACTATCTAGAAATCAGCAGGTCTGACGTGCTGGTCAAAAGAGAAACTGGTTATTCTGGAACCAGTACAGCCGACTGCCTAAAATTTTTTCAGTGTTGATGATGAGAAGTCTGAATTTTTCGATCGTCTCTTTTGAGTTCTGATGTTTTCGAATTATTGCGTGATCCAGATGCCTCGGGATCAAATAATGTTTGGTTTCTTCTTGATAATTGATCTGCAAATATTATTAAAATTACTATTTAATTTGAATTTTTATTAATTTTTCAATACGAGTATTGTAAGAAATTGATATTAATATTAAAATTTGTACAAAATTATTTTTTCAATTTTATAATTATATGCAATTAAAAAATCGTAAATAAAAAAATTAAACAATTCAAAAGATGAGAAAAATAACTTTTTCTTTCATATTCTCAATAATTATGAAATTGTAACTACTGTATAATATTTAAGGATGAAATAATTTACTTTAAATTTTGATTACGTTTAAAAAAATACATTTAAATTTATATATTTCTTGAAAAATTTTTTTCTTTATTCATTATGCTCTTACCCTTTTTTAAAGTAATGTTTTGAGAGTGTGATACTGAGGTAGGATATTCCGAATTTATAGATGTTTTAGCAATATTTGAAAACGATGATTGTAAGTCAATGGAAAAATTACCAGAGTTTTTCGGTTTATCTGTACATAAAATTACCAATTATGAATTGTATTGTGACGTATAATTTTGAGCGACTGATGTCTTCGCTCAAATTCCTGCTTACGTCAGGCAAAATGTGACGCTTTCAACACAGATAATTTTAAGAAATTTAAATAAATAAATTTCGCCGTCAGGCGCCAATTAATTTTTAGAAGATTAATTAATAAACTTGACTCGACTCGGCTCAAACAAACTCAAAACTCTCGACCCCTGAGTTTCTCTCTCGCTCAGAGGAGATTCTGCCCAAACAAAGTTGGCAGCAGAAAAGCCAACGGCGAGACACGACTGGCACAACAAATCTCAAACGGGCTTACTTACGACGAATCGGCCCAACCACCACTCTCGTTGGTTTCCCTGGCTTCGGCTAGATTTCCTCGATGGCGTTGAATGAAATCGGCTAGGAAGGGCTTGGGTAAACCACAAAGTAATTGTTACTCCAACACAAAACAACACACTGTTTCTCTCTAAAATAATTATTTATTTCTCCACAGTTCTGAGCTTCACGCTCCACACTCTAACACTTTCACTCACAACTCTCCAAAAAAAAACAACACGGCGAAAACTCGAAAATGGCCTGCAGCAAGATACTGGCGTACCGGCGCGACAGACGATAATTTTCCACTCTTGCACAATTACACACCTTACTCAATGGCCGCAACAATATTACTCTCCTTGTGTCTTGGCTCTCTTCCCACGTGCTCGTCTTCTTCATCTCTTCTTCTCTCTCGTTCCACTGGCTCTTCTCTCTCGGTCTCGTTCTACTCACTTGGGCCCTGCCCTCTACCACTTTCTCTCCTACTAACTAGCCGCGCGACACACATTTACCACTGATAGTGGGTCACACGGCAGTTTCGACTTTCTCAATTACCATATCAATTTACGATCACGGTTCGGGGATAAATCCGACAGGTGACATGACGATTCAGATTGTCGACCCACAGGAGACGACAATCCACAACGTCACAGTATATTTTAAATTTTGCTTTTTTCGACAAATATTTATTACCTTCTTTGTTTGGACGTTTTATAGCCGATTCTGGAGAATTACCTAAAACAAATAAATTATTTTAAAATCTCCATTCTTTATGTTATTTTGTTATATTGCAATGTACGAAAGATTACATATTTTTCTCTTCTTTGATAGCGGTTTTTCTTTTAAACTGGAGTTCATTGATGATGAAGAGGAGTTTGAAATGCGAAATTTGTCAAGTTTAGATCTTTTTTGTTTGAATGTTGTCTATTAGTAACCAAGGATTGATTTGTCACATTATCTAGTATGTGACTCACAGTAGACGATTTTACATTTGTGTCTTCTGCACTCTCCGTAGCCGAACTATCACTTTTCTCCCAATTGCTACTCACAATTTGATTGTCTTTGTACGCTCTCTTTAGCCTCCTTAATCCTTGAATATAGTTTTCTTGGAAAAAAGATGTAAAACGAAATTTTAATTTTATAATTTTTTAATCATTAAACAATAATAATTTTCAGTTAAAAATTTTACTAACTCGCTTCTGACAGAATTATGACTTCATAGGATATCCAATGGTTTTTCGGATCTGCACCTTCCTTACTCCATTTTGCGACTTTACAATAATTCTTACTTTCAGTTTATTTGGAAAAATTTTTATCCTTTTCATCATGGTGCAGCCATCTTTTTGGAACTAAATCTACCATTAACTGTCCTTTATCATTGGTAACATTAAAATTGATGATTAGATGTGTTGTACTTTCTTGAAACTCCATTTTAATCTAAAATAAAAAGTTTGACATAAGATGTTATGAAAAATAAATAAACTTTAAAAATTAATATTCAACCCTATAGAGAAGTAAAACATACAGATTTTTCCGTGCAGAAGAGTAAAAGCAAATGATTTTTGTTGATAGTTGAAAACTACGCATTTCCTAAATATTTCATTGATTGGAATTATTTTTTTTGCTTCGAAATTGAACCTAACTCCATTATGCCGATATCGCTGGATTTACATGGATTTTGAAAAACGTCAATAATTTTTTCGCATTCGTATCCTTCGATTACAATATTTCGGTGTTGCTTTTTAATTTCAGTGATTTGGAAAATTTTCTTTCTTTCTGTCAGAACAAAATTATCTGGTTCTTTATTTCTTAATATAAAATCATGGTAAACAATTTCAGGAAGATCTGCTGTATTTTGGTTTAAAAATTCAGAGTCAATGATAATATCTTCTTTTTCGTGTAAAACAAATTTTTTTTTCGAATCAGGACCAGCTTTTAATTCTGACAATTTCGCGTTCAATTGTTCCAAAGACTTCCTGCGCGATCGAATAAGAGATTTTTAATATCCCAAAAAATTTTCGAAGCAATACGCCGAGTAATTTGGAAGAGGTTCTTTCATAAAATCTACGTCATCAGCAATGTGAATTAAGTTATGATTATTCATTACTTGCGAGTCCTTTCCATAAAAAGAAGGAAGCAAGTAAAAAAACTGATGTAACAGATCTCGGGCAAAATTTGAATTTTGTGTGGCTAGATTAGAATCGCTTAATACACTAAAGGCGACAACTAATGAACGGTAGTGTCGATAATTATTGAACAGTAATATATCGCGCATAATAATTACGCCACAGTATAGAAGAAAAAACCTAAATTGAGTTCCTTTCCAATAAGTAAGTTCATCTAAGTTCAAGGTTTTCCTTTGAAATTCCGCCGAAATCCCCTTTGAAACTTCAATTAAAGCTGATTTCAATGATTTTATTTTCGTTTTGCAAAGTCTGGCCTGTCGCTGTTTTTTCTTTTTGGTGGGCAACCACTGATCAAGCAGCCATTTTTGAACTCCCAAATCTCGTAAATGAAGTGATTCGATAAAAATGCACTTAATCGGATCAAAATTTGGCAAATGCGTCAGTGGTGATAGACCTACATGATGCTGACTCTGTGATTGCCTTCTAAAAGACAATTTTGTTCTAAAGGCTGCATTTCTAGAAGGATAAACTCTCTTCTTATTTACAGTCTTTCTTTTCGTTACACAACGCTCACATGCGTAAAAGGATTGATGTCCTTTTACACATTTTATGAAAGCTCGTGCAGGAGTATCGAAGGAGAAACCTACGATTTCCACAGAATAATCCACATTGTTTATGTGAAGACCATCTTCAAAAAGTTCACATGCTTCGTCAATGAAATCTTGCATTTATTGTCTTACTGATATGGGCTTGGAATTTCCACAAAATGCAGCAACAACAAATGGCCAAGATTTAAAATAATTATCAATTACTCTTGCTGAAAAAATCCAAAACTGCAAAGAGGAATTTCTAAATATTGGCACTCCATCAACATTAAATAATAATTTAATAACATTTTTATTATAATTTTCAGGAATTATCATTTTTAAATTATTTTCTATACCATAATGAATATATTTTCCCATTTTTCCTTTTGAACTTTCCATGGGGCGAATGATTTGTAAATTTTTCCTTGTTTTTAATAATGTTGCCGCAGAAATTGGAATATTGTGCCCTTCTTCTTTAAAAGTTTTAATAATTGGGTTAAGCAATCTCTTGTTATGTTTCGAATATTATTATTTGCCCAAATTTGCAATTTTGTACAAAAATTTTGTGGAATATTAAGTGCCTTGTCTCCAAGCATTTCCTCACCATCAACTGCTTCTTCATTGTTAAGAGGTTCCTCATCTGATGTTGATATATTTGAAAACTCATCTGACAGTCGGTTAAAATCTCTGTTATTTCGAATTGAAGTATCGCTCTCATGAAGAGATTGTTCTGACGGCGAGGATGGTGGAATAGTCTCATTTTGAAGTAATTCTTGAATTTGCAAGTTACCCGAATCGTCTAAAGAAGATATACCTGTTTCGTTGGCTTCTTCCTCACATGATGATGGACCTTCCAGTTGTTTTTTTTATTATACGATGCTTCTTTAACCGTTCATAAGTACCCATTGTCTAAATAATTTTAAAAAGTGTCAAATATTTAGAGAAGAGATCAAGGTAATTATTTTTTTATATTTTGCAGTAATATAAGGGAATCAATATAATTGTATATAAAGTCTAAACACACTGAAAGAAAGTGCTGTTGAATCAAATAGCTCCATGCTATTTAATTTCCCGTTATTGATTCAATAACACATTTATTAATCGAACAGCATATTGCTTAAAACGAAAAAATGAAACTGTTTAAATTTAAAGTATGGTACTGTTAAATTAATGATATTCTACACATTGTTTCTATAGTTCATCTATATATAGTAACAGAATAGTTTATTGCTTCTTTGACATTATTCATTTGAAGCATCTAATAGATAAATTTGAAGAAAATGCGTGTAAATTTGAATCAAATGAAAAGTTGCTTGCTCCAAAGAAGCGCGCTTTTAAAAATGAAAGTATATGCTTTCGTTTCAATGAGTGGTGCTATAGCGGACTGCCTATAGCATATGCTATAAAAATAAGGACACTATGTGTTTGAGACATTGACAGGTGCTAAGTTTATTAAAATACTTATCCACACATATTTATATGTCGTTTTTGAAATTCTTATATAAAAAACTATTATTTAAATTGTTTTAAAGAATTAAGGACTAGTTAAATATAAATTCCCTATATAAATTCCCTTATTCACGAGACAAATCTCGCGCATAGTATTTAACTACAAAGTAACTGCTCAATGTAACAAGCGAATGTATTACATTGCAGCGCGGCAGTTCTCGTCTATCACGAAAGTTAAGCACGTTTGGTCACGGTTACTACATGGATGGGTGACCGATTGGGAACAGCGTATTTTTCAGACTCAAAAAAATATAAAGTGTGTTTGAATGTGTATGTATGTGTGTTTGTCGTTGGGAAAAATGAAAAAAGTAATAAAGATATGTATGTTAGTGTGTACAATTGAAAAAAAGATGTATATAAGAAGTGTTGTGTTAAAGGTGTGAGAATTAATTATAGTATATAAAAAATATGTGAACAAAAATTTCATTTTTTCAATTTATCGTTCGTATATCTTTAACCACATAAAAGAATTAACTTAACAGTATGGTGTTATTCAATCGATAGCAACAACTAAAAAAATTAAAAGTACAAATTTTTGAATCATAAAAATGATGCTTTTAAATTGAAAAACTATAGTCATTGACTCAAAAGCATATACTGTTAAATTAAAAAATTTTGATCGTTGATTCAAAAGGAATACCTTCAAATTAACATAGTATGCTGTCAATTTAAGAAATATGCTTTTGTTTCAATGAAAGTGATACTATCGAATCATTAGACTCTCGGTGCTTTCAAAACAACAGCATATACGTTTGGCAGCCCGTTATGACACTATTCAATGAATCAAACTCATATGTCATTGATTCAACAGCATTTTTTTCTCCGTGCACTATTAACGTATTTTCACGTTTTTCAAATTGTAATAAATCGAAAGAAATATTTATATTTCACATTCATATTTCCTAATTATTAACGTAAAAAAATATTTATTTTTGCTTATGCGAATTTAAATTCAGATAATTTATAAATTAAAACATTAATTTTCTGATATTAAATCAGTAAATATTTTCACTAACATACAAAAATATTAATTAAATGGTTAAGATTTGGAAAACGTGAAATGTTTGATATATTTAGAGATTACATTCTTGATTTACTAAACAATTGCATACACGATAGAATTAATAATACCATTTTAAGGTTAGATATTCAGAGATTTCAAACAAAAGTAAAACTTAAGGTTCTGTTATTCAGTGGTCACGTGCCCCATTTACTTTATTATGGAAAAACTTCCCACTGAATAACATGACCTTAACCTCTTAACTATAAATATGTAAAAAAAAGATTATGCGTTGAAGTAAATAATTGCAGTAGGCAATATTTACGTACTCCTTCCGTGAATACACTCAGAAAAAGAGTTGGCTGCCATAACCAATTAAATAGTTGCTATAGCGCGATCCAATTAATTGGTTAGCACATCCAACTATTGGATACTGTATCCATGCGAAAAGGTACCCCAGCTATGTATGTAATGCAGTAATATGCTATGCAAGTAATGCAGATAAAAAGTTGGATGTATCAACCAAGAAATATGTTGCCCCATCCACACTGAGAGAAGTCCGGGAACTAATACGTCCCGTGCAAGGCTTGAGTGATCATTTTGAATGTTCTTATGTGAACCTTCGATCGGGACGTCTCAAGCCCCGATAAAAAACTTGGAACGTCCCGAAGCGGGATTACTTACAACTTTTAGTTTCGGTCACGAATTGTTCTGTTACATGCGGAAACAATGTTTGACCGATTCGGGGTGTCTGAGCCCTAGATTCGAGACATCTCAAACGCGACAAGCAGAGTAGCTTATAGCGACGTCTAGCGGGAACTATTAAGTCCTGGACTTCTCTCAGTGCAATTAATTGGATCGCGCTATAGCAACTATTTAATTGGCTATTGCAGCCAACTCTTTTTCTGAGTGTAATGATACATTTATTTGTAAAAGGTGTTCAGTAATAATATCAAAAAAAGATTTATTTCAGTTTTAAAATTTCTACACACACAGATTTGTAGCTAATTTGGATTTGTTCTCAATGAATGCATTTTTTAGTTTTTAGAAACTTGTAATGAGTTTAAAAGTTGTAAGACAAAAAACAATTATAAATTTTATAGTATTAGTCACGTTTTTCAAGTTTTCATAAATCAAAAAAATAATACTTACACTTTACACTTATATTTCGGCTGTAGAATTATCCTTTTATCTGCAAATTTTGGTATATATAATTTGTCGATATTAATATGAATCACTTATAAAATGCACAATGCGGAAGTGTAAACAAACTGGCTGAATACAGGTAATATTATTTTAAAGAAAATCTTATTTATTTACAACTTTATATCATCGACGCCTCGGCAGCCATAATTGAGAAGATGCGACGCGACAGGAACAGGAAGACAATAGACAAAATGACTTGCGCTTGCGCAACAATACCAGAAATTTATTAATGGATACTTCAGGCGCGCTAGTTTAAAATTATTGGTATACTCATACACACTAAATTATTTAGTGTAGCAGATAAATAAAGAAGATATTAGAAAAGAAAATTCATAAAAACTAATAGTAATTGATTTTTCATTACACATACACTTCCTCTGTTACAATGGAAGCAAAAGAATTTTTTACCGGTAAAATCTCTACTGTCGGTAAATACGAAAATTACTTATTCCATAGAAATGAATAATTTTTATGAAAAATAATTTAAAAGAATGCTTTATATTCATTGAATTTAATATACATAAGTACTGACATTCAAATGAACGAAATTTTCTACAATGTTGTAATAAAATTTTAGTTTGCAGAAATAATTAAATTTTGTTCATTTCAATGTTTAAAATTTAATAATAATTATAATATAATTAATTAATTATTTTAATTAATTATAATATAATAATAATAATTTAAAATTTAATAGTTTTAATAATAAACTGGTAATTTTTCCTAATTTGTCTGATCAAAATATTAAAAATTTATTCTAGAAATAATAAAATGTTTCTTTTACTTTTAAAAATATTTTTGTTTTTTTATTATAATTATATCTATGTATTTTGATTTTTCTTTTTTTCACTAAAATATATGTTTCATTCAACGAATCGATTACTTATAGAATGTTATAAAATATTTATTTTAACCAAAAACATTTTAATTCTTATTTAAATTAGATAGAAAGAATTGAAAAATATGTTTTTTATTTTATTTAAATAAATATTTATTTGATAATAATCAAGTAACAGGTTATATAAATCAAATACTTTTTTTCCAGTATGTTACCTTGAACATGTAATAAAGTTATTACGAACAATGTTTTCAATTCTGAGCCAGTACTGGCTGTCCGATCTGAAAGTCTTGGCTAAGCATTGGGGAAATAAAAATTCTGTACTGAGCAAGCCTTGACTGACAAGGCTTGTCTAGAGTATGTCTGAACAATCAGCTTAGTACTAAGCCAGTGGTGAACATCGGCGCTACACTGGCATTTCCCATTGGGATGGGGCATTCCATGTCAAGTGATCAAGGTGGAGAAAAATTTTTCTCCAATCTTAGCAAAACTTGGGGCTTTTGTAGTACTCATAGATAGTAATTTTTCGTGAAAATATTTTTTTACCTAGTTCAATATTTTCCGAGGGGGAGGGGGTTAAATTTTTGTGTTTTTCAGTACAATGCTTATTTCAATAATTTTTTACTCTTAAACAATTAAACATACAAATTTGACAAAGTACATTTTGGAAAGGTTTTTTCATGCTCTTTCAATTGGAAACAAGCATTTTGAAAAAAAAATTTTTGACCCAAAAAAATCAAAATTAAAAATAAATTTCAATTTTTAGGGGAGAGAGATACGATTTTTTTTAAAGAAAGCTGAGGTTTTTTCCTAAAAGGACATATAAATGATAAAGTGGGACTAGAATGTTTAAATATTGAAAAATAGAATTTTTTCCTAAACGGAGCTAAAAACCGGGTTTTGAGCGCTCCGGCGAGTAGAAATCTTTTTTTTCAATGTTTAAACATTCTAGTCCCACTTTATCATTTATATGTCCTTTTAGGAAAAAACCTCAGCTTTCAGAAAAAAAATCGGGTCTCTCTCCCCCAAAAATTGAAATTTATTTTTAATTTTGATTTTTTTGGGTCAAAATTTTTTTTTTCAAAATGCTTGTTTCCAATCGAAAGAGCATGAAAAAAAGTTTCCAAAATGTACTTTGTCAAATCTGTATGTTTAATTGTTTAAGAGTAAACAATTATTAAAATAAGCATTACACCAAAAGACCCCTTGATCACTTGACGCGGAATCCCTCAAATATTTCTACAGTACTGGCTTTAAAAATTGGATCAGTACTGCACCAGTATTGTCTTCACGATATTGGCATATTACTGACATAGTACTGGCATGCCAGTCTTTAAGTGAAGTACTGGACCCGTGTACAAAATTGTAATGGCACAACCTAGTTCCTATCTAGTATATCTAGATACTCAACTGTCCCAGTATATCTTTACAATCTAGTATCTAGACCGAAATAAAACGCTCGTCATGTTAGCTTCGTATCGATGCTACATGATAATAAATTTTAATTTTCAACACCTTTTACACTTAAAATTATTGAAAAGGGTTTAACTATGTAATCTAGTTAAATTATTATTTAACTGAATCATAAAAAATTTACCGTAAATTACCTAATAAATTTATACAAATCACGGCGTAAATTTCAATAAATTTTCATAAATTTCCGACCTTAAATTATTTAGTTCTAATTTGTGTTTTACATAATTTTATAAACTATTGTCCAAATGTTTATAAATTACTGCATAAATTTTCATAAATTACTGCGAAAATTTCCATAAATGACTAAAATTCGACATTTTAATGTTCATTTTAGTTTTTCATATTTTTAAAAATTTTCGCAAAAATTTCTATAAATTACCATAAATTACCGTAAAAATTTCCATAAATTGCTAAAATAAATTTTTTTTTGCTTGGGCATACAATTTTTAACCTTTCGGTGTAGAGTTGGAGTTCAATTTTTATTGACAGTGTTCTGTCAAAACAACATTTTTTTTTCTGCGTAATTTATCTCTATATTTTTATCGATTATTTTCCAATAAAAAAAGTTAGATTTCAACATTACCAAAAGGGAAAATTCACGAGAAATAATATCAACTCTCGAGATTATATAAACGTAAAAATAAAGTGCCATTTGTCACACTCTTTTGAAATTGCCTAGCGGTGATTTCTCTCTCGTCTATCTCATTGGATTTTTTTTCTTTCACGAAAGAGGAAAAGCGGATTTCGCGGCTAGTTTGTCCACAGGTCGGAGGTTGTAAGACGTGTCCTGGTGTGGGATTCGGTTGAAAAAATAGACAGCGAGAGAGAAAGAGAGGAGTAACAGGACAATTGTGCGAGTACGACGAACTGGAGATTTGAGTTTTTAGAGTAGAGTGAGTGAGTGAGAGAGAGAGAGAAAGAGAGAGGGGATGATTCAAGAATTGTATATAGTTCCCGTGTGGGGTAGATCTTGCGCTCTACGTACCAGCCAGTGTAGCAGCATCCCTCCAATGTTGGAGGCAACTGAACCGACAGTCACTTGCGCGGCTCGCGTCCCGCTTCATCATATTTCGTCGTATCAATTTTTTATTATTTTCGTCCTTGAATTTTTTCCAAAATACCAATTTTCAAGTCACGTTGATGTTCGTCGCATTATAACGGCACGCGATGCGACCTTGAATTTTCTTTCCTTCCTTTTCCACATTCTCTCCAAATTTGAAATTCACCAATATCAACTCTTTTCGTAACATTTGTTCTTACATCTTTTTTACATTTTTCATATTTTTGCCGTAGAATTTTTATTTTATGAACAATTGTTTGATTTTCTATAAGTTGATAAAAGTTTATAAAAGTAATGAATAAAATGTTTGTTTTCTGTGAGTGCATTGTGTGAAATTGAATAATTTGTTTCTCAGTGTGTGAGGGAGGGTGAGAAGTTATATTAGTGCGAGTGAGGGAGGAAAAAATTGCAGAAAAAGGACTTTTTCAAGATTTAATAGAATATATAAATATATATATATAAGAGTTAGCATCCTGGAGTGTCAATGCGGATCACGTGTGCCGCCCGTCTTCATGGGGATGGGCTTCAACGATAAAAAACTGAGGAGATTGCGGAGATTGCGGCTATTTGGCCGCGCCAAAGTTTACCTCACTGTTCGTTGGCCTCAGCTGGTGGGTGGATTTTATAAAATCTTTTCCATTTTTTAAACCGAAACGATCCATTATATATTTTTATATTTAGAAAATTTTCCTCAATCCTCTCGAATCGAAATTAATCACTTCAGCATCGTTTTATAATTCTAAGTATAATATTGATGAAATAATTATTTCCACTTGTACTTACTATTAAATTACTTTCTAGTTAATATTCTTTTCTATTTACAAGCAATATTTAATTCTAATCAGTGTTAATATTTTTTTCTGTTTATCTTTTTATTAGAGGTGTGAAAAAACTCAAATTTTAAATGGATTCGAAATTCGAACCGAACCGAACGAGCTCATATGTTAATTCTTATGGAGAGAATCGAATTTTTGAAATTTGTACAGCTCTACTTTTTTTTATCTTTTTTTATCTATAAAGAACTTAAATAGAAACGAAATCTAAAAAAATTTTAAATTTAATCATTTCTATAAAAAGTTAAAAATTTTAAGTTCTTTTTATTCCACGCTTCTTAATAAGTAATTGAAAAACTTAAACTCTCAACGCAAAATAAAATTAAAACAATAAATAAAAACATTTAATGGTGTCTTAGATATGGCGCGCTAAAGCTCCATGTAAATAGGCTCTATTGACAATTCTCATTCTCTTGTAAAATAAAAAAGAATTTTTTCTTTTGGACTATTTTCTTTACATAAACCTAAAACTGGAAAATTTTTATTATTCTTTAAATATATTTTTATTGACTATTTGTACAAAATATTAATAAATACGGTTGCACATGTGTAATCACTAGAAATATTTTAAATATTAAAAAAACAGAAAATTTTTTACAAAACTTGTGATCATCAAATAGAAATGATGTAAATTTTATTCATCTATATGAAAAACAAATTTTTATAAAAGTCGTGACCAAAATTTAAAAATTACAATTTTTCTAACTCTTACAAAATATACTTTAGATTTTGTTAAAAAATTATTAAATTTTTAAAAATAATTTTATCAAAAATCGTATTAACAAATAGAAATTATGAAATTCTTTCCAAAACTAACTTAAAATTTTCTAAAAAATTTGATTTATAAAAATTCTTTTTCCTTATTTCTAAATAAAATTTGGTTTTTTGTTTGCAAATTGTAATTGAGAAATAGAAATGGTGCAATTTTTTTGAAAGAACAGGAACTTTTTTTCTAGACACCTATATAAAAAATAATTTTGTAAAACTTTTTCTTTTTTTAAAAAAGAAACTCATAATTTTGTAATAATAAAATTGTGATTAAGGAACAGAAAATATGCAAAATATTGTCTATTTCCTAATATTAATTTTTTAACAATTTTCTATTTTTTTTTAATAAAAGAAAAAGTAGTTGCATAATTTTTGAAAATATAGTTTGAAATTATGCAATTATTTAATACCTAATTATTAAACAAATAAATTGTTATTGAAAAAAGAGTGATAAAAAATTTTGCATGATTTCCATTTGTTAAGTGCAATTTACTTGTAATAAAATGTTAATTTTTTCAGGAAGAAAGAAAATAATTTTACATAATTTTTTTTTGCATGTACATCTTCTTAACAATCTTCCAAGTAGTGTAAACCTGACATTAGTCAGTCAGTAATAAAAATATTTTTTATGAATACTGTTTAAAAATTTCAATTAAAATTTATACCACGTGTGATTTTTCCTAATGGTTCTACAAAACTAGTAAACCAATCATGTTTACAAAATGAAATTGCTTATTCGTTAAAAAATTTTGAAAATATACAAGTAAAAATACGACAGTAATCGGATACTTAAAAAAGTTTTTAAAAAATGTACAAAATTTTTTTTTAATTGCTAGATTTGTCTATGAATAAGGATATTAATAATTTTTATATATGGATTAATAAAGATTTTTAGAAGCAATTAAACAATAAAAATTATATTGACTAATAAGTTTTAATCAAATATTTCATATGAAAACATTTTAAAACAATTTGAGATATTTGAATTAATTGATATGATATAATTAATTTTATGACATCGAACTAAAGATTTTGACATTTATAAATACTAGCAAAAATTAAAAATAATTTTCCTATTATAATCAAACGTTAACAATCAAAATATATAATCATTTAATTATTTTGAAAGTTGTCAATAAATTGATTCTTGAATATTATTTTTCATAAAATT
Source organism: Leptopilina myrica (nomen nudum) (assembly GCA_032872475.1). Taxonomy (NCBI): domain Eukaryota; kingdom Metazoa; phylum Arthropoda; class Insecta; order Hymenoptera; family Figitidae; genus Leptopilina; species Leptopilina myrica (nomen nudum). The sequence continues at coordinate 28,176,920 of CM065461.1, read as the reverse complement.
GGTCTTGGTATAGTAAACAAAAAAAAGTAATAAAATTGTTACAAATAAATATTCCTATCTAGTGTTTAACTATATTTTCTTCAAGAAGGAAAAGCTTCACTTGGAACATCGATAAATTTTTCTCGAATGGCGAAAATCCTAACTAAAAGAACTATCTGACGAAGGGGGGAAGCGTTCAAAATTACTCCAAAATGTAAAAAAATAAATAAATATAAACAATACAAAATAAAATTTAAAAAAATTAATTAATTAATTAAATAATTTGTGAACTACCCCTTAAATTTAAAATAAACTATAAAAAATCGTTAATTTTTTCTGACATCTTGTAGTTAATAAATGAAATGTTGTTGTTATTAATTGTGGCCACTGTTTAATGTTTAATGCTATTATATCAAACTACTGCTTCTATTTATCCCTAAATTTGACCAAAGTTTAAAAATTTAGGGGTATAAATAGAAACAGTTTATTATTGCGATTTAATGATACCCATATTTTCTACTACCCCATAAAATTGTTCCACGTAAGTGAAATAATAACTCAACACACAAGAAAACCGGAAGTAATCCGATTTAAAAGAAAAAAACTTATGATATTGGTTAAAAATATCAAATCTGTTTCTATTTGCCCCAACTGACCCTATAATATATTTTAAGATCTTTTATTTAATTATTATATCTCCATTTAGTAATAATTTTCTTTTCTTTTGAATTTTTATGCCGTTTTCCTCCGTTTCTCTTTGTCGGTAAAGTTACTTCTTCAAGGAATGGACCCTTTCGCCGAACGGTTTTCGTCAGGTGGTTCTGAAGGTCTTTAAACGCTCAAAGAAAAGTGCTGTCGGCGTGAATTTCCCATGATTTCGCCATTTGAGGCGAGACTTGCTTTGTGAGGAAAGGAATTCTTTTAATTCAGTTTCTTGAGAAGCAATTACTTGAAAAACGAGGTTTATCGTTTATACTTTACGAGCTTTCTCTCTCTCCATTTCGTCATTCAAGTACCGATTGTTTACAATGTACAAATGGAAAAAAGCCCTCTTCAGCGTCAATTTGACAAATTAATTTTCCATTTATTATATAGAAATAAATTAATTTCCTACTTCAGTATTAATTAATATTAGTTATTGATATGAATTAAAAATATAAAACAACCAACTATTATACTTATTAAAATAAAAGGAATAATAGTACTTGTGATAAAAATAATAAATTAATTTTTATTTATCAATTTTGTTATTAGGTACTAAATATTATTTGGATTTGTCTTCTAATTTAATAACAAAATATTTTCCCCTTCCTGTGGCGTGAAAACCCATTAAGCAATCCTAATCTCAAGATTTTCTGTAGACACAAAACTTAGTATTAAGAAATGTATATAAGAAATATTTTTAAGAGAAATTTACTAGGTGTAAATAATCACTTGTATAGCCAAGTATGTAAGAATGAAGACAGGTGTATAAACTACAAAAAAATAACAAACAAAAAAAATAAATGATATATTAATTTAAACATTTTTAAATTAAATTTATTTTATTACATTAACATTCGTACGACTAAAATTATTAAACTATTTTAATGAGAAAATATAGAGTAAATTTTTTATTTACGGTATTTCATATGTATATATTTAAATTTTCTCTCTGTGAAAAGAATTTTTGCGAGGTGTTTTGAAATTATTTCTGAATAACCATAGCAAAGAACGTTTTAACTAACAAGGAGGGAAAAAAAGAAAAGATTAATAATTTAATTTTAGAAGGGCTTTTTTTCATTCAAAATACTTTATCTACGGGATTTTAAAACGAACTTTACAAAGCCAGTAACTTTGATGCAAAAAAAGTTTTTAATTAAACTAAGGACGAAAATTTCATCTCATGGACCCCTAAGTTTTCCAAGCACTACTAGTTTTAAAATAACAAAAAAAAAGAAAACTTTTTTTTCTTTAAAAACTACAGAAAACTTTTCTGTAAACGAAAAGGAAACATTCACCACAAACATTTTTATTAATTAAATTTATTATTTTTTTGTCAGATTGAATTAAATTAATCAACAGGTATATAATGAAAATTATTATTTTTTTGCTCTATAAATTTAGTACCTGTTTGAAGGAAATGAGAGTTGAAAATTAAAATAAAAATAAAAAAATACAAAAAGCATACCTCTAATAAAATGTAAAATAAAAACATAAAAATAAATTAATAATAAAATAAAATGTCGACCAATTCTAGACTTGATTGGTGGAAAAAGAAACATAAAATGTTTAAAAAAATGTATATAAAATTTTATTTTTTTTCTATTCGAAAAAAGTATAAGAACAATTTTAATAATTTTTAACATTTTTTTTTATTTTTTAAATTTTGCTCACTGCTGAAGTTAATAACCGTTTATTGGTAATTAATATTAAAAAATTTTAAATAGCAACTTTTTTCGGAAAACCTTCTTCAAAAAATCAGTTTCTATTTGAAAAAGGAAAATTTCCTGAAAGCTACAAAATTAGAGAACGAAAGAAAAAGAGTTTTCCATGTTTAAAAATTCTGTTTGTAATTTTTTCCTTTTTTAAATTAGAAAGAAAGTTTAAAAAATAATTTTTTAAAGTATTTTTTCAAGAATGAAAATTTTTTGAAAAGAAAATATATCAAGTGTTTTGACAGACTGCACAATTTTTTGGCATAAAATTTCGATTCCCATTGACTGTGTGCCTCTATAAAAGTTTCAATGATGCATACTTCCTTGCTTTTATCCGTTTTTTTTTATTTTTATCCGAGTGCCAACACTGTCCACGCAGATACTGTTTGTCCTACTTTTTTCATCCATTTATTCTCTTACAATTTTTATGCGATCACGTCCTCAAAAATCATTTAAATATTCATTATTTTCAACGCAAATTAAAAAATGATTCTTTTTTCGATTTTATAGACATTTTATGTTTTTTACTTCTTTGCAAATTTTAAATGAAGCTGAAGTCCGCGCAACGTTCTCAAAAACGAAGAATGAAAAAATATTTTTTTCGAGTTAAATTCATTTCTAATTTTCATGTACCTTAATTTTTAAGAAATTAATTGTTACTTAAGATAAAATTATTAAAAAAATAACATGAGTTAAAATCAAAAATAAAAAACTTTTTAATTTTAATTTTCTTTTTTAAACAGGTTTCGGAATTTAGCATCATCTCATCCTTTGATCGAAAAGTAAAAGTATTCTTCAAATTTCAAGAAGTAAAAAATTTATAACAGTAATAACAAATAAACAAACAAACATAAAATGTAGAACGTAAAAAATGAGATTGAATTTATATTATAATAATAAAATAAGACAATAAAATTAGACTGCAGGGGAAAAATATAGTAATTATTTAATAAAACAGAAGAAAAAACTCATAGCAGGTGTGTTAGAATAAATGTCTAATTAAATATTACAATATCTTCCATTCTGGAAAAAAGATACGACTATTTAACTTTTTATGAGAACATTAAGGACTCTGTCTCTCTCACAAGTTGAAAAGAGAAAGCGTGGTTATAAATCTAAGGGTCCTGGTTTATATTCGCTGGTCTCTCCCCTTAATTTGCCTCCCTAAGGGTGTAGGAAGAGAGCGCGATACTCCCTTACGAGAGAACTCAGCTTGTTATAATGGATCTCATTACTTTTATCGCCCGAACATACGTCTGCCCCCCTTTTACTCGAAATTACCTCCTTCCGGGCATATAGTGGCTCATACCAATCTGCATGCAAAAATTTAAGATGACTATGCTTTCTTCTCTCCCTTCTCTATTACTCTTTTTCTTCATTTCTTTCTTTTTCTTCAAAAAAAAAAACTCTTTTTTCAAATTATTCTTCCTTACGGAAATCTACACCTGGGGCAAAATTTCTCAAGTGTACCAATCTCAAATACACCGAAAAAGATTTAGTCGAAAAATTTAACTGTAGTAGTTGAGCGCAAAGAAGAGAAAATAAAATATTTTTTTGATTAAACTCTCTAAAGACTGAATTAGTTGACTTATTTTGACGCTATTAGTGTAATTCACAACGTTGAAGATCAAAGATCTAGAAAGAAATATAAGTTTATTGACAAAACAGTTTTTTAGAGAATTTTTCATTATTAATTTATTTAAATATATACACGTTTCTAGCCGTAAGTTTTTTGAATGGTCCAATTGTTTTAACGAAAAAAAATTTTTATAACCAGACTAAGAGAAGTTAAAAAATAAATCTATATTTACATATAGTTAGGTAAAAAATAATAATTTTGTTTTAAATAGTCAGTGCGAAAAAAAATATTTTTGGTTGTGACTGAGTACGTTTTCAAATAAAACTTTATGATTCATATTTTGTTTTCCTTTTCTTTTGTTTTTTTGTCATTTTTGCTTTATTTCAGATTTGTTTTGTATTTTTTGTATTTTTGATTGAAGATAGAAAGAAGCAAAATGATTCCCAAGAATCACCCCTCTCTTGTTTGCCGTGCTAGAAAGTTGTGAATTGAAAATTGAGCTTTTATAACACTCAGGGAGTCGTTGTTTTAAAACTCATTTAAACTTTCCACAAATTTAGGTGCGTAAAAAGTGTAAAAAATATTTTTCGTCTCATTTAAATGCAAATCGATTACTCTGATTTTAAAATATTTTTTTGGTTTATTTCTTTATAAACAACATTTTTATTTCCTCATTTTGTATTCTCATCTCAACTTTTTACTTATTTATTAATACTTTTATTTATAAAAGTTAATAAACTTTTATAAACAAAAAATACATAAAACATAATTAACCTGAAAATAAATTAGTAAAATAAGGATTTTATTACACTGAAAAAAAAATTTTATTTGATTCAAATAACTGATTATTTGAATCAAATAAATTTTTTTTCAGTGTAAAGGTTGGAAAGTTTAAAAAATGACACAAAACATAAATTTGTATTTAATTAGCTATTTATTATTATTATTATATTATTATTATTATTATTATTATTATTATATTATTATTATTATTATTATTATTATTATTATTATTATCGTTGTTATTATTTTCGATTTATTTATTCCCTACTTTTTATTTATTATCATTTTTTATATTTTGAGTTCTCGTAGTTATTAATTTCGAGATATTTCAGTTATTTTCAACTCAAATATGAGAAAATTAATTTTCAAAAATTTATTTCCAATTTTATCTCAAATATTTTAATTAATCATTTATTTGAATAATAATAATAATAATAATAATAATAATAGTAATAATAAATAGCATAAATACGCTCACAGATTTATTATGTGTGCTTTTTCTTTTTTCTTTTATAATTACATAATCCTCTCTCTTTATTTACATAACGACGCACTTTGTAAATTACAAATTTCATATTTCATATTTTATTGCCATTAAATTTTAATTATTTATTGTGTATTTTGCGTCGGTAGTACACAATTATTTCTCGAAATCGTTAGAGTGAAAAATTAAAGTCAAAAAAAGTGATGAAAAATACCTTTTATTTTAAATATTTTGGAAAGTTTTTTAAATTTACTAAATAATGTTGTTAAATAAGAAAATAAATTAAATACAATCTTTAATAACAATTACAATAAGAAACAAAAGATTATAAATTATAAATTTATAAATTATAAAGAAGTATTTTATGAAAAGTCATTTTTAATTTTCAGTAGACCATCTATCTTGTAAAGAAACGAATAAATAATTCACAAAATTATTTAGATATTTTATTTATTTTTTTTATATAAACGGGAAAATAATAGATAAAAAATAAAAATGAATGAAAAATAAATGAAAATTATAAATAAAACTTATATATTAATAAAAAATGTAAAATTAAAAGTATAAAATAAAAAGACATAAAAATTAAAAAATTAACACGTTCAGAAAATTTTACCTTAAATAGTTCATTAGCTTTCTGTTTTTAATCGGGTTTTGTATTATTTTTTTAATTACTCTATTTTATTTAATGGTTAAAAATTTAATGTCCTGCTCGAGAAAAAGTGAGTGAGAGAGAGAGAGAGAGAGAGAGAAGAATAATGCTTAAAAAAAGATAAAGTAGAGAGAAAGGACTCGAACAAAGTGAAAAACTACAAGTTTCTAAAAGGTTCTACACAATTGAAATGTGTGAAAGAAATTACAGAGAGAAAAGTAGAAGAACAGTTATTGAATTGAACTGAATGCAAATGACGTGATAAAGAGAGTGTGAGGAGGTGGAATTAAAGCTTTTGAAAATAACGAGACTCGCGACATAAATGGCCACTTATCACCTTTGAACTTCCCCGCGAACTCTCTCCCTCTCTCTCGCTCTCTTTCCAGCTTGGCACCAATCTTAAAATTCTTAATTAAAACTATTTTGCATAACAATTTCAAACGTTCAGAGAAAAGTCTTCATAAATACAATAATTTTAATAATAAAACGCTACTAATTTTAAAATTATCCTCTCCACGCTTTCATTTTTATTCAATACGAACTTTATTATAATTTTCCTATTGGAAATTTTTATTTATTTTCGAAATAAATACTTTCTTTATTTTGTTTTTCTTAAATCCGTTCAATACAACTAATAACTAATCTATAAATAAATAGACTTTTTCTACTAAATAAAAAATAGGATATAAAATTAAATATTTCTATTATTTATTTATAAAAAATAATAATTAAAAAAATGTCTATTATTTATTGATAAAGAAATAACAGGTAGTGATGAATGATAGAACATAATAAACAATAATAATTTATTTGAAATAAATTTTTATTTATTATTTATTTATATAAAAATAATTCTTATCTGGATAGAAAAATATATTTTTATAAAAGAGCACAAAAATTTATATTTATAAAATATTTTATTTGAATATATGTATTTTATTTGAAACCGGCTGTGAAATTTGAAATTCATCTCACAGCTCGTTTGATTTTGGACTACTTAATGGCTGACCATAATCGATTTTACTACTTGGACACTCTACTGTTTAACTTCACTCTCTCGTTAATTTATCCCATATTGCAATAATTAACTAGCGATAATTAGTTTGTGATTCTCTTTTACAACAAAAAAAAATATTACACAATTATTTTTCAATAATAACAAAATGGTCTTTTATAATTTATAAAAAATTAACGTTTCAAATTATTAGAGTGAATAATCTTTACATCCAATCAATTAACGACTCAAACCGCAATTATTTTTTGGAAAAATAATTTCATATTTTTATAGTTCTACTGCTTTACGAATATAATATTTAAATAAATAAATAGAATTACAATTTCTGGAGAAAATTAAAATTAATAATTCTTGCAATAAGTAAATAAAATCATTGTAGTTTTTATACAAAAACAAAATAAGTAATGATTAAACAAAATATTAGTGAAATTAGGAATTTTGTCCCTTACTATTCCAATGGATCCTAAATAAATTACTGTGAATGAGTTGAATAAGCAATTAACAAAAGCTGACTGAAGCTAGCAGTTCGTTGTTTAGCTTTTGGAAATTTATCAGCGATGTACAATTCGTAAAAGTCGTATCGTTTTCTTTCTCTCAGATTTTTTATTTCGAATTTATTAAAAAAAATCTATGGAAGGGTGCTGAACGCGACTGCTAGCTTCAGCCGGCTAATAACAAATACTTTCCAGTTATATATATAATGGATTATTATCATCAATAGTCATTAATAATTGTGAAAAAATGAAAGTTTTATTTTTTGAAAAAGATGTTGTTTAACAATAGAGAAAGTGATTCATGAATCACAATGCCATCTATACAAAAAAAACACATGGGAAATCGTATTGAATTACTATTCGAGAATAATACTCCAGACCAATACTCATTCTTTTTCTTCTCTTTTTTTTCTTTTCGATGCTTCGAGCCAGATAAGCTGCATCAGAGACAGTAATGCATCTGTCAATCCCACGCCCGTCTAGCTTTGCCAATTTCCCTATTCCAACTTATTGCTACAGCTACAAGTGCACTCTCACGATAACGTATTTATTCATCATCAAATAAAATTTTTTTATATTCCTCTTCAGCATTTCTTTTTTGCCTACAATTTTCTCTTGTTATTCATATAAATGTTAATTATTTTATTATTATTATTATCATTATTTGTTCTGAATGTTTGTCGTAACTTTAAATTATTAAACAATGTTATAAACAAATTAAGAATTGACGCAACAATTGAAACAAAAAAGATGTCCCTTCTCCCTTCGACTTTTTTACTATACTCTTAATGATTTTTTTTATAAAAATTATTGATCACAATTAATAAACACAACTTAATAAACAATTTTTAAATTAGCAACAAATGAAAGCGAGAAGATTCCGTTTTTACATTATTTTTTCTATAGGTGTAATAAATCATGAAAATTCAATTTTAACCTATTAATATTTTTACCTATTAATATTTGTCAAAAAATGTTTAAATAATTGTTATAAACAAAGAGTACATATTAACAACAATTAAATATGAAAAAAATGTTTATTCTTTCATTATCCTTTTTTTGTAAATTTAATAAATGTTAGAATTATAGTTTAAATAATTGTGATCAATCATTTTTATCTCAAAGATTCATTAAGAGAAGAGTAAAAAAAGTCGGTAGAAGAAGGATCAGTTTTAAGCTTCACACTGCAAAAAAAGAGCGTCTTGGTTTAAGACGTTTACGTGGTCACTTCTTAGACGTTTATAAGCGTCTTATTTGCCTTCTAAAATGCATGTATTTGGAGGCTATGTTTTTCATTTAAGACGTTCAAATAAGACGCTTATTTACATAAGACGTTTATAAACGTCTAAACGTCTTATTTTTAGACGCTATTTTTTGCAGTGCAATTGTTTTCAATTCTTAATTTTTTTATCAAATTGTTTATAACAACCTTAATAATAAAATCAGACGTCTGTCTGTACATTGCTTAAAACTTCAAAATTTTTATCGTAAATAGTTGTTACTAACATCAAGGATTCCAGAAATAATCTTAAATATTTTAATGTATGTATGTCTATTACAAAATCTTTGTACCCGAATCACACAAAAACGCGTTTACCGACTTGAACTAAATTTGGCACATTGTTAGATATTGACCCCAGGAAGGTTTATCAATTTACAGATTTGAAATATATTAATTAGAACGGGAGATATTCAATATTTTCAAAAAGTCGAAAATTTCCAAATTTCACATTTTTTTAATGTAAAGCTTTTAAAATATCTGTTTGAAAATGGTTTTAATGTCAAAAAATCGGGAAAAATATAATTGATTATTATAATTAGCACAAATTAACAAATATTGTTCTCTGCATTTGAATGCAGGTCAATATAAATTCCCTATTATTTTCCGGTTTTCTAAATTAATAGACAGACTCTTATATGAGGGATTCCGCGTCAAGTGATCAAGGGGTCTTTTGGTATAATGCTTATTTTAATAATTTTTTACTCTTAAAGAATTAAACATACAAATTTGACAAAGTACATTTTGGAAAGGTTTTTTCATGCTCTTTTGATTGGAAATAAGCATTTTGAAAAAAAAAAATTTTTGACCCAAAAAAATCAAAATTAAAAATAAATTTCAATTTTTGGGGGAGAGAGCGCTCCGGCGAGTAGAAAACTCTTTTTTCAATGTTTAAACATTCTAGTCCCACTTTATCATTTATATGTCCTTTTAGGTAAAAACCTCAGCTTTCTTTAAAAAAATTCGTATCTCTCTCTCCAAAAAATTGAAATTTATTTTTAATTTTGATTTTTTTGGGTCAAAACTTTTTTTTCAAAATGCTTATTTCTAATCGAAAGAGCATGAAAAAACCTTTCCAAAATGTACTTTGTCAAATTTGTATGTTTAATTGTTTAAGAGTAAAAAATTATTGAAATAAGCATTGTACTGAAAAACACAAAAATTTAACCCCCTCCTCCTCGGAAAATAATGGACTAGGTAAAAAAATATTTTCACGAAAAATTACTATATCTATGAGTACTACAAAAGCCCCAAGTTTTGCTACGATTAGAGAAAAATTTTTCTCTACCTTGATCACTTGACATGGAATCGCTCATATATGTATTGGTAGAAACTACAACAAAAAACAAAAATTAATTTTTATATAAAACTTTTGTTATTCGTAAATAAGAAAAAAATTGCTATGATCTCTTAAAAAACTAAAAAATATTGAAATATATATGAACTTGTAACTAGACATGAATTCTCTAAATTTCTCTCTTCTTTTGTATATAATATTGCATTTACCATGATGGATCGATATGGAATTTAAACATTTTATTTTACCTTTCGTGCAGTTTCGATATATAAGGTCGTTTAAATGTCAAACATAACTGCGCGTTCTTAAAACAATTACATATTGTCGGTAGAATATTTACTAAAAATAAATACAAAAAATGAAAATATCCATTCAATAATAATTTATGTTCCAAATAGTAAATGAGAAAATATTAAACTATTATTTTGTACCTAATAATAAAAGGCCTAAAAACAAAGTAATTGTTAAAAAATAATTTTAATTTAATTTTAATTTTTTTAAATAATTTAAAAAATTTGAAATATAAATATAAATTTTCACAATACAAACATAAATTTAATACATCTATTACAATATTTGAAAATAAATATATTCTAATTACAATATAATTGACATTCAAAATTTTTTTCTTTCTCGTTTATTTATATTTTATACGAAAAAGTTTTATATAAAACAAAATTTATCAAATTGTGGGGAACATTTTTTTTAAACGAAAAATTTAAAAAGAAAAAATCTGCTAAAAAGTTGACCTCATCAATCTTTCTTATACGCTTTCAGGTGCGTAAACCGATTAACGTAAACACAAAAACAAAATAAATACCAAGAGTTATCACGTTTGAATGAATGTATTAATTTTACTTTTAAAAGACAAAAAAAATAAATAACGCATTTAGCCGAAATTATTGAATGACAAATAGAAAATCCATTTTTAATACTTAACATAAAGTACCTAATAACAGAAAATAAAAAGGAAATGTAAACGAAAGTGGATTTTTTTTCTTTTATTTCTTGATAAAAATATTATTCCCTTTTTCCATAGTAATAAATAATCATCATACTTTTCAAAACAAATACTTTTTTTTAATTTAAAAAAATTTTATTTAACTAATTTTTTATTATTTTTAATTCAATTCCAGTCATTAGTTTCGTCTAAAAATAAAAAAGAGAAAATAAATTTTTGTTTTTAAATTTTAGAGGATCACAACAGGGAAAGAGAGAGAGAGAGAGAGAGAGAGAGAGAGAGAGAGAGAGAGAGAGAGAGAGAGAGAGAGAGAGAGAGAGAGAGAGAGAGAGAGAGAAAGAGAGAGAGAGAGAGAAAATAAAAATAATCCATTTACCATTCACATTGCGGTAAAATTTGTACCAGTAATTCTTTACATTGAAAAATAAAAATAAAAAAATGAGGCTTTTAAAAACAAAAAATAACTAAATAAAAAATAAAACCTCTTTAAATACTACACCCAGACAAATGGTATATTTGGCTCAAAACCAACTGGACTTTTTATTTGTTTCAAATAAATTTTATTTGACTCAAATATATATGTTTTGTTTATGTTGAATAAAAATTTTATTCAAAACAAATAAAAAGTCTGGTTGGTTCTGAGACAAATATAAGTTTATTTAAGTCAAATAAAATATATTTGGTTTAAATAATATTTTTTTCTGGGTTCACAATATTTAATTTTTTATTTGAAACATAAAAAGTAACTTAAAATAATTTTTAAAATAAAAAAACAGAAATGTAACAAACTATTTAATTGACATTGACGAATATTACTGAATACTAAATTACAAAAGTTCTTTGGACATGTACACTCAGAGAAAAAGTTTATTTCACTTAACGAAACTATTTAATTAACCTATTTTATTTGTTACGATAATATAATTTCTTTGATTTAAATAAAAATTTGATTCATTTTAATAAATACGTAAAATTTGTTTGGTTATCCGAAAGAAATTTTTTATTTGAAGGTGTTTGTTTGATTTTAAAAAATTAGTGTTTTGAATGGAGAATATTGTTTAGTTAAATCCAATTTATTTGACACAACACCGAAATTTGTTTGATTCAACCGAATCATTTTATTTTAGTCAATCAAAAATATTTGCTTGTCTAAGAAAGTACATGTGTGAATTTAAAAATGTCGGTCTCACTTGTCTAGGTACAGTCCGCGTTCGCGTCAAATTTATTAGAAAAATCTGTAAATCGAAGAAACAAAATTATAAGTGTCGGTTAAGTAATTGCATTGTGTTCATTGTAAGACTTACTGCATATTTAATTTGTACCAGTGAGAAGAAAATTTCCAATATGTTTTTGTGAAGTTTTCAGTTGGTTGTTTCGAATAAACTTTTTCAGAGTACATGTATAAATAATAAATATCATATATATTATGTTTAATGTAATGTTTTTTTATAATTCAGTAATTTTGTTTATATGAAAAAATAATTAAATAATTTTTTATTTAATTGTAATTTATTTTTCTCTAATAATGTTTGAATTTCCTAATTTAATATTTTCTGTAGTATACATATTATTGGTTACTTTGTAATTTATTATATATATATATATATATATATATATATATATATATCATTAATATATTATAATAAATTATAAATATAACGAATAATATGTACTATAGAAAATATAAAATTAGGAAATTCAAACATTATTAGAGGACAATAAATAACAAAATTAAGTAAACAAAAATATTTATTTAAATGAACCAAATACGTTAACTAAAACTATTTATTTGAATCAAACAAATGTTTTCTCTTAAAATAAACAAATTTTTTAGTTATATAAAATAAAATTTGTTGGTTAAGTGTAATAATGATTTGGTTAATACAAATAAACGTATTGGAAGAAATTATTTGGTTAAATCAAACAAACGTTTTGTTGACTGTATAGCAATGCATTTATTTGGTTGATTCAACCAAAATTTGGTTGTTTCGAGCAAACTTTTTTCTGAGTGTAAATATACAAATATACAATAGAATTTGTTGAATAACCGCGTAAAAATTATAAAGCTTACAAATTCGGTTTTTTAAGTAAATAATCAAATAACATTATTCTCCGCGGTATATTTTTGAAAAAAATTCATCTACTCCGAAATATGTGGTGAATATAAATAAATAAATAAATAAATAAAAGGGTAAATCTGTCGGTATAAGGGACTTTAGTGTAATCCATAATCGTAAAGCTGGTTGCAAAACGAGCGAACGCGAGACCGTGTGCCTAGTTGAGATAGGTCTAATTGAACGATACATCGACATTGCACGTTTATTTCAACATTGGAAACAAACCAGTGGTGTCAACGATCCACGCACAGCCATCACTTCCCATCCTGTTGAGATATATTGCGGCTTTACTAATGCGCACAGTTACGACCTCTATTTCATGACTGCCGTAAAGGCCCTCTGCACTTGTTTGCTCTCATATATTGTTCCGTCCATATATATTTATTTAAACACTATTAATAATTAAACTCACTTTTTAAAGTTCTGTCCATTTATTTTTTTAATCTTTTTAAACCCCTTTCGTGTGGAAATTAAATATTATAAACTGGGACAAAAATGTGTAAGACACCTTTCCATAAATTAAATTAATTGAAACTTGTTACTCGCTGGTTTTTGGGGTCGCTGATGACGAATAAGAAGTTGAATATTCAAAATTCAAAATGTCGGATGACAAATTTAAAGGCTATGTCGTGTAATATACGTTTTTTTTATTTAATGTATTAATCAAAAAATTATATTTAACATTCGTTATACTTACTCTCTAAATCTGAATTTGTGAAAATTCACTTATTTCTAAGCTATAAGTCGCTCTCTCGTTCAAGAAGTACATATACACTTGTAATAAGTGACATTTCTGTTAGTTAAAAAACTGTATCTGTAATGAATTTCAAGCATTTTTCATCTACTTTCTAACAATAAAAATTTTAAAAAAAATTTTAAAAATTAGGGTCAAAATTAAAAAATAAACTTTATTTTTTAAAAAAATGGGGTTAAATTTTTTTTTAACTTTTTGTAAAATTGTTAGAAAGTAGATGTAAAATGCTTTAAATTCATTACAAATACATTAAAATCGATAAAGTTTTATAAAAGTTAAGATTAGGGTTTTTAAAATGGCAGTGTTACTTAAAATGGCAAAAGTTTAACCCCCACTACTTTCTACAATTTTTTTTAAAGAGCTGATACTTTACAAATTTATTACTTTCATGTAGGACAACAATTTCCCAAAATACCAAGCCAATCACAAGATTTTCAAATTTGGGCTGGGACATTTGGGAAATAACGCCTCATATATTTTATATACATATAAAGTTATATAATATATAAGAACCGTCAACTGCGCTCTTTTGTGCATGCGACGTTATTAATAAATTAAATTTATAAAATGAATTATTTCAATTTACTATTGTTTTAAAAACATTCTATGATTACATGACAATAGAGGCAACTAATTATTATTATTTAATTATTTGCCATTTGATAAAAAAAATTGAGAAAAACGGCGGGAAATCTGTGTTGAAAATTTTGTTTGAAAAATTATACCATATTTCCTAGAGTTTTAATGTATGTCGTAAACTGTGCTAGATATTTATTGTAAATTGTGTTATGATGTTTTATATGTAGTACGCTAACTTTTTATTGATTGTTTTAAGAGAAAAGTAGAAAATATTAAAATCGAGGATTCTAGAGGTTATTTTGTGCATTTAAAAAAATGATTTATTTTTCAGAAATCTGTTTCGCAGTAAATATAAAGAAGTGTCTACTAATATAAATAAGTTAATCTAAACTTGAACCATTAAAATTATTAAAAATTGAACCGGTGTACAACATCAGTTTTTAAATCACGATTTTTTTGTAAATACAAATAACAGAAAACTAACAAATATACCTTTCGAAAGATTTTAGGGGTCTACCCATTTTAGACACCTTAAAAAAATAATTCTCACTAGATAATAAAAATTTAATTTCCATTCTAGAGACTAATGTATATTTTTTAGGGAATAAAACATTATTCTTCTCTTGAAGAAAAAAGCTATATTTCGAACCCTAGTTAAAGAAAATGTAATTTTATACCCCAAAGTTGTCAGTTACACGAAACGTAGTTATACAATGTTAGAGGGCAATTGTTTCGCATTGTTGGCAGAGTTGAGCGATTCTCGATGGACATAAGGCGCGTTTACGAGCTTTGAAACCCTCGGCACTAATTAAATAGGCCGCACTGCGGTGACAATAACGCATTATTTGCATACCTCTGTCACACCGTACGCATTTACCCCTGATAGTTAAATTTACAGTCACACTAATAGTTAACAGTAACAGTCTCTGGAAAAAGGTATACTTCTCAATTGAAATTATACAATTGTACACTAAACGCATTTAAAAAATTTTTAAATATTTTTTATAATATAAACAAAAAAACAAGGAATCTATTTCATTTTATAAATCTTATTTTTTGATTTTTCTAAATAAATCAATATAATAAAAACATTAATATTTCTTTCATTTAAATAAATATTTGATTCAGTTTGATAAATTTTGCGTTAAAAGAAAGAAGTTGATCATCTAAAGTGAAATTTTAGTTGGACTAAGCACAGAAAAAAACTGAACTCAAAATTGGTCAGAAAAATGACTCATTATAAGTTGCAACAAAAATGAACCTCATAGATGGCGCCACGTTCTATGTCATTTAACATAGACTCGTTAGGAGTTGCAGCAAAAATGATTCCAATTTTTTTTCAAACGTTTTTATTTAATAGCAATGCATCTATTTCGTTGAATCAACAAAAATTTGATTATTGTAAAGAAATTTCCCCCTGAATGTAGTTAAATAGTATGAAAAATAAATTCTAAAATAAATGTGCAAAGAATACATTTTTATCAAACGCCCACAAAAAATTACAAGAAAAATGGAGAAACTTGTATAAAACTGGCAAAAGTATTTTTTTATTTTATCTTTTTTGCAATACGAAAACTTATATAAAGATCCAGTCAGCAATCGAGACTCAAGTTTGAAAGTCCCTCTCACTTGTGAGAAATGCTGACATCGAACGAATCTTCTCCCAAGATCAAAGATAATCAGTGAATATTGTACGCCACTTGTTCTATAGATGCTTTCCTTGTAATTTCATGTGTTTGAATCTCGAGTAGTTTCAAAGATTCCATCCTTCAACTGCGATTTCTGTTGCTCATTTCAAGCCAAGAAATCACCCTCTCTCACCTCTTTACCTTCACCGAGAGAGGGGGGCAAAAATGGACTCAAGAGGATAGCGAATTTCAAGGGCTTTTGAAAACTTCATGTCAAGACACAAGATTTATCAGATTGCTGATTACATTCTTTTTTTCACAAACGAAATTAAAAATAAAAAACAAAATAAAAAATGAGTAGAAATTCTAATATTATAATTTACGTGACAAAAAATCAAAAACAAAATTCCAAATTCGAAAAATTCGATTAATATTTCTATTGAAATCACTATTGGGGAATTAATATTCTTTTAGCGCTTCAATAAACCATAATTTATTTTAACACTAACTGAAACTCTAATTAATTTAAAAATTGCAGTTAATTAATTAATTTCAAAGTTTAAATGAACGTTAATTAATTTCAGCACTAAAATCAATACTAATTTTAGCCTTTAAATTATGTAAATTACTTTTAAATCTTATGGGTACGCTAATTAATTTTTGCATTCAAATTACATTAATTTTAATGTCGATTGAATCATTATTAATTTTAGCATTTGCATTACTATATCCAATTTAGTATTATAATTAATTCGAATTTTCTAAATTGTTAATATTTCCGTACTACGTTTCTCGAGACAATATTTACAAATTTTTATCGAGACGATGGCTTTCGTACAGTCATTTTTTATTAGCAATCGATCAATCAATTTCTTGCGAACACACTTGTAATCGAATTAATCACACCATCTCTGCGTCTCGACGTGCCAATGCGAATGTCATTCCATGTAAATTGGAAATCGCTGTGAACGCTCGCTTCTGATTCGCGCACTGCATCTCAAAATTTTTGCATAAAAGGAATTTTGTGAAATCGGAGTAATAAGAAAAAAATTGGTCTTTAAAAAATTTATGCACGGACATTTTAATTTAATATTCTTAGAAAAATATTATTATATGATATAGGGGAGACCGGGGCGTAATGGCTAACTTTTCACTCTTTGTTGTTTTACTCGGACACTTTTGTCCTAATTGAATGTTTATCTCTCAGAAAAGTTACTCTGGTATCTCAGCTTACTTTTAAGACTACGAACGTCCCGATATGACTCTTGCTTTTTATTCTACAGCAGTTTTTCTGGAGCAATGCAGAGCTCCAAAATACGTCCCTAACCGGGGCGTAATGGATAACTCCCGGGGCGTAATGAATAATGATTGCTAATTATTATCTACAGTTTCCAATTTTATTGTATATTGTAAATTAAGGTTCCTGGGTATTCCGTGAATGCTATTTTTATTCAGCAATACTTCTCCTATCGCTTTTTCAATAATATTCTGTGATATTGGCACTCTCTCAATTTTTTTGTAATTTCTCATTAAAATCGTAGCTTGAAATCTACTGTTTGTAAATTTTAGACCAAAACTTAAAAATTTTGTTAAAAACACCTAAACATACTTAAACTAAGTGACAAGTAACCGCGAAAACAAACCTACACTTCGCCGATATGGTACGTTGCTTTTTATACATAGCGTATTGCATTAGCCAACACGCCCCGGGAAAAAGTAGCCATTACGCCCCGGGGGTGTTCGGCAAATATTTGCCTTTTTTTTAACAATACCGGAAGTGTGAATCAAAAATCTCGAATTGTCCCTTAAAAACAAACGTGTCAAGATCGAAACCTCATTTCAGTTTCTTTTTTAAAGCTATTTTTCAAAAAAATAGAACGAAAAAACGAAAATTTTGAAAAGTTACTTTCGTATGTCAAAAATAGTTTTTCTACTATATTTCTTACAATAATGAATAAATATTAATGAAACTTCCGACAAACTTGCAGTATACCAAGTACAATAACTTGTCTATTGTGCAAAATTATTACAATTTACGGTTTTTAAACAAATTACAATTATTCATTACGCCCCTTAGCCATTACGCCCCGGTCTCCCCTATCCCGTCATACGAAGATGGAATGAAAATGTCAATGTGGGAACTATTTAAAGACTGCTTTTTTAATTCATTGAATATTTAATTTAATAATTATAATAAAATATATATTAAATATTTTCCAATCTTATTATTGTATTATTTAATAAGATTCGCAAAAAATATTATTTCTTTATTAAAAATTATTGTAATTTCAAAATTTTAATATATAATTCTTTTACCTACAGAAATAAATTCTTTTAAAATAAGAATATATTTATTTTCATTACATATTTATTAATTATTATATTTTATTAACGAATTCAGACATTTTAAATTCGCTGACATTTTTGGAAACATTTTCTGTGTTAGATAAATAAATCAGTTAAATATTTATCTTAATTTTACATTCATTATACCTAATTATTAAATTTAATTAACTGAACATAAGATTTTTTCGTATTTAAGGGCATTTGAACCACTATGACGTCACAGTGTGTAAAGAGCATGAGTTTTATAATTGTGACGTCATAATAGTTCAAATGCCCTTAACAAAATTTATACAAAATATTTACCGAGAAATGTATTAACAAAATATTTAGTGTTTCTGATTGATATAATTGACAATTTTCACATTAAATGACTGAAAACGTGAAAACATATTTATCATATAAATAAGTAAATAAACAAATAAATATATACATACATAAAATCGGAGAGATTTAACAAGATTTGAAATTAGTTTCGTTCACAATTAAACATACATGAAAGTTTGATCGATATTCGTTTTCTGGAAGCAATCGTCACGCGATCATTATATGCATTTGATATAAACGAATACAAAGTACAAAAATCCTTTTCAATCAATTTCAAAATTGTTTGCTGAATAAAGAATTGAAAAAAGCTTTTTTTAAAAACAATAAATTATAGAAAATAAATTATGTATCACTAGTTAATTACTATATGAGTTATGAAAATTTCTAAAAATGTATTAAAGAAAAGTATATTATTCTCTTTTAATTTTGAGGCACTTTTTACTATAGTAGCTTACTATGAACAATTTCGCATCTTTAGGTCATTTGAATTAAGAGTACTTGACGAACACTTTCAAGTTACATTAT
This sequence comes from Leptopilina myrica (nomen nudum), assembly GCA_032872475.1. Lineage (NCBI taxonomy): Eukaryota > Metazoa > Arthropoda > Insecta > Hymenoptera > Figitidae > Leptopilina > Leptopilina myrica (nomen nudum). The sequence continues at coordinate 28,157,707 of CM065461.1, read as the reverse complement.
AAAGTCACAGTCATAAATTTCTCGAAATTTAGAACCTCAAGTAAATTATAATTTACCAACGAGAGTTCAATTTATTTTCTCATTAAGATAATTATTTTCCAATTGGAGAGAAATTGATTGACATTAATTGACAATAATTGAAATATTTCGTTTCTATCTATTTTTCACATGGGATTTCAGACTAATAAGTGCAAAAAATACGCGAGATACCTCCAAATTGTCTAAATAATTTTAATTTATAAACGAAAATTATATGGAAACTAGATTTAATTAATTATTTCTCTAAAAGTTAAAATTAGTTAAAAATATTTGATTTAAAATCAAATTTTCTTGAACCAAAATTACGATTTGCAATTTATTTTTAATTTTCACTAAGTTAATTAAATTATAATTAATTATTTTCATTTTTCATTTAATTTCACCTAACAAAAATTATCTTTAATTTGTAAATAAATATTTTTTCTGAATTCTAGTTAGTTCAAACTTTTCTGCATATAATAATTGAATGTATGAATATGAATACTGAATACTTAATTATACAATCAGTAGTAATAACCAGTTCTAGTCAGACAAACATTTATTGAGTACTTTTTAGAAATTCGAAGTTTATATATCAATTTTAATAATGCCAACTTTTTTTTTACAACTAAACTTTACCTCTGATATTAACATAAATAATAAAAATAAAAATGAAGTAGATAAATGTTATAAAAATTAAAATTAAATTTGAACCAATGAAAATAAAATTGAAAATAAATTGAATATCAATGAAATATAAAATAAATTAAATTTTAAGCGAATAATTGAATACCTGATCGTTATAATGAAATATTAACTATCAAACGCGAAACAACATATCTTAGGAAAATTAGAAATTCTCCATCTGCCAGTGCAAAATTATTCAACAACTGCTAAAGCAACTCTAAGGAGAAGAAAATGGAGTAGTACAAACTCAAAGAGCAACGTAGAACAGTATTATCAATATTTGGCCGCAAGCTTCCGGGTGTCTGCAGCTGCACTATATATATGCACCTCAAAACTTGATGAAATTCGCTCATGTACCAAGAATTGATGAATAAAGAATTTTCATGGGTGTACCCATTAAACATGATTTCAATCTTTATGTGTATTCGCAGCAACGTTTAGTTATTCATTGTAAAGGAACTTTAGTTAAAGGAAAACAATTTCTTTTTCTTAATTTTACTTACTTTTGTTCCTTTTTTTTATTTGCTGTTATTTTTTATATCGTTTATTATTTTTCATATAGCTACTATATGTTTTTTGTTTAGTTCTTCGCGGGGTTGATTTTTTAATTTAATTTCTATTCTAACTTTTATTTTCAAGTTTATTTTTTTATTTTCACTTTCAAAAAATTCTCTTTTTACTTTCGTTTTCAATAAAATTTTCATTTTCACTTATAGACAAATTTTTACTTTTATTTTATTTTTATTTTCACTTTATTGATAAATTTATAGTTTTTTTCACATTTTCATTTTAATAGATTTTTAAAAAAATTTTATTTACACTTTCACATTAACAGAGGTTTATCTTTACTCTCTATCAATGTAAAAGTGAAAATAGAGTAAAAGTAGAAAGAAAAATTGATCAAAATGAAAGTAAAAATAAATATCTATCAACATAATAAATATCTATGATAGTGAAAGTGAAAAGGAAAGTTGAAGTAAAACTTAAATTACATAATTAATCCCCAGATCTATTGATTTACAAAAAAAATTAATGCAACTTTTGTATTTTTTATAAACATAATTATTGGAAATCAAGCTTTTTAATTTTATTTTATTAACAACGAACTATTTTTTATATAAAAAAATAACAGTAATCAAAGATTTTGAAAAATGTTTTCTGCTGAAAAAAGTAAGGAGACAGAATAGAAAAACTTGCGGGTTTATTAGAAATTCAATGAAAAATCGGGAGAAAAAAATTTGTAATTCATTGAGAAAATGAAGAGAAGGGGGAGGAAGAAGAAAAAGGAAAAAGAATTCTTGAAAGTTGTGATAGCTTAATTTTAAGGCGAGAGTGACTTCTTGGTGCGTTAATTAAAGCTCGTAATTGCTTGTATAACACGGCACCTGTACTTGTTTTCATTCGAGTGAAAAAGATCGCTGTACTTTAAATGCACGAAACTTGCAGTAAGGCTGGGTAACCTCATGAATAAATGTACAAGTATGGCAGGATCCTCGACGTGAGACTCTCAGCTTTTCTCCCAACACATACATATATATACGTATATACAACTCGGTTCGCTTCTATAATCTTTCTCGCTGGTATACCCCTTTTACTCTCCTTCTTTATATACCGTTAGAGGAATCTTTCTAACCTTATAACGGGTGCAATTTTCCATGTCACTAACGACTTAAAAGCACGAAAGAATGAGGACAATTTTACCCATTTTTTTCTCATCCACCTTAGAAGTTTCTCTCTATGTCTCTCTTCTTTTTAATTAACCAAAAATAAATCTTTTTCTCCTCAAATTTACATGTATGAATTAAAAAGATAATTTTGCAAAAGAATCTGGGTTGCCAGACAAATTTCCTTTAATTTTAGTTTTACCCTTATTTGCACGCAGCTATAAAATTTTTTTTTGTTTATTCTAAAAAGAACATACATAAATTGTGAAGGAAGTTTTGCAAAATTTCGATTATATTGCAAGATATTGTTATTTAACCTTTTCAGTCACTTTTTAAACAATTATTATTTCGAAACCTATGCTAGTTACAAAAAAATGTTTCATAAAAAAATAATTTTTTTCATTAATTTGTTTAAACAATAAATTTTTATTATTTTTTATCCCGATGTCCGTAAAATTTTTTTTCCTATAAATATTAAAATGATATCTTTGTATTCGCATCGATGTTTTTTTATTAATCACAATTTATTCTACAAACACAGGCACACAAAAATAAAAAAGTTTTTTGGCCGAGACACTACAATAGTATATTCCCATGTATTTTGGTCCGCTGAATCCAAATCCGACGTCAGAATTGCCAAATTGGTTCTTTTTTTTGAGTTATACTCAAAAAACTACTCAAAAACAAAATCAAAATAAAAAAAATAAAAATTTCTTTTTATGACCTTACAGTAGTATTTTTCCATGCATTTTTTCACGCTGAATCCGAATTTGACGTCAGAATTAATAGATTTGCTTAAAATTTTGAGACAAACTCAAAAAACCACTCAAAAAACCGAATTAAAATAAAAAACAAAAAAATTTTATGATAACACTACAGTAGTATATTTCTATGTAGTTTTCCCGCTGAATCCGAATTTGAAGTCTGTATTCAAACAATTGCTAACTATTTTGAGATGAACTCAATAAACGACTCAAGAAAAAGTAAATTAAAATTGAACAAAATTTTATAACACTACATGTATTTTTCTATACATTTTTCACGCTGAATCCGAATTCGTTATCAAAGTTGAGAGAATTTCTATAAAAATTTTGAGATAAATTAAAAAACTGATGAAAAAGCGATTTAAAATGAAGAAAAGAAATTTTTTGCTATGATAATGTACTAATGTATTCTCATGTAGTATTTCAAATTAATTTCGAAGTCAGATTCTCAAACTGGTTGAAAACTTGGAATTCAAGTTGTTTTTTAGTAGATATTTTTTAATTTCTCAAATTTGGGCCATTTTTAAATTTCTAATTTTAAAATAGAATTCAGCGGGAAAAACTACATACAACCTTTCGACTGTCTGAAACTAATTCTAAATACTGGGATAGGTTAAAAAAGTTCAATTAGACTTTGGTTTTCATTTTTACTCTCATATGACAGACTTGTATAATCACTTCATACTGTTTGTTAATAGTTGTTCATTTCAAGTATCAAGATAAAAATTCAATCATACAAAACGCTTTTAATTGATGCCAATTAGGTATTAAGTAGTGCAAAACTTATTTCTTTCACGAATTTTTTAATAGCCTAACAACACAGTTTCAATCAGACAGAAGTTATCTATTCTTGTAAATACGGTGTAAATAATTTTTAAATAACAAAGATAAGATCTAAGAAACACTTTTTAGCTTTTACATTGACTTTTAATACTGATCCACAAATGAAAAATGTTACATAATTTTCGCCTGATTAAAATTAATTTCAACCACTGAACATCGTTTGTAGAATTTTAATTAGACTTTTATTTTCATCTACACTTTTACAATGATACTTTTTTATTTACTTACACTTTCTCTTTATAATAGTTATACATTTTTTCTTTCGAAATTGAAAATAATATTAAAAAAATCGATTAATTTTTTGTTAATTTTTTATAACTCACCTTTATTATACTCATTTTTAATATACGATCATACAAAAAATTAACAAAATACCTATTCTAAAATTTATTCAAAAATCATAAACCTTTCTTTCTCTAACTCACTAGCTGCATACTTTTCGTGCATTATTATTTAAAATTGTCTTTTTGATTAAATGCAAAAATGAGATTTTTTCACTCAGTTTGGTGTTAGAATATCACTGTTTCATTGTGATTAGATGCAGTTTGATGTAAAAATTTTAAGAGAGAATGAGAACAAGGCATTTATATGTAAGGAATTTTACATTTTTAATATCTTTCGCCAGTCCGTTTTAAGCTAGCAATTACGAGCTTTTTTATTAAAAAAAAGAGCTCTTGCGAGGTCAATTTTGTTCGAAACTTGTGAAAACTTGCATGTGCGTGCCAACGATTACTACCACCTTATCGTCCCTTAGAGATGGTAATTAGCACAAAAGGTGGTTTCACGGCATATCGTTTTCACGTAGTAGCAAAAAAAACCTAAAAGACTCCGCATCTGGAGAAAATATAATTTTAATTATAAAAAATTTATTTTTTCCCCTATTTTACAATTGTTTCAAGTTTTACCCATCGTTTCTAACATTTCAATCAAGTCCCTCTTCCCTTTTCCTTCTAATAATTTGAATAATTTTATCCCTAATTTCTAAATTTTCAAGCATGCCTCCCTCGTTTCTAATAATTTGAATAATTTTGTGTCTAAGTTTTAAATTTTGAAATAACTTTTCCCTTAGTTTCAAATTTTTTTAAAAATAAATACTCTCCTAATGTCAAATTTTTTAAAGTAATTTTCCCTCTATTTTCTAATTGTTTAATTAATTTTCCCCCATTTTGAATAATTTTCTCCCTAGTTTCTAAATATTCTCTTAGTTTCCACTTTTTAAGGAAATTACTCCTAGTTTCCCCTAGTGTTCAATTTTTCAAATAGTTCACTCTTATCGGCTGTTTTTGTAATAAATTCACAAACTGTTTTCCAGTCGAACAACAGAATGATTGTTGTTTTTTGTTCCAATAATAAAAAAAGGGAACGGAAAAGTATAAAATTTTGAAATACAGTTCTAAATTGAAGGAATTTCCGTTACGTGAAAAGTTTAAGGACAATTAGATTGTAAGGCAGAAGAGGGATAGAATAGAATTGTCGAGTTGAAGTTGGTTTCATGATAACCAAAGAAGCATGGTTTACTGGGTTAGCTAATCTTGATCCGTGAAGTGAGCGCATGTGGTTTTATCCACTTCTGGATAGTGAAGTGTTCGTCGAGCAATTACCAGTGATGGGTAATTAAAGACTCTCTCTCTCTCTCTCTCATATTACTCCCGTTTCTCTCTTCTTTACTTACATGTTACATACACAGCATGGAAAATTGCTTTTTCTGATAAGGTTCCTTCTACAATAAATTAAGAATTTTTCGTTTCCAAAGAATTAATTTTGTGCCATTATACTTTGTTGTGTTACAAAATTTACATAATTTATCATTTTTATTGCTAGGTACAATAACAAAATGACGTTTTTGCCAACGAAAAATTCTACAGTGATGAAATTCTATTGTACCAAAAAAAATTTAGTAGATTTGACTATTTTTTAACCACTCTGCTCAATTCAACAAGCCCCCAACCAAATTAAAAAATTTGTGTTCATCACCATAACGTAGTCAAAAGAACTAAGAATGTTGTTAATAAAATAACATTTTTTAGTTATTTAAAATTTTTTTTAAAATTCTGCTATTAAAAATAATTATTATTACTATGTAAATTTTAACTCCTTTCGTTTTAACTATCAAATGGGTGCGAATTTTATGAAATTCTCTGGTCAGTTAAAATTTAAATCCCTGCTTTTTAAATAAGCAATCTTTTAGGCAATCTTTAAGAACACAGTAAATCGTGAGGTATTAAAAAGTGTGACAGATTAAATTAACACCACAAAAGATTAAAATAATCAATTTTGGTGTTATTTTTTACAATAAATGAAATTTTAGTTTATTAAATTTTTTATAACTATAAAACATAAAGATATCGATAACTCCGAGTCTTCGACTCGGAAAAATAACATCATTATTTTATATTATAAGAATATTATTTTAATTCAATTATTATTTTCAAAAATTTTTAACTACAATTTTACTTTATATCTATTATTTTTAATAATAATTAATTAATAAATTTCACGAAATTTCAATTATTCCTAAATTTTTAATTAAATGCATATTAGAAAATAAAAACTTCAAATAATATTAAAAATATAATAATTTATAATAATTTATTGAATAATTGAATTAAATATATTTTGAAAAATAAAAACTTGAAATAATTTCAATAAAAATCCTATTAAACTTTTAAAAAAAATTAATTCTACAGAATTTTTTGCCAAAAATATTGAATGTAAAACTTGTAAATAATTAAATTTCTGCAAAAAATTTTAATATTTATGAAAATTATTGTATTTTTGCGTAGATTTGAATTCAAGTTTCTTCTAATAATGGAATTTTTTGGAAAATTTTGCTTCCTCATAAGGAAGCTTCGCATTCGTGACGATTTTCAATTTTTCAAAACATGATTATATGGACTCATTTTCATCTAGGATATATGTATATTAAATTGTGAGCAAATGTCCAGATGTATGTGTGTGTGTATGTCACAAAAAATTGTGTACAAATTATCTCATACAAATTTTAATGGATTGCCTTAAAATTTTGCAGGTTTATTGCAGTCATTAATACCTAAAATCTGACACAAGGATTTTCAAATTTATCCACAAAATTTTTTTTTATACAATTTTTTCAAAATTTGAAAAAAAAATTTTTTTGAATTTTTTTAAATAACTTTTTTTTTCTTAATATTTTCATAAATTATTCTCAAAATTACATTCCTGACAAAAAAACGAATCGATTGATATATACAAAGTGCACATTTCATCAAAATTTATAAAATTAATCAATATTATTCTTTTTCACAAGAAATTCAAATTTTGTGTTATTTGAAATATTACCTTAACATATTAAAATTAAATTAAGCAATTGGTTTATAACATTTTGAGGAAGCGAAATGGTCATAAAATGAACAACTTGTTATTGAAATAGTAGATATTGAAAATTATGGAATTTTATAAAACTTTTGAAAATAATTGAAATTTTTACAAGAATTTGATTAAAATTTTGTAAAATAATTGAATATCAGAGAATAATTTTATTATTTATAAGGAAAATTGAAATTTTTACGAGAATTTTTAAAAAATTTTGAACACAATTGAATTTAGTAACTATGTTACTAAGTTAGTTAGTTTTCCCTAGAGAAGCTAAATTCGTTGAATTTTTACAAATCGTTGACTTTGGTGTTTTATTTAAAATAAAATTTCATTCATAGTTGAAAATAACATCAAAATAGATTATTCTAATCCTTTTTGGTGTTTATTTAATCCTAGAGGGATTAAACTGTTGCAGATTATTTTGATCCATTCTGGTGTTATTTTAACACCTCACCTTTTATTGTGAACTTTGTCACACTAGTGCAGCAAAGTACTGTTTCATGCCTACTTTACAAGCATGTAAAGTAATGCTTTTCTGACAAGCGTTGCACAAATAAAATTTATGTCAAATGATTTTAGTATTTTAAGAATTAATTTAATATAATTTTAAGAATACTAAAACTTTTGTATCTCACTAACCTTTCTCAAGTGAGAAAAACCAAAACTAACAATATATATTGAAGTGTGCTTCTAAGTTGGAGTCCAAGTCAGTGTAATTCAGATTGGAAGCAGCCTTCATATCATTGTCAAACCAAGATTGATTGAGGACGGTATACCAATGCTTATTCAGGGCTTGTTTCAAGTTTATTGATTATAACAATTGACAATTCTCATGAGAAATATTAGTTTATACACAAACTTTTAGCATTTCAAGCTAACGTCATTTAATCGACTACGACAACCAAAAATTACTTGATACAAATAAATATTTATTCTTGGTACCTAATAGAAATGATTTATTTGTTTATTTAATCACTAATTGAATCATTTATCATTCATTTTTTTTGTTTAGAAAGCGCAGAATAAAAAATAAAAAATATAATTATCTAAAAGTATTAAAATGTGCGCACTCGATTCATATAAAGTCTTGACTACTTTACACGGTACATGTCACGGTATTCAAAATTAACAAGGAGTTTCATTGTTGTACACAGTATCAGTTATGCGTGTATATATATAGTGATTCTCTCTGAAATTCGTGACACAGTTGCATTCATGCTTTTGCGCCAAGTTGCATCTGCTTCTTGCAGACGGAGAACACTGACACAAGTCGTGCCTGACTCTGATTGGACAGTGTTGCAAACGAGTTCTCCAACTAGGAGGGTTGACTTATCGTGTCGTTTCTAAGTTTCTGTTATGACCCACAGTCAAAGGCACTCTCTCTCTCTCTCTCTCTTCACTACGAGACAGTGAAATCTCACCTGAACTTTCAAGACATTCTCATATATTCACCAGAGAGTTAATTTCACTCATTTCGATATTTTAAAACTTACTACTTTTCATTTAGTCTTTACTTTCATTTTTACACTTTTTTTGCTAATTAGCATCTGTCTTTAAACATTTTTATGTACCTATTCATATCCACTAAAAAAAAATTTGTTCTAAAATTTTAACATTTTTTCCTTTATAATTTTTTGTTTATATCAAAGCATTAATTATGAATTACTAGACAAAACTGGAATTTAAAAATTGTGTTATAAAATTAATAATGAGTCATTCCTGAAATATGACAGCAACATTTCAAATTTATAGTATTTCATTGATAACACGTAAAATGTAGACTTGGTTATGAGGTTACTTAACAGTTGAAAGAATTTTTTAAAAAATTAGAATTTCTTTGAGTTATAAACAATTAAAGTTATTATATGAAATAACTAATAATCAAAATTATTAAGTATGCAAAAAAGATGCATGGGTCTGGATGTTTTAAGTATGTTAATTATTTTAATTTATACATTTTAATAATAGTACTCTTGTATTGAATCTAATTACGTTTCGTAAAACAATATTAAATATATTTATTCCAAAATCTTTGGATATTCTTCTTAATTTTTTATTTATCGATTATAAAAAATAATTAGTTTAATTTTTGCAGATTATAATATATTTTGACATATATGATAATGGTGAGTGAATTTTTATCGACATTAGGTACATAAAAAACAAAATTAAAGTTTGAATTTTCTTAATTTATTTTCAAATATGCTCGGGTTTTTAATTATAAGGAGTCATGAATTTAATTTCTATCAAATTAATTTTAAAAAAAATTCCCTATTCAATAGTAATTAATATATACTTTACTGTATAGAATGTGAACCCACAAAAGAAATATATGTTCTAAATTCACTTGCTTATTTTCCAAACTAATTTCAAATCATAATTTTATCATAATTATTTTATATAGAAAGTACATATAAAATATTTTAAATAGAAAACTTTTTAAAAATATTATGATTTGAAATTAGTTAGAAAAAAGCGAATTTCTATATAAAAAATTGAATAACAATGGTATTTTTTAGGATTTTCTATCTAAAAACAATTTTTTTCAAAAACTGCTTTAAAAAAAGGAAAAATCAATTTTATTGTACATACAAAAACATGTTTTTGTAAGAAGGTAAGAAGATATTTAGACCTTTGATTTTCTCTCAGACAATTATTGCAAAATAAATTTATGGCAAATTAAAATCACTTTCTTTTTATGTAGTTCCTCTTAAATACACACTGAGAAAAATGGATATTGAGCTTTAATATCTAGATATTAACGGTCAATATCTGTGACAGTCAAATACATAAACATCTTCGATGTTTAAATTTAATATCCACAGATATTGGAAAAGACATGTTCACACATAACCTCAAATTTGTAGATTATACCAGTTAGCATCTGAGATATTAAACCATAACATCTAGATGTTATGAAATACCATCTTTTCTTAATATCTAGTACATTAAGATTTTTAACATCCAATTTTCTCAGTGCAGTATTAATAGTACAAGAATAAAAATGAGTTACAGAAGGTTGGAATTCCTGTAAATTTGAAAGTTTCAGTACTTAAATCAAAACACTGTTTCGATTAGGTAAAGTATTAAAAATCTATGTTAATTTATTAGCAAAGTTAGTAAAATTCAGTCATAAAAGGCATGTATAATGCACGGTTATACAATATAACCAGTTCAGAACTTGTTTAGTAGTAAAACATAGTTTCAGTCAGACATAAAGTTTTATTACCTACTTCTGAATCTGCCGTTAGTAGTAAAATTCTTTTTTTTGCAGATATTGTATAATTTTTCAAATGTAAGTCAAACACGAAAATGTTAAATTCTGAATTAATTTTTAATTTACAACCATAACGAAAATATTCTTCGCAGTCTAATTGTACAATAGTGCAATTTAAAAAAAATATTGTTCATTCTTTTTGTTGGACTAAAACGTTTTTGAATCACCATTTACCAGATTGGAAGCGTATCAAAAAATAATTTCTTGGTAAAGTTGATATTGACTACCGCTTTGTAATTTACAAAAATTCAAGAAACTTTTATCGGCATTTCAATTCGATGACTGATTTTCAAATTAAAAAATAAACATTTTTTCTCTGCTTCAAACCGTTTGCTACTGGAAGTCGATTATAAAAATTCAACTTGATTTTACTTTTACAATAAAAATTTTTTGTTTTTTCTTGCACTAGTTTGTTTCAGAACGTTATTTACTCATTCTTTCTGAAAATATATATTTTCTAAAAAGGAAATTTAGAAAATGTATTTTTTATTTTCCATTTGGTCATTTTACTAAATCGTTGTTGAATTTCTGAATGGAATTGCCATAATATCAGAGTTTATGACATTTTTCACTCTCTCCCTCGTTTCGGTTATAATATTCAGGAGGAAATGTTTTATTGCGAATGGTCATGCTTCGTGGTTCACCGTCTCTTTAGTTGGATTTGAAATTGCATTCTGTAGTAAATGCACTAAAATGGTAGTCTGGTGACCTGAAATGGCCAAGAGATGCGTTTCAAAGAGAAAGAGAGGGAGAGAGTCAGAGAGAGTCAGTGACGTGACTGAACAAGGGCCACGAGTGCATGTACTGGTGGACCCGTGTTGGTATACGAATACCTGTGTACGGTGTTGTTTTTCAGTGGACGATTCCCATGATGGCTGAGCTGCCCAAGCGAGCTTTGATGCCAGTCTAATTAATCCGGTAGTTTGCGACCAACATCATCCAACATCCTCTTCTTCCCCTCTCTTCACCAATTTAACTTCTCTATCACTCATATATACAAAAGCTTGTAACTGTCTCCCCACTCCAGAAAGAACGCATTTTTCAATTTACTTCTAAATTTACCAATTTTCCACTAAAACGTCTAGTTTATCGATTATTCTCATCAGTGCAGAAAAATTGCTCTAACTGGGAGCATAGCTAATTGCGCCTTCCACCATGGCCCGGCCGGTTTTAGGATGCCCGGTCTGGGCCAGGTCAAAATTTCTACACGAGTAGTAATTTATTGACTATTATTAAGGACCTTTATTACTAATTGATGGAGCGAAAAATCAGCCACGATTTTACTAATAATATAAGTCTTTTACAATTTCATATCCTTAGTAATTCTCGTCACTTTCAGAAGATTTTTTTACGATGCTTACGAATCTGAAAAGAAAAATGCTCTAGCACGTCAAGTTTTTTGAGAATATTAGTTATAAAGTCAAAAAAGCATTTGTTTGTCTATCTTGAATTATGATTAAAAAAACAAGAATTGCTAGAAATTTGTTTTTGGTTTCAAAGAAAAGCTTGAATCGCAACCAACGATTTCCTTGAGGAAGAATTCTAAGACATTTCCGATAAGGCAATTAAAAATCATTTTTTGCATTAAATTTTCTTATTATTCATATTTTTCTAGCACTATGTATAAATACCATGTATAATCGCAGCATTGTGAAACAAGTGATAAAGAAATAAAATATTTAACTTTTAAATTCGTAGAATTGTTTTATAAAAATTTATTTAAAAATAACGTACTGTTAAAATTTTTCCACTACTACATGTTGTAAAAATAACAGATTTAATTATACTTACGAAACCCATTTCTTTATACTGTAGCATTTTCTGTTAAAACTAAAACTTCTGTAATAATATAATACAAGATGAATTTGAATCTACAGTGCAATGATCGATATCATATGTTATTAAACCCACAGCATTTGTACTGAAAATATATTGAGTATGCCGTTTATTGCTACAAACTAATACACCATTCATTAAATAGCATTTTTTCGCCGCGTCCAGTACATAGAAAGTAAATAGAATAAACCCAAAAAAACTAAATAAATTCAATGAAGAGAAAAAAATAAATAAATGCAGTAAAAATACAAATAAATGTAATAGAAAGAAATAAAAAAATGAATAAAGAAAATAATAAATTTAAGAAATTAACAACATAAATATCAAATTGCAAATCTTATCAGAAATAACTAAGAAAAGCGATTAAAAGTAAAAAAAAGAAGAAAAATCCATTTATAGAATCGAAAAGTATTAGTTGATCTACTATACACTGTGAAACCGATTTATTGCTGGTTATTGTAGCCGAAGCATTGTGTTCTTTTGATAAAATTCAAATCGCAAAGCTTCATGTTTCATTTCACAGTACTCGGATCGCGTGGACGTTCAGGAAATAAAAAAATAAAATAAAAAATGATCAAATCGAGGGAAATAGGAGAATCTGAAATGTACCACATGGCCGATCATTGTTCGCTCTAGAGATGGACACAGCAATAAATTCCTCTCGTTTGAATATTACTATATATGAATATAACCACCAAGGAATCGAAAAACTATATATAAAATATTACCGGACATTTTTTTTCCAAAGCACCCTTTGTCTCGATATAAAATATATACTCTTTATTATAAGCCAACATAAAAAAACCATTTCTCTTCCTTACTGCTTTACAAATTTCATTGAATGTTTCAACATAATTGAAAAATATATACTACAAAAACTGTAAAAGAGAAAATTGAAATGAATTGACTATTAAAAAAAAGTTGTTAAATTTGTAGTAAAAATCAGGCAATAAATAATAATAAACTAAAATATAAAAAGAGAATTCGAAAAATTCCATTAAAGATATATATAATAAATATTCTAAGTAAATCATTTTTGTGATAAATTAATTTAATCCAAGTACAATGTACTTATGTTTAAAAGACAATTTGGAGGTTACTTATCTTCCAAGTTGGTTTTAGAAGTCATGTAAGTTAGCGGATTGTTTTGGGAAGTGCGTAACTTTCCCCTTCATGCAGAAAGTACGTAACTCTGACAATCTCTTTACGTCTACAATGTACTACATAATTAACTTTATGAAAAATTACATTATTATTAAAAATATACATTTTAATGCATCAACTTTCAAAAAGATTCACTTCAGAACAAAATATTAACTTTAAAATAGTAGTAATATTAATAAAAAAGCTTCTAAAGCGACTTTAAATGCACTTTCCAAAACAATTCGCTAACTTACGTGATTTCTAAAACCAACTTCGAAGATAGGTAACTTCCAAATTGTATTTTAAAATTTAAACATAAGTACATTGTACTTGGAGTGAACGAATTGTTGTATAAAAAAGAAGTTTACTACTAATGGCAGATTTAAAAGTAATAAAACTTTATGGTTGACTGCGACTGTATTTTACTACTTAACAAGTGTTAAACTATGCTGATAGTATTCTTATTTATAGCTGTAAATTAATAATTATAAATAATTTAACACCAAAATGGTAAATAATATTAATAAATAGTTATTATTTATAAAATATTTCTCTTCTTAATGAAATTGTATATTAAAGACGGAGACTAACAATGGATATACTAAATAAAGTAGAAAAAATTGTTTATAAAAATTAAAAATTAAATAATAGGTAACTACATAAGTGTGCATTATATTTTCATATTTTATTACCTAAAAGATTGGAATCTAGAAATATGGCAAACCTATGAAAATAAACAAAATTGCTCACGAGGGGAATCGAACCTACGACCTACGGACTTTAATTTCTCAGTATCATTCAAACTTAGAATTATTGAATCAAAGATAAAAAAATATAATATAACGTTTGAAATAATATGTTAAAATAAATTAAACTAAATTTTGAATAATTGAATTAAATAACTTTACTAATTGCATTTAACATTTTACAAGTGTAACTATAATGTAGTGAGTTTTTTTGTCCCTAATTCCGGATTAAATTTTCTTTAAAGTCCCACAAGTTTAATTAAAAATTTTTTAAATTTAACAAAATGGCGGCTATTTTTCGAAAAAAATTAAAATCAAATTTTCTCAAAAACCCCATTGTTTTTTTTCTCTCAATTTTTTTTACTACTTTCTAGAAGTCTAAATATTATTTTCTAATAAAATTTTTTGGGGTCCCGCATCTTAAAGAAGAATAATAAATTTTTTAGTTTTTTCAAAAATGAAAAATCGAAGTTTTTTCGATATCTTTATAATATTCAACTAAAGTTCAAAAAGAAAAAACATTTGTTTTGAAAAATTATGTAAATATTTTTACAATTCACATTTCCACCATTCAAAGAATTTAAATTATTATCAGTTTATAATTAAATCAATAAAACTTGCATTCTTAAAGTATATTAAACTTTTCATTCAGCATCTTACTTGTTTCATTTTTTCAGCAAAGTCTATGAAGAAGAAAAAACATCTAGAAAAAAACACTAACAAAAAAATAAAAGCAGAACAAACCTAATAGTAACAAAGTAAAATAATTCATTAAAACAGAAAATTTACATATTTTGAATTAATCTAAAGGTGGAGTAAAATAATTTTGAATTCAATAGAAATTTATTTTTTGTTAAATGTATTTCATGTAGTTTTTGAATTTTTGTAACAATGGGGTTTTTGAGAAAATTTGATTTTAATTTTTTTCGAAAAATAGCCGCCATTTTGTTAAATTAAAAAATTTTTTTATTAAACTTGTGGGACTTTAAAGAAAATTTAATCCGGAATTAGGGGGAAAAAACCCACTACATTATAGACAGTTGAAAGAAAGATACACAAATTTAAATATTTTTTACCGTCATTTTCTTGAAATCAGACTTCGCAGTTTTAAAAATTCCAATGCGCCCAACTTCGTTAAATAATTTTTTTTGTCCAAAAGAAAAAATACGTGTCGTTTAAATTTGTGTGAAAAATAATATATTTCAATAGGAAGCTATTACTTAACTTACATATTTTAGCCTGTCTGAATTAAAATGGAATCAACCAGTAGTTAGAGTAAATTTTAATCAGAGAATTTTCTAATTTTTTTCACTTTTTGAATCAGTAGTGAAAATTAATTTTCCTTCAACAAACATTATAGTTTTAGTTTTAAAAAAGGATCTAGAAGTTCAATAAAAGCAGGTTTTTGGAGAATTAAAAGAGAGTTACAATATAGACTCGGGTTTTTATGTCGCTTTCTACATAAAAGAAACCCTATTCTTCACAGAAACAAACCTAATAATAAATAATAATAATAATAATAATAAATTGAAACATAAAAGAAGAATTTCTAAAAATTACAGTCAAGAATAAATAGAATAATAAATTCCCTAACACAGTAAATAATTTTTGCGACAATTAATCATCCAGAAAAAAGGGGTAGACAAAAAAGTGTAAAAGAAACGCGAAATAGAAAAATGTTGTCATTCTCTCAGTTTTATATTTGCCAAGTGGTAATTACGAGAAGACAATGGTTTTTCGTGTATTAAAGTGAAATAAACCAAAGGTAGAAAGAGAGAGAGGAGAGAGAGAGGAAGGAAGGGAGAGAGGGTGAAATAACAAAGATCGTCGAGGGACGCGGAAACAAGAGGGAATATAGTGTATATAAGTCCTAAAAGAATTAACGAGCGAAAAGCATTGTACAAGGATCGACGACCTTGTAACGAGGCTTTTACGCTTTCTTCATACTCCCTCAACAACCATAATCGTAAAACATGAAAGTTCGGGAAAGGATCTTGCTCGCGACCACAATATCGAAAGTCGAGCTTTCACCCCTTAACAATGCTTCTTAACTCCTTATGTTGTTTGGACCAAGGAATCGTAGCCTTCTTTTTATAGCGAAGCACTTGCTTTTCTTTTTCCCCTTTTTTTTCTTTTTTCAACACACCGCGATTATAAACTCTCACGCAAAAGATGTCAAACATTTTTTTAAATGTGTTACGATCCAAGTTTTTATAAAATGAAAGCGCGCGCGCTTATAAACTACACAAAAGAACTTAATTATTATTATCTTAATTTTTTGTCACATATAATTTTTAACTACCTTCTCAAATTTCATTAAATTAAAAAATGTTCTCTAAAGTCGAATTAGTAAAAATCTTTAGAATATTTTAAATACATTCTTGATATTGATAATAAAATTGTACAAACTTCAAATTGCCGTCTGACATAGAATTGGCCTCTATAATTAAACTTACTTACTACTATAAACTTTATAATAATAATAATAATAATAGTAAACAAGTTGTTCATTCCACAAATATTTAGCTTCCTCAATATAATATACACCAGTTTCTTCATCTTTTATTAAAAAGTAATTATTTTAATGTTAAATTTTAACAATCTCAAGAAATACAAAATTTTAACTTTTTTTGAAAAATATTAATAGCGATTAATTTTATAAATTTTGATGAAATGTGTACTTTATATACATCAATCGATTCGTTTTCATGTCAGGAATGTAATTTTGACAAGAATTAACTAAAATTTAGATATAGAGAAATGTTACTTTAAAAAATACACCAAATTTATTTTTCAAATTTTGAAAAAATTGTATAAAACAAATTTTGTAGATATATTTGCAAATCCTTGTGTCAGATTCTAGGTATTAATGACTGCAATGTACCTACAAAATTTCAGGAAAATCTATTAAAACGTGTCTGAGATAATTTGTACACAATATTTTGTGACATACACACATATCTAAATTGCAACTAAATAATCAGCAAATTTTACTGAGAATGAAAATAAGAGAGTGGGGGGGGGAATTCTTTAAAGGATCGAAACGCAGAGAAAAGTTCTAAGAAGGAAACGCAATTTTTTTTATATACACTCGTATGATCGAATAAAGAACGTAAATCTAAGTTGAAAAATCCTAAAGGGGCGAAAGGACAAGTGGAACTTTATCTCGTTTCGTCTCTCAAGACGAAAAGTATGAGACGACGACATAAATTCAAAGATACATCGATATACTCCTCTGAGAACGACACAAGCGATATATTTCGATTTATCGATACTATATATAGATTTACCTTTAATAGAAGGACTCTAGAGAACAGCCGCGCTCCATTTCGCTCCATCCTTTTTGAAATTATATTGTGAGTTTCCATCGTCATTTTAAATTGATGGCAAGGTGGATATACAATAAGGAAAGAAAAAAAGAATTTTTTCTATTGTAAACGAAAATATTTTCATCCAGCATTAAACGTTTCGAAAAACATTAGATACATGTCTGACTCAAAATCTACCATCCTATCTACTACAGTACGAATTACATTACATACTACATATAGGTACAAAATAAATCAGAAAAGTGACTGATTATGACTTGCAAAAAAATTATCCCAATCAACTCATTTTGAGATTCAGGAAAAAAGTTTCAATAAGTTAGATTTCGATTTATTTTGAGTTCATGATAAAATTACAATTAGGGGAGAGTGGGCAAAATGGGGTACCTCTGTTTCTCCATGATGAGTACATTTAATTTTTTTATCCTCGATATATATCATTCATTTTGATAAGAAAATGTTATTAATTATGAGGGCAGTATGAAAAATTTTTTTTTTGAAAGTTATACAACATTAAAGTTTTGAGCGAAAAAAATATCGATTTTTTTCGAAATTAAAGTGCTTATAAAACTTTTTGGGATAATTTATATAATTTGAAAATTGTGGGATCTTTTTTGGCACTTATTCAAGAGTTATTTCCAATAGGATAGATTGTTAAATTGTTTACAACAATTTGTAAACATTACATTTTGTTGTACTATGCAGTGCGGGGCAAAATGGGGTACCTATGTGTCGGGCCATGCCGGGTGGTATTTAATATTCATTAAACTACTTAAAAACGTTATATTATGCATATTTAACAACTTTCCGCAGAAAAGTCAAATTTTTGTTTCCGGGTATTATGCTATCGATGTTTCACTATCGATATATCGATATTTTTCATTATCAATGTTTTTCTGTTAATTTCTAGTAGAGATTTATTCGTTTGGTTCTCTGTAAACAGCCTATTACAAAAAGGTACCCCATTTTGCCCCACTCTCCCCTATAGTCAAATAAAAATCACTTTATCATAGAAATTTTAATTAAAATCATTGTTTTCAATAAATAAACAGATTACACTGCAAAAAACTTTGTTTCTTAAATCCGATCCATTGTATTTATGAAGAATTGAAAACATGTTTTTTAAATTATATATATATATATATGTGTGTGTGGACGTCCACATGAAAAGGGCCCATTTTGTCGGTTCTAGTTTTTGAGTTATTTGCAATTTAATACTTTTTTGAGAAAAACCTTAATTTTTTTAAATTTTTTATTATTAATCTACATGTTTTGACAAGTCAAATCATGAAGTTTTCATTAATTTATCGTTAATTTAAATGTTTAACTTTATTGGTTCTTTAGAAAAAGAAAAGGGCCCATTTTGTCGGTCCTTTGCAAAAATATTCCCTATTTTTGAATTGGAGGGTCAAAAAAATTAAAACCTCTTGATTTGTCATCTTTAAAGTACCCTGAACTCAAAACAATTATTATCTGAATAACTTCTGAGAAGAAGCAGAGATATTAATGTTAGAGTCATTGATTACGTAGTCGTAGATGTAAAAAATGTCAATATTTCGTCAAAATTTCATAATAAAACCTGTTAAAAATTTTTTAATAAGTTTAATTTCTATTTTTTACCCTCAAATGACACAATAAAATTGTTCTCAATCATAAACCTTGT
This sequence comes from Leptopilina myrica (nomen nudum), assembly GCA_032872475.1. Lineage (NCBI taxonomy): Eukaryota > Metazoa > Arthropoda > Insecta > Hymenoptera > Figitidae > Leptopilina > Leptopilina myrica (nomen nudum). Next base: position 28,138,386 of record CM065461.1, on the reverse strand, counting down.
AAAAAAATGGTTTATTAATAAGAAAATCGTCTTCTTTAGAAAAGGGCCCATTTTGTCGGTTTTATGTATTTTCAAAATTAAGGGGGGAAGGGGTGGTTTTAAAAATTTGAAACCTATTGGTTTTTCGTCTTTATGGTGCCCTGGACTGAAAACAATTATTATCTGAATAACTTCCCAGAAGAACCAGAGATATTGATGTTAGAGTCTTTGATTACGTAGTCGTAGAAATGAAAATTTGGATATTTTGGCAAATTATTCATAATAGAGACTTTTAAAAAATTTTAAATTAGTTTAATTTTTATTCTTTATCTTCAAATGACACAATAAAATCGTTTCCAATCATAAACCTTGCACAAAAATGGTTTTTTAATAAGAAAATCATCTTTTTTAGAAAAGGGCCCATTTTGTAGGTTTTATGTATTTTCAAAAATTTTCAAAATTTCTCGAAATGAGGTATTTGTCACTATAAACTTTGAAATTCTGTAACTTATCGAATTTTTGACCAAAAAAGTTGTATGACCACTCAAAATTTTCGTAATTTTGCAAGGAATTCGCCCATATAGATAAGTCCAATAGTGCCAAAAATTCTTTTCAAATTGGCATTGAAAAGTTCAATTATTCAGAAGAATTCTACTCAAAATCACTATTTTTCTAAATAATTATATTCAAGAAAGTCAGGAAAAAGTCAGAAAATTTTGTCAAAAGTACTGAAACAATATTCAATTTCGAAAATTCTGAATGTTTCTCATCATTGAAACGATTTTATTTATTGCAAACTATTCTTATTTTTAACAATAATTGAACTTTACAGATTTTCATCAATTATTTTGGAATAATTGTTTATTTCAAAATTCAAAAAATAATTGAATTTTGTAAAATTTTGGTTTTTAATTTAATTGGAATTTTATAAAATTTGTAATATATTTAAACTATTTGAAAATAACTGAAAATATTATTAAAAAATTGGGGTATCAAAAATTGTTTTTTAAAATAAAAATTGTCTTATTTACCCAGCTGAAAAAGTTCTATAGAATTTCACTAGAATCATTCTACAGAATCATTCTATATGAATTCTAGTGAATATTCTATAGAATTTCACTAGAATGATTCTATAGAATTTCTACATGAATACTATTAAATTTTAGTTATTTTTAATTAGAAAGACTTTAAATTTGTAAAATAATATTTTTCAACAAATTTTAGGCCAAAATATTTGTTTATATCCTTTGAATATATAAAATTCATTGAACTTCGTAACCATACATAACTATAATGTTAAAAAAATTATTTTACGAAATTTATATTCCTTCTAATTAAAAACCACTAAAATTTAGTAGAATTCACGCAGATATTCTATAGAACTTTTTCAGCTGGGTATTTATTTCTTATTATTATTTCGATAATATAGGGGAGTGCTGTTAGGGTTGGACAGGTGTTAGGGTTGAGCCATCGCGTTTATTTTGTCTTATCACACTAGCGCCATCTGTTTTTGTACTTAAATTCTTGCTACTAATGCCAGTCAACTTTTCACATGAGTTTCAGTCAAGTATACGAACGTATACTTTTGTTATTTGCGAGTCATTGTTATACGCTCAACAGAAACTTTTTTGTGGTGTCAAAAAAAGAGAAGTAAATGTAGAAGAAATATGCCAAAGACAAAGTAAATTTATTGAAATTGTTTATTAAGATGTTATACGAAAATGTGAAAAGAAATTTGGGGTTTGGTGTGACGCGTTTGTGTTCTGTGTGGTATGTCGCAAAACGACGCGTGAGGTAGTGTTGAGCCAGGCGGTGTCGTCAGGGTTGAGCCGCCCAAAACATTGCAATTACGAAGCGTACTTGCAACAAAAATTCATTTTTTGAAAAAATTTTTTCGATAATCTTTTTTTATTGTTTTAATTTAAAAATTTTTGATTTCATTCTTAAGAAATAAAATATCTAATCTTATGCAAAAATGCACAATATGGAATTTGATTTAAATTTTATGGTTCCTTTCCTCATTTTCAAGTGTCATTCTATTATTTGAAGGACATTTTTAACCATTTACCTAAATATTTCATTGATTTTCTACAGTGGCTCAACCCTTACACCCATGTTCAACCCTTACAACATTATTTTTTTTTAAATTGCTTATAACTTTGAAACTTTTGGTCGGATTTTTTTGCAATGTACAGCAAAAACATTGCATTTGAGTTGATCTTTCCAACAATATGCGCGAAAACGTGAAATTCGCACTGCAGAGGAAGTTATGAAGAAAATTCAAAACTATGTCCAACCCTGACAGCACACCCCTAGTGTTTTACAAACAGAAATTCTGTAGATATTTTTTTCCAAAGTAAATATCAAATTTCTTAAACAAAATTTGATTTATAATTTTTTTTCTACTTAAAACTTGTAATTTGTTTATACATTGTCATTGAGAAGCAGAAAATGTGCAAAATATTTTCTAATTTTAATTTTCCAACTGTTTTTTAATTTTTGTTTAGAAAAAATGAAAACATTAATTACCTAGTCCTAAAATGTTTGTTACAAAGTGCTAATTTTTCTTGAAAGAAGAGAAATATTGAAAAATAACATTAATTCAATTTTGGAAATTAATAAAAATATTTTTGTATTATTTGAAAAATAAAAATAATAATTCTAAATAAAATAAATAAATAAATACCTATTATTAAATTTAAAAATTAAGTGTTAAAAAATAAAAAAAAATAATATTAGGTATCTATCAAAACATATCAAACAAACAAAAGCATAATCATGACTAACTTTAAATGTGGACAGAATGAATACGACGATTATTAAAAGTTAATTTTTAAAATTTTAACTAATTTCAGTAGAATTTTAATTATTAAAATTTTTTTAAAATCTAATTTTTTTTCTAATAAAATTCAATAAAAATAAAAATTTTTTAAAAAATTTCAAAATGAAAACCTTTTGAGTTTTATCTATTTATGATTATTGCAACTCCTTTGAAATGGAATTAATTCATTTCCTAAAAGACTAAATAAGACAGAACTTAGGTAAGGCATTAATTGTTAGTTATAATAGTCAATGGCTAGAAAATAAAGTCAATTTGCAGTAAAAATGAAATAAATTGTGACATTATTTTTTGGAATTTGTTTATAAAAACGTTGCGAACTTCAGTCTCATTATTTTGCCGAAGAAGATATAAAGTTTCTTTCCCTGAATCGTAAATAACGTCGTCCTAATTGCGGTGTAAATAAAGAACAATTGATTAACTATATTTTAAAGCAAAGCTCTTAAGTTTCACTCGATTCAATAACTATCATATATTTTCTAAAGGCAAACTATTTCCATAATCCTGTATAATTTGAGTGTGTCGTGTGTGCGATAATATCGCAGGTGTCTGTGGCGTTTAGCTTATCTCGAAGGTTCTTGCTCGCTCTTTGAAGAGGTGTGGGTTTTCGTGGGATGGGGGTATTTAAGATCGCGCCAAGGGGTGGCTATTAATTATTGCAAGAGACACACAGCCTCATAATTAAGAGGTTGTATCGTCGGGAGAACATTCATAGAAGAAAACATGTATATGCGAACGGGCGGTTTAATGGGGGGTGAGGGGAGAGTATAACAAGATGTCCTACTTGGAAATGCCAAGAATCCCAGAAGCTACTCTAAAACTGGATTTACGAGACAGTCGAGCTTAGAATTCGAGTTGCCGCAGACAACCCCAGAACATTTCCCACATCCTGTAACTATAACGTCAAATTCTGACACACTGTCTACAAATAAGCGTCGTTCACAAACTCGGTATTTAAATGGATTATTCCCTCTGACACTCGTCGCTCAACGCTCAGTATTTCCCCGTCGGATGTACTTTACATTTTCGTGTAGAGCCTTGAATATTTTTACTTTTTTCAGCTTTCTTTCATTATTTTATTTTTAGACAAAAGTGTCAAATAAAATTATGTTTGTGTATGATACATATAGGTGATTCATGTACGAACACTTTTGTTGAGAATAAAAAATCACATGTTCTGTGCAATTAGTATGCAGGCAGTACTTGATATTCGGTTTTGCCCCGCATAGAATAAAATATATTTTTTGGTATTGTGAACCATTATTCCTGCTGTATGAATTTTCAATTAATAAGCATATTTACTAATTTGAATTAGTGACTTCTTTTTTCCTATTGAATTAGTAAATTTTACTAATAAACAGTATTTTCTAATAATTTATTAGTAAAATTAACTGATTCGAAATAAAAAGACGGTCGCTAATTCAAATTAGAAAAACTTTTGATAATAAAAAATGTGCTTAAAGGATGACAAAAGTTAAAATATTTTGAATAGTTTTTCAACGAAAACCGGATTTTACACCATTCTTTCCCTTACAATTTGACTAAAATTATTTTTCAATAATTTTTTGGAAATAATTACATTCTTAAATGTATATTAAAAATTTTTAATATTTATTAAAATTCCTAAATTTTCCTTCTTTTAAAAAAATTATAAAATTTATTATTTCACGCATTTTGCTTCTTTTAAAAATCAGCTTACTGAATTATTGGCGTGGAATTTAAAATTTCATTAAAAAAAAGAAATTTACACATAGCCCTGATGTCAAAAGTGACACTCTTGTTGCTAGGAAAACAACAATATAATAAAAAATATAAAAACAGAAAAAATATATCGAGTGTCACTGGAGCGAATGACGAATTTTCATTGTGTATATGTGTGTGATTGCTGATTGGTGCTGTGTGCAACGTAGCGTCTCATCGGAGCAATTAGTAACTTCAATCTGATTGTATCGATTCATCGTTACCATTCGTTTGCTACCTTTGAGAGACCCTTTTTTTAAAAAAAAAAAAGATAAATACATAAAATAATAATGATCATCGCATATTTTTTTGTTTTTATTGTGTAGATAAATAGCAATCAAGATACTAATTGGTGTCTGATAAATACTATGTTTTATTGTTCAACACGTGATCCATCAAGTTTTTCATTTGTTGAAATCTTTTAAAACTCTTTTAATTTCAATTAAAAAGAAAAAAAAATTATTGCTTATTTTACTACTCAATCAATAAAAATGAAATTAAAAAAATATAAATAGTCGAATAATTTAAAGTTGAAAATAATATTAGCATAATTGTGAATCCTCAATAATTGTTAGAAAAAAATAACTGACTGTAACTTAATTCACTATTGACAAGCAACAAACACAGGGAAATTGAAAATTATTTGTACCGCTCACTTCAGCAGCAAAGATCAAATTACCTACAACTAAAACAGAAAAGTACAAAAATTTAATAGTTTCATCTAATTGTATATATTTTTTTACATTTTTGAATTGTTTATTCTATTATTATTCAAATAGTAGCAAAACATATAAAAATGGTAAACAATAGCCTTTAGAAGTTGAAAGGAAAACGTGCCAACTAAAACGAGATAAAAAATAGTCTTTATTAAATAATTTCATTATAAAGAGAAAAAAGAACGTTCTACTCCAATTTCAAATTAATAAAAAATAAAATTTAATTAATTTAGGAATTTTAATTGAAAATAATTGTCCGCACCTTTTCAAGTGTGATTTAAAAAAGAAAAGAGAGAAATTACGACAAAATTTTGTTTACAAATCACGCCATATTCACGCTTAATAAATTGCATTTACAAAATAAAACTGTGCTTCCATATAAACACATGCAATTTTATATTTATATAAATTTCAGTGAAACGCGAGTAAATGGGAAATTTTTAACACGATTTTTCAACCTTTTAACGCAGATTGATCCCAATTGAGAAATGCTATTCAAACGTAATTCGGGAAGTAAATGGCGAGCGAGCGTGAGTCTGTCAAAGTCGATCTACAAAAAGCAATCCCTAAAAGCGAATGACCACCAAGCAAATATTTGACATTAGTTATACATCATTCCAAATCAGAGTTCGTCCATTCGAAAACGTTTCCCATTCAAATTTCGCATATAAAGTGAAATTATACTTTTCTGTTAGTGAAACAAAAAAGAATTTCTTTTCATCTTTTTATTCTCGTCACTATAACGTGAAGGTAAAGTTGCAAACAGAAACTTGTTAAGGGCATCAGGGAATAGTCCCACGAAAAAGACTTAACCTCAAATATAGTCTGTTTGTACCTCCAGATAGTTAGTTGAATATTCCATTTTTATCCGTGAAACAACATTCAATAAATGAAAAGTTGTTCCTGATGAACAGAAACACGCTGTACTATTTGGAAATTTTCTTTGTCAAAACCAAATATATATTGAACAAATAAAGCAAATTTAATCATCCTTGAATCAAAATGAAGCCTAATAAATGAGCAATAGAGAATTAAATTACTAAAATTTATCAAAATTATTTAATCTGAAAAATATTTAATAAGATTCTAATGTTTTCGAGCCCTACTGAAAATCCCTGTACAATAACTTGTACAGGAAATTGTACAAGATCATGTGTGTCAATGAACCTGTACCATTTTTAGCATAAGAAATTGAATCAAGTTCTTGTACAAGGTGTTACACAAGATCTTGTACAAAAACTTGCACAAGTAATTTGTTTCGATTTCGAACAATAAGGTTCATGTACAATTTCTTGTACGAGATCCTGTACAAGAATGTGTACATGCACAAGATCTTGTTCAAGTTCTTGTGTAGATAATATTTTTTCTTATTGTTTATTAATTTTTTTATTTATGCAAAATATAAGAAAATTTTTAACATTGTTGTTAGAGACTCTTTGCATTTACGATTTAAAAACAACTGCGCAGCTGTAGAAGCCATAGAAAACTACTGCGCAGCCGTTAAAGTTTTAATTAATTTGAAAATGTACAGGCTCATACATCGAATCATGCATTTTTCATTAATTTATTGATACTTTAAGTATATTTTATTTCGTTGTTAGGCAAAAAAATGAAAAGGGACTACTATGTCGATCTTTTGCAAAAGTTGTTTTCTATTTCAAAATGCAGTAGGTAGAAAAATTCTAAACCTTTTAATTTTTCATCTTAAGGGTGTACTCAACTCAAAATCACTTTCATCTGAATAATAACTTCCCTGAAGAACCACAGATTAACATTATTCACAATAAAGTCCCTTAAAAATTTTTTATTTCTACTTTCTCTTTTTTTGCTATAAAATGAATTGGGAAATCGATTTTCGAAAATCGAAATCGTGAAAATGTTCTCGGGAATCAGTCGCGGTAAATTACCGAAAGTAACTACTGGGAAATTCCCAGAACTTGTTCCTGAGAAATTCCGAATATTTAAAAAAATATAGCAAAAAAATAGTTTTTGCACAGATGAAATGATAATTTTACTGAACAAACTCTTATTTTTTAAGCACAAGTTTATCACTGAGAAAAAAATACTGTTGGTTCAATAGCACCGATGCTATTGAATTTAATTTGTTTGAAGCAATAATTTCTGTATCATACTTATTTGAGTTAACAGTATTAGGTATTGTCTTATTCAAATTAAGATAATTCATTAATTGATATTTTAGTAAATCATCTGTTTTAATTTGCAAAATTTCATGTTAATGTTTTGGAAATACTTGAAAGAGGAATTTGAAATTTAAATTTTCCCGGGAATATATCTTTGTTTTGTGATTGGTTACTAAATATACACTATACACACTTGAAATATTAATTTTCTCTCTCACAAGCGGTGATAGTTTCATCACTTTTGTATATATAAGGAAATTCAAATCAACATCATTTAAATGTATTATAATATGTATAATGTTAAATAGTAAGTTACGTATATGTAACAATACGTATATGTATTCTTTTTAAAATTATTCAAACTATAGCATCATGCTATGAAATTAATAGCATATTCTATTGATTTGAAAGTACATGCTATTAAATGTATAACAGATTTAATTATAGGAATGAAATGTATTTCTTGATATTATAGCAGTTTTCGTTAATACTATAATTTCTGTAATAATATTATATAAGATTTATTTAAATCTGTAGTGCCGTAATCAATAGCACATGTTATTGAACCAACAGTATTTGTATTCGAACGATATTGAATATGCCGTTTATTGCGACAAACAAATATTTCATTGATTCAATAGCATTTTTTTCTCAGTGTAAGCATTTAGTTTTTAAAAACAAAATATGTAAATAAGTTTATCATTTCTCTACACAACTGGCGTGATATTTTAGTTTAATTTTATATCAAAATATTTGAAATTTTTAATAAAAAAAGTTTGTTATGTGGGGAAAAATTTTTTTGTACGTTAAGTTTAAATTATTAATACGAATATTAAAAAAATCTATTTAAAAATAGAATTTTTCCAATAAAATAATAAGACTTGAATTCACAATATAAGGTTAAAATCACTAAAAGTTTATATTTCTTATTTAAATAGTTCAAATTTTTTAATAATATGTTGATATCCTTATATTTCGTAAATATTATACCAATAAATCGTTCAGAAATATACGCAAAAACGTCGCTACCCCAACATGTGGGGCAAAGGCAATATTTTACATTGTTTTTAAATTTAATTAAATAATGTATTTATAATTATAATACATTAAATAGCAACTATTACAATTCGTTACTGATTAGTTTTAGAATCATGGAAAACAGAGACCGCATAAATTAATTTCTTAATTTAAACAATATACAGCGATAAATGTAAATGTAGCACCTTTGCTCTACTCTCGCCTAATATGCAATCTAATATGCAATCTCGACAAAAATGCAATTTTTTTGCACTTTGACCCCGTTTTTCTCAAAATTGAGACGTGATGGGATAATTTCACTTACAGATTCGTAATCTACGTCAAAATTCCTGTAAGAACCACTTTCGTTTATTCTTGTAGCAAGAAAAAACCTTAATTTTGTTGACTAGTGTAATCATTGTAAGAAACATGTGGACCATACCATTTTTTTGTCATCTATTAAATTTCTAAATATTCAATATGTTCAAAATTTTTCACCAACCAATTCATAATATTATATACTTTTTCTCTCTTTATGTTTCCATGAAATTTATAATATGTATTAAAATGTTTAAGAAATATTTACAAAATACTTTATACACAAAAAATTTGTTACAGAAAAATACTTTTCTATTTCATTTAGGTGTTTTTAAATTTTAATGAATGAAAAATATCTATAACTATATTAATTATTATATTGTTTTATCAAAAATACTGTTTTCCGCTTAACAAGTTTTGAAAAATTTAACTAATTAAACTGATTAGCAAAAAATGGCAGTTATTTCAACATTTTAAAATGTATTTCCTTAAAAATAATGTTTTAAACTGATTTGCAGAATTATTGAACACATATTATGTTTGAAATAATTTCGTATAAAAACTTTTCAAAATTTCAATTAAGTTCTTTTAAATGAAAAAGTTTTATTTATTTACCTACATCATTTTTAGACATAAATGTGTGATTGAATTATTTTACACATAAATTTTTTTAATTTTCAAATATTTTTCTATGAATTGGTTGTGAATTTACATAAGTATTATTCAAATATAAGTGTTTGAAGTTATATATTTTTCAAAATTCCAAACACTTTTTGTGTGAAAATATTGTAAATTTACAAATATGTGAAACACATGAAATTGAAATTATTGTAAATTTATAAATCTTTCAAACACTTATAATTTAAATTATTCTATGTACAAGTTTTTGTAACTTTCAAACATTTTTGTGTAAAAGTGTTGTAAATTTACAACACTTTCAAACATGCGTTTTTGAAATTATTTCATATACAATACTTATGTAAATTTTAAATCACTTTTTGTATAAAAGTGTTGTAAATTTATAATCTTTTTTAAGTGTATAAATTCTTACATATAATATTTAGTTATATAACGTAAGTAATTAAACTAACGTAACGAACGTAGTAGTAACTTTGTTAGTAATTTGGTTTAGTTAGTAAGCTAGTTAGTTCCCTGATGTCCAGGAGTCAGTTGAACATCATCTTCAACGAATTTTGGTGTCTATCGCATAATGATAGTTATATAACTTGAGAGGAAATCTACCAAAGTAAATAGCGTTAAATTTTTATTAAGTATATTACAAAATATATGGTAAATGCGTGTATTGCGGTGAATACTCCAGTTTTGGCAGCTTTTTTTAAGAATAATATTGAATTATTTAATTATTTTTATTATTATTTTTTAATTTCGAGCTCGGCTCAAAAAATGAAAAGCTCGAAAATAGTAAAATACTCAATTGATCTTCGAACTTCGAGCTTTTTGCACACTTCTAATCATTACTATTTGAATTAGCATTTAGAATGTGACTAATTTTTTAGTAGATAATAATAAAATGAGTAATTTAGCAGTAAAAAAGCACCCAAATAATTTAAATAATTATAACACAGGCCAACAAAATTTTATGGCCTAACCAATAGAAGCTGATTTTTATCGGATTTTGTCCGTAGAATACGAATTTGACATTGAAAATATTGGATTGGTTCCAGTTTTTAAGCAACTTACGTTTTAATACGCAAATTACGCATTTTTGACATTTTTTGAATGAATGTACAACCCTACACCGGAACAGTAAATCTATCCGCATAGCACCAAATTCAAGCTTAAACACTGCTCTTGAATATCCAAAAACAAAAAATTTAATTTATGTACACTAGCTAGTGTACATAAATTAATTTTTATGGTCACTTATGGTTTTTATGGTCGCTGCTTACTGTTCTGTATTCAGATTTTAATATTCAATTTGGCGGATCCAATATAGCAGAAACTTCTTTTAATTTTACATTTTTATCATAAAAGGCGTAAATTATTTTTGAAAATTTATCTACCACTTGTAATTTTTATATTTCATAGCAAATTTGTAAGCAGCGATCATAAAAAACCCAGAGAAACTAATTTTGACTTGAATTGCCTTACATGATCAAAAATAATGTTATTTTTAATACGTTTATGGAACAGCGTATATTTCTTTGAACATTATAGGTTAAAGTATACATAAATTAAATTTTTTGTTTTTGAATATTCAAGAGCAGTGTTTAAGCTTTAATTTGGTGCTATGCAGACAAATTTCCTGTTCCGGTGTAGGGTTGTACATTCATTCAAAAAATGTCAAAAATGCGTATTTTGCGTATTAAAACGTAAGTTGCTTAAAAACTGGAACCAATCCAATATTTTCCAGGTCAAATTCGTATTCTACGGACAAAATCCTGTAAGAATCGTCCGTAACATTTTAGGCAACATGCAGTTGATGAAATTTTGTCTGCCTGTGTAATTTGACTAATTGAAATTTACAGAGTGGTAAAGTTAGTTATGAAACACAATTTTCGTCAGACATAGTTTTATTTTTTATAAATCTGTAGTTAGTAGTAAAATTGTCCTTTTTGCAAATCATTAGTAGTACGAGAGTTTAAATTTTAAAATAAAATATAATTCTTTTGTTTAAATGAAAAAAAATAAAAACAAAAAAATTATTCTTAAGGTTAATTTAAAATCAGGTAGTAAAAGTCCATTATAGTCGGACAAAGGAATTTATTCTGGTTATTTAGACATTGTAATAGTAAAGTTCAGTTTCAATGAGCCATAAAGTATCAGTAGTAAAATGCAGTATTAGTCAGACAAAGATCCAAAGTTTTCGTGTAAAATCAGTAGTAAAATATAATTTCAGTCAGTCATAACGATGAAAGATGATAGTATTTATTTTTTTAGTGATAAAAGGCAACTTGAGTCAGACAAGGGATTTTGAATCAAGATTTATTTAGCAGTATAACAATGTTTCAGTAGTAAAACATCGTTTTTGTCAGGCAAACAGTTAAAACTCGTTTATAATTTATTGTCAGTAGTAAAACACATTTTCTTACGTATCGATTGTTGGAATTCTGGCGTTAGTGGTAAACTTCTGTCTCATTTAGACAGTATGAAAATTTATCAGTGAGAAGCATAATATTTTAGTCAGTCTGAAACTTTATAAACTTTTGTTAATTTAGTTTAAGTAGTAAAAACAGTCCGACGAAACGTTTGAAATTGTAATTTATTCGATATTAAGTATTAGTGAAAGACTCGTGTAGCCAGACAAAAATGTCTCTCTTGTAAACGCGGGTGTGGAGGGAGAAGATATTTTTTTCATTATCCTATTTTTTCAAACCGTTTTAATTTCTAGCTCACGTGAAATTATCGCCAAAACCAGAATTTTTTAACGCTTATTTTACACATTTTTATAAAGACTTTCGTTCAGAATTTTCGTTTTAAAAAATTGAAAGCACGTTTTATAAAAGGATTAAAAAGAGTAAGAGAGAGAGAGAGAGAGAGAGGGAGAAATAAAGGAGGAAGGGGAATTTACTCCCGCGCGACAGAATCAGTGGGTTTTTCAAGTGGAAGAGTAAGAATCCGGGAGCCAGAAGGCCATAGGCTGGCGACGAGATTTAATCATTTAATGGAGTTAAACGTACCGTTAAAACCGTATGAAACCTTGATAGAGGAATAGAAATCTCAGCATTGTTATTTTCTCAAGTTATAATATCTCGCGATATCTCGCGTCCTTTCATTCTATTCAGAACACGGGCAAAATCGATAGATAAATTTCTTATTGATTTTAAACATGACTTCACCGATTTAAGCAATTTTTTCCATGAATAATATTTTTTATATAGTAATTATGTTTTCTTGTCTATTTTTTATACGCATTATATTAGCAAACTAATTATATATTTTAAATTATTATTATTAATATATTATTCAGGCTTGCCATATAGATCAGGGAATTATGGCTATTCAGAAAAAAGTAAGAGAAAATAAAATTGGTTAGGGAAGATAAAAAATTTTCTCAAAAGTAGTAGGAAAATATTAAATTTCAAGAATTTATAATATAAATTTAAAATCAAACAGAAGGATTTTCAAAAATATTTAAAAATAAATTTTTTAGCAACTTTTTGATTTTTGTATTTTCTAAAATAACTTTTTTCTATACCTATTATTTAATTAATTATTGTATAAATTGTATTCCTGACATGAAAACGAATCGATTCATGTACATATAAAATAAATATTTTCTCACAATATTTATAAAATTAATCAATGTCTTCTTTTTCACGAAAAATTGAATAGATAGTATATAGATAGTATAGATATAGTATAGATATAGTATAGATGTGCCCTCCCTTTAAATAATAGAATTTTATTTATCTATTATGTAAATCACAATATTTTTTACTTTCAAATACCAACTTCAATTTTTGAATAATAATTTCAGATTCGAAATTAAAAAAACTTTAACTATAATAAAATTCTTCGAAACAATTTAATTATTTTCAAAACTATAAAATTCTTCGCACGAGATTATATTATTTTCAATACAATTTTAATAAAATTTTTAAAGAAAATGAACATGAATTCATGTCAACGTATCAGGGATATGATTAAAAAAAGAAATGTAATTTAAAAATATTTTTTTATATTTTCAATTATCTCGATGCTAATGATTAAAATGATTACTTTCCATTTTTACACATGTTTTTTTGAATTTTTATTATTTTCGAAGTAAAGTTGAACTGTTTTCAAAATAAATTTTACCATTTCAGAAGAAAATTGAAAAAAATTTAGATTTCACCTTGTAAATAATAAAAGTTACTTTATATTTTTCTTCGCCCATCTAAATATAAATAATTTACAATTCGAAAAGTAGCCATCAGGACTTTTTCTTGTTTCATCAATCTTAGATGATATTCATGTATTTCTAAAAGTAACAAATTGTTTTTTACCTTTAAGATTTTTCCATTTTAAAATTGGTTTTCCCTCAACGTTCGCAAATGTTTTTCGTTTCTTTATTTTTTTTTCTTTTCTTTTTCATCAAAGCCAAAGAAGTATTTTTGTTAAATATTTATGAGTGGAATGTAAATTGTCTCCGAGTAAAGTTGGAGAGAGCTTTTGCAAGAAACGTAACTGCTATTTAGATCAACATGTTTCGCAAGTAAGGGTCCGCATTTCGTAACCGAGAAGTTACACGGGCAGAGGGTGCGCAACAAAATAATAAAAAAAATCCCAGCATTTCAAACACACTCAAGTCCAACGATATTAATTAATTTACGATCTCATTAATTACACTTTCTTGTAAATCTAAATTAGGTTTAAATTAAAATCAAAATTATGATAAAATTAAATGAAAATTACTTCAATAATGAATGGATGTTGTTTTTCGTTCCAATTTATTTAGTATAAGATGATGAGGACTGAAGTCTCAATTAAATTAAGTATTAAATAATTAAAATTAGTTTCTAATCTTAATTCACTAGGGCAGGTGGGAGGAAAAATGGTTTCGTGATCGACATCTCATTTAAAGAGAAAAGAATATTTTTAGTCGGGAATTTTTTGTAAATATAAGGAAAACGCGCCGCTCTCGGAATTTGGCATAATTTTGATAAATAATTATTAAAAAAATTGTTTAAACTTTGAATTAAATATCTCTAATTAATTAAGAGTGGGACGAAACGCGGGAAACCATATTTTTTTGGCAAATTTTTTGAATTCTCTTTTTATTGAATGAAATTAAAATTTATTTTTTTGTATTTAGGACTTTTTTCACAAAATGTATATAAAAAATTATTTTAGGCCTTTCTGATAAAATAAGAAAAACTATTGATTGACTGAATTAATTAATTAGAATTAAAAAATTGAAAATTAAAATTCATGTTTACTACATAGTGATTTTAAATTATTTGATAAAATCCAAATTCCTGAAAATATGTCAAATTTGAAAAACAGGGAATGAGAATAATTATAACAAGTACAATTGACCCATGAATTTTAATTAGAAAATTGAAATAGAAATTACAAATTTTCGCAGCTATTGTAAATTAATTATTATTACATCAATATGAAAATTCAAACAAATAATTTAATGATATTATTTGGCGAAATTGATAGAAAAAAGGGGGGAGATTACAAAAATTGTAATTACAAAAGGAATTGTTTTTTGAATAATTAAAAACAAAAATGTGTATGAAAAGAAAGAAAAAGAGAAAATTGTAGCGATGGTTATACATACAAAAATGTTCTATATTTAAATGATTAAAAATATAATGCGATCACAAAAACAAGAGGAAGCTCTTGAGTCAAGTGGATGAAGTTTGAATTACATTTTAGGTTGTGGGTGAACAGTGTATATACATATGTGTACTGTGTGTACATACAGAGACTGAGATAATTCAACAGTAGGGAGAGAGGAGAATCGAGTGTCGTTTATCGTTACAATGATACGAACCACTCTACACTCGGCTTCATTATCAAACATCCACCTATCGATGCAATCGGGTACAATTTTTATTTACATTGACAAAAGTACATTCCCTTTTTTTCTCTAAAAACTTTCCATTTTTCAAAGGGGACAAAATTAATTTCTTTTACGATTATTCCCTTTTCTCTCTGAAAACTTTCTATTTTCCAAAATGTATAATTTAGTGTTTTATTATTCTCAACAAAAATTATAATAAGACAAAATGTTTTGTTAACAATATTTTTTCAACATTTATTATTTCTTTCTTTTACGATCAGACAAAAATTGCAATTTTCAACCAATTTTTACAAACAATAGCTCATTTAATTCAGTGATACATTCTCTACAATCGTTATTTTTTTAATATTGTTAAAAGTATGTTATTAAAAAATCATAAAGAAAACATTGTTTATTTATTGAATAATTTTATAATAACATACTTTTAACAATATTAACAAGATAACGATTTTGGAGAATGTTTCACTGATTAAAATGAAGTATTGTTTATAAAAATTGGTTAAAAATTGCAATCTTTGTCTGATCTGAAAGAAAAAAAAATTAAATGTTAAAAAAATCATTGTTGACAAACTATTTTGCCTAAAAATAATTTTTTATCGAAAGTTGTAAAACTAGATCTTTTACATTTGTTTATAATTCATATATTTATTTTATTTTTGTTTGCGTTAGAATATAATTTTTATTTTTTACAGATTTTGAGGCTATGTTACGGTCACCATCCTCCTTAATTTGAATCAGTTAAAAATCATGGTTTTAATTGACAATCAGTGACTGACTTTTTGCTTCTAAATCAGTTATTTTTAACTGTGGTTGTAGTATACACAAATAGCTGAGTTTGGGAAATACACAAATCAGTAGCAGACGAACACTTGAATTTCTTGGTGTAATAGATTATAGCTTGTTGGAAACACTAAACTCGCCTGTTTAAAGCACATTTATATTCGTATATTTTACAATAAAAACTTGTTGCTTTCACAAGAAATTTTTTTTCGTGTACAAAAGCTGTGTTCCTCAAAGTTACACTAAAAAAATTTATTTGATGCAACCAAACGATGAATTGCCTATTATCAAATGAATATTTATACTTGAGAATCAAACAATTCTTTATTTTAATCAATTAAATGGTTTGCTTCATATTTTCTTCAAACACTGAAATTACTGATTGCAATTTATTTAGGTAATTATGCAGTTAAGCGGCTTCTGTCATGTCTAGAAATTAATCTAGAACTTGTTTAATACTTTTTTCTGTCCAAATTTCTAGATATGGCAGAAGCCGCTTAACTGCATAATTACCTTTATTTGATTTAAATAAGAATTATTTTATTCAAGTAAATATTTATTTGACAGTAGTATTTATTTGTTATATTTATTTGTATCCTAAAAAATAAAGGTTACGAAAAATTTAAATCAAATTTATAAAGTTCTTTTCTTCAAAATTTTTCTATATGCACAATTAAACCCATTTTTTGGTGCTGTAGGAAAGAAAAAAGAGTAAAAACATTTGTTTAGTTCGAATTTTTTTTTAATTTTGTCTCCTGCCTCACGTGGTATGACGTATTCGACAGGAAGAGGAACGATGTTTTGCCCAGAAGCACGTTTCAACGTTGGTTCTCGCCAGCCTATATTGTCGCCATAAATCTAACAACGCGGTTCAACATTAACCCCCCGCGACTGCCGCTTGTACTTCCGACACCAAGCAACCTCCACATCCGATAAAATGTTACCAACCCGTTTTCATATAAACTTCGTTCGCGGTTATTATTTATCCGAATTTAATAAACTTCTAAAAAGAATCTCTTTCTCACGAACAAAAAAAATCAAAGTAAAACAGAAATTAATAATTTAATATCAATCTATATAAATGAAATTAAAGTCTTGTCTGAGCATTGCCCAAAACTTAAACATTTATGCATAACTTTTTCATCATGAGAAAACGGCTTCACCGATTACAACGAAATTTAGCAGTCTTTTAGGTCTTAGTCCAATTTAAAATCACTTTGTCACTATTGAACTTATCTATATGGTCAAATTTCTTGTTACAAAATTACAAGATGAATTTTGACGAAACTTACACAAAACATAGCTAAATGATGAAATTAAAATAAAATTATGATATAAAAAATTGTCAAAATTGACGGAATCTTGTCCTTTTATAAAAACTTTTTGATAGTAGATGATAGATGACAGAAAATTATTTAACTATTTTTTAAACATTAAAAATAAATTATTTAAATTAAATCCAATGTGTTAATTAGACATTAATGGAAAAAATAAATAAATTTAAGTCACATTATATTTGTAAACGAGTGAAATAAACCTTTATTACGATTAATATTTAGTAAATTCTTCCACAATTGCTTTATAAAATATTTTTCGATTTTTGGAAGATGTTTAAACGTGAAATTATTATTACGATTGTAAATTTTTGGAGAGGTTTGTTTTTTTCTTCTCCATATGACTTGCTTTAAAAAGTATTAAATATTTCTTTTATTAACAAAAAACATACATACAAACTTAATTTAATTATTGTATAATATTATAATAATAAATAATAATATTTTATTGTACAGCAATATAATTTTGAAAAAAATTATTTTTAATATAATAATAATAAAAGTGATTTTTCAACTTTTTTTAAAGAAATCTCAATTTTGAATTTGTTCCTTTCTGGAAATTAACCAATAGATTGGTCTTGATGCAAAGAATAGTATTTTCTTATATATTAACTTCAATATCCGACTTAAACATTTTTTTTTTAATCAAAAAAATTATTTTTTTGAGTTTTTTCAAAGTCCGTCAATCTATTTCGAAATATTATTATGATAACTATATACAAAGTTTTCTCCACGAGGAAGCAAAATAAAATAAAATTCTCTTTTGTAAATAATATTCCATTTCCATTGAAATTTAGGTACAAAATAAAACTTTGGCTCAAGAGAGAATTCGACTAGTGTGCAAATATTTCTATATTTTTTTTTATTTTTTGTTCGCAACTTGGAGCTAGCGAATTTGAAAGCAAACGGTATTATTCAATCGATGGGAATATTGCATCGAATGCACTCGTCAAGACCGAGGAGAAATTTCAATTTCCCTTTTTACTATCGTCTGTCTCTCTCGCTCTATACTCTCTCACTCTCTCATCCTCGAGTTGTACAGGAATAATCCGCTTTACAAACTTGAATTTCTCGTTATAAATATTTACCAAATTTTTCAAAGAAAGAATCTTTCCCAAAGGAATAATTTTTTTTTCGAAACGAAACACTTTATGCCAATCTGTATATCAGTTGGTGAAAAAATCAAAAACTGATTTTCTACCTCTTTTATAGAAGTAATTTTTCATCTATGTACTTTTGATTTTTTGTATTTTCATATTTTTTTTTTACTTTCTTTGGAAAAAATAAATTTTAATTTCATCTTTTGAAAAAACACCTACATTACCGTCGAGACGTCATTATTATAACGATTAATCATTTTCAGCCAAAACCCGTTTAAAATCGACTAATTCAACTGTTTAAAATGATATCTCGTGAACCGATTACGATTTTTAAACTCTTTTGGTCTTAATTTTAAAATGATACTTTAATGATTACTCCTATGTAACACACAAAAAAACCCAGTCTCATTTTCGTTGCATCTCAAAATGAGACTATGTTAAACGCCATAGAACGTGGCGCCACCTAAGAGTCTCATTTTTGTTGCAACTCAAAATGAGTAGCGTATGATACTCATTTTGAGACTAGGTTTTTTCAGTGAAGTTTCAAATTTTTTCTGCAATTTTCAAAACATACAGAAGTTGAAAAAATTTCAAAAAAATTTTATTTTTTAAATTTTTTTGTCAAATTTCTTGATTGCTGCAATCTTTGCATAAATTATTAAAATTTGCAGTTATGTATCATTAATCGTAGAATTTAATAATCTTTCGAATGGTATATTTGTTAATTTTCTGACATTTGTATTTACAAACAAATCGTGATTTAAAAATTGGTATGTTTTTGGGCCGTGCGTATGCAACTGTACCGATATTTCCCGACGGTAGTGTAATACTTTTAAAAATATCATTTCTACGAAGTTTTTGTTAAAAATTTTATAAATTTGCCAAAAAGTAAATATCATTGAACTGCGAAAATTGTTTTTCATTTTCATTATTTCTTTTATTTATTATCTACTTTCTTTTTTTTTACTTTTATTCATTTATTCTTATTTTTAAGAATACACGGGAAAAGCATGCAAATATTATATTTATGTATTTACAGAACGGAAAAAATGGAAAACATATATTTTTCCATTAAAATAAATTCAATATTTATATACAAAATATATTACTTTATATTATATAAATATATATAAAATATTTTTCTTTGTTACAGAGCCATGACAGCTGGCAGGGCCATGACAGTGACCAGGTAAAAATTTTCAGAAAAAAATATTATCCATACTTTGCCGTTAATGAATATAAAGCTTTGCATGGTCTGTTATTTTTCTCAATAGCTGCATGAGATTTTTTTTCATTTTTTAATTTATACGCGTAACACCTTTCTATTCCATTTACCCATCGTATATATATATTTTTCCATTTAAATATAAAGCAACAAGACAAATCGTAAAAAGATTACAAAATTGCACTCTTTACTTAAAATATCTGCATAAATACAATTAAAAAAAAATTCATATACTGTAAAAATAGGTTTCTTTTTTATCTGTTTATACGTTTTATCAGTGATTAAGATATATGTCTTCTATCTTAGTAAAGTAAGATATTTCTTTAAGTTTTCTAAAGTATCTTAAATTAAGATGCTTCTGGTGCAATAAGATGTTCAATGATAAAGTCACTTGAGAATCGTAAGATGTGACAAAAATGTAAGCCCCTAAAAACTCAGATACATAACGTATTTTCCATATGAGCCCATAGTTAACTTAAAACTTTTTTCTCCAAAAATATACTGAAAATGTGTTTGAAGATACTCTAACATCTTAAATTAAGATATTTTAAATAACTAAAAAGTGTCTACCAAAATATCTTAGAAATGACTACCAAAACATCTTAAATTAAGATTCTTCGTTTTGCTGTGTAGTTTTCTTGTTTTTAGAAACATATTATTCTACCAATAACACAGGCACCCAAAAAACTAAAAGTAGTATGTTTATTGAACCAGACCTACATATCTTATAGTATTTTTGTCCACTATGTTAAGGAATATAAAGTCACCATCTGTTTTTCCTAAAATCAAAAAAATAACCTTAAATATACAAATTAAAAATTTTAATGTAAACAAATTGAATAACAGATTTTGTTGAAAAACTAAAAAATAAATTTTTGTACTTCTCTTTCAATAACTGAGAAACAATGCCAGAATTATAACACATCACCTTCTCTTTAAACTATCCATAAAAGGAAGAACCCAGTTATATAGAAGAAATAAAAAATAATTAATTTTTTAAACAGAACCATACGTTTCTGCATTTTTGTTCTCACAACTAGAAAGCAAAGACAAAATGCAATCCCCACCTTCTAATTGTTGTTAAATCTTTTTTTTTCACTTAAAAAATAATGTGTGATGGAGAAATTCTAACATGGTTTCTGCGTTGTTGTAACAGATGTTTGTTTCATTTGCAACACTGAAAAAAAAGTTCTGGTTGGAATTACCAGAAATCCCAGTTTTAACTAGAATTTCGTGTTAAATATACCCTAACCAGAACTTTTCTGGTTAGGTTAACCAGAATTCTAGTTAATATAACCAGAATTCTGGTAATTTTGACGAGAATATCGTGTTAAATATACCCTAACCAGAACTTTTTTTTCAGTGTTAACTAAAACTGTTAATATTTTTTTACTTTCAACTTTGCATTTGTATATTTAAGGGTAGTTTTTTCGATTTGAAAAAATAGAGGATGATGGAGCAATTCTAACATTATTTCTGTGTTGTTGTAACATGTGTATATATATACATGTAATTATTTTCAAGATAGTGATTATTATCATTCTAAAGTCGAACAATTTTTTTTACAATATATTCCATTGGTGAACTGAATTTTATTTGCCACTTTTGTTTGACAAAAATAAATTGCGGATCGAGTCACTTAAATTTTGAAGTTTAATTATTTAGTATATTTTTTATGATTAAAGCAGTATTTTTTTATTAATTCTTTAAAACTTTTATTTCATTTGGTAAATTCAGTCTCTTATATAAAATGATAATTCAATAAACTTGATAAAAAAATACCATATTTTGTACATTTTTTGATACACTTGCCCTTCCGGTTACGCAAAATCAGGTAACTTGCATTTATTTCAGAAAAAATAATACTTATAAATTCAATTAAAAATTTCTTGCCTTCAATTATCAACATTTGAATATTTTCAATATATTTTTCGGATTAATACTATCAATTATAAGGGTAAGCGACTAGTTTTTCTAAAAAATATTTTCTAATCCTTTTTGTCTAAAAAAAGGCCATTTCTATTGAATTCTGTTTTCTAAAAAAGTTTTTCTAATAAGTTTGAATTACTAATGTTTATTTTCCTAAAATTAGTGACATTCCATAATTTTGATAAAATTTAAAATTTAAAATTAATTATAAAATTTTGCAAAGTTTGCTCTCAAGTTTTTTTTTAAGAATTAAAAAATTTTTTGTAAATTTTGTTTTTTAACTATAAAATACCTATTGATATTTGAAGAAATTACTGATCGTGATTACAAAAACTTAATATTGTTAGAAAAAAGAAAATTTTGCAAATTACCTTTATTAGAAAACAGAAAATTACAAAATCACCTTTATGTGATCTTAAACATAAGAATGAACATTAAAATATTTGAAGAAATTATCATTTAAATCTTATGAGTTTGAATTTTATTACATCTATATGAGTTTAAAATATTTTTGAGGGATATTCTAAGAAAATTACTTGTATAAAAATTAGGTTTGGAAATTAAGTTGAGTTTGGTTTTATAAAACTAAAGTTACCAACGTTGTTTCACCAAAAATTTTTTCTTTTACTAATTATTTATTTTAATGTTAGAAGTAATTAAAAAATTTTCAAGAGGATCGAAGGCAGAGAAAGCAGTGATTTTGATTTTTTCAATAATGATTTATTTTATATTTTAGGATCTCTGAAAAATTCGTGACAAAAAAATTAAAATCATCTGCTTTTACCCACCTACAATTCTCTGGCAAAATTTTTAAAATGGCTTCTAACATTAAAATAAATAATTAGCAACACTATTAACTTCAAAGTATCAAATTGCAACGAATTGATACCGAAAACGTGGATCAAATAAAAAATTGATCTAAATTTTTGACATCATATTGATCCACTTTAGTATTAATTTGAAACTTTTAAGAAAACAGTGAAAAGAAATAAATTGCTTCTGAGGCGAGGAAATGATAATTTAGTTTAAATACCGAGATTTTTAAAAAAATCATAACTAAACATAAACAATAAAACATGAAACAAAATAAATTAAATTTATTAAACTTTTTCTATGGAAGGCAGGTAGACAGATTGCTACCGTGATAATTGTTTAGAAATAATTGGCAAATTATTCGTAAAATTCAGAAAATATTTAAAAGCTTTTCAATTGTCATGTAGAGTAAATTTTGATAAGATTGTTAGTATATTTGTATTGTTATTATCAACATGACGAAGGTAAATTCGATTAAGCGGCTGACTAAATTTCATTGAAACCGCGCCCTCCGCATTGTTAAGTGCTGTGCTCCCTCGTCGACAACGATTCCTGACGACCTCGTCTTCAATGGATTATCAGACTGTTCGTCGAGAGAGGTGGAGTTGATTTGGCACCTCATAGGCGACAACCACCTCTCTTCTCTAGCAAGCAGATTCTGTTCTCAATCTTAGGATTTCCAGCTTTCAGGCAGAGAAACAGAGAATATACGATAAGCCAAGATCGTTTGCTCCTCTCTCGCAACCTTAATTCAAGAAGGGAAAAATAATGTTTTTTTTCTTCTTTTTTTTGTAAGTAATTTTATAAAAATAGTATCAGACATATTGCGTATTTGGAGAATTTGACAATTGACGCAAATGAATTTCAATTTCTAATTTACTTCAATTTACATCAATCTAAATATAAACTCGGAAAAAATAATTTTATATTATCAGCATATGATCGAAAAATCAAAAGTTGAATGTTCTTACCTTGTAAATTCCGAAATATGACTATACTGGTTTATCAAAGTTTTTTTACAGAAAAAAAGGGTGGTAATATTACGAAAAGTAATGGGTAAAAATGACTTAGGTAAAGGGTAAAAATTACGAAGGGTAAAACACTTACCTAAATATGTCACTAAAACAAATAAAATTTTTTTTTCTTCTAATTACATCAGGAAGGTTAAATATTATATTATTCTGATTAGAACTAGTTTGAATTAATAATAAGTTAATAATTTTTTTACCTGAAAATTAATAAACAATTATATTTTTCAATTTGACTTGTTAAATTAATCACTTTTAAACTCTCCATTTTATGGTTATGACTTTGTAAACAAACAAAAGTTATATAAAACTATATAATAAAATGTCACGCAAAGCAGTACAATTTTAATATAAATTTTTATTTTATCAAACAAATTTTATCTTTTCTATAAAAAATGTATAATTATAAATTATAATACATAATTATGATAAATAAATGTTATGCCTTTCAAAATCATAATTTATAAATAATTATAATGAAAAAGCAAATATTTATCTCATTGCTTTTATTATTGTCTTTATTTTAATTCAAATGTGATTAAAAATATTAAACATTTTACTTAAATTTTGTTCAAGTGTTGAAATAACTAATGTCAACTAATTTATTTAAAACCAAAAAACTGAAACATCTTTAATTTATAACATTTATTAAAAATATTATAATGATGTAATTTACAAAAAAAAAATATGTTTCTAAATTGAAAACAAGAATTGTTTTAAAGAAATGTGATTAATAATTACGCATTAATTTCAAATTGCATTTTTTCTGTATTCCTGTTTGTTTTTTCTGTATTTTCATGAAGAAATTTTTCTAAACGTTTAGAAGAATTTTTTCAAAGTTTTGGGATTTTTTATCAGCTATTTTATTAGAATGTTTCGTAATTCATATGAAGTTGTCGAAAATTTTTTAGAAAAATTCTCTTATCTATGTTAATAAATTTTTTAGATAAATTATCTTATCTATGTTAATAATTTTTTCTAAATAATTAGTGGAATTTGCTGTCTAATACTAAACGTTTCTTACAGTGTATTTAATAAAGAATTTTCGAACAATCGAAATTATATAAAATTACAATTTTAAACAAATGTATGTGAAAATTCTTAAAGAACTTTTAAAAAAATTATTCGAAATATTTATTGAAATAATAAAATAAATTTTTGAATTTGACATTTTTAAACCTTTTAATTCCTGTGGAAAAAAATAAAAATTACATATGTAATTAAAAAGGAAGTTATTTATATTTTCAAATAATTTTACAATTAAAGAAATTCGTAAGGCGTAAATACATATATAAACTGTAAAAAATTTAGAGAGTTAACGGACTCGGGAGTTAAATTTTTCGACTTAAAAATTAACTCCTAAAGAGAGATAATTTCTAACGCCCTTCATTCAACACACGCGCAAGTTATTTTTTCCATGGGGAGTTAGCATTTGGGTGTTAAATTTTAACTCCCTTTATTTAACTCCCCTAGCATTAACTCCCCAATGAGTGCGACTTTTATAGAATCCCCTGGGGAGTTAAAATTTAACTCCCTTTTTTTACAGTGTATGTAACAAGGCATTTTTTGAGTAAAATTGTTTCCTTTTTTTAAAAATATTAAATTTTTTTTTAAAATAAAAATTTGCTTTTGATAAATAATGTTTATTTATATTTCTTTTCTTTATTTTTAAAACACTTTGAATTTTATTAGAGCAGTTGCAAGTAATAATAACATTTATGTGAAAAAATCTCTTTTTAATAAAAAGAATAATAAAACGCAATAAGTACTTGCTTCATCATAATTATAAATTATGATTTAAAAAAGTAAAATTTGTTTACCATAATTATGTATTATTTATTAAAATTATACATTTTTTAAATAAAGGAAAAAACTCGTTAACTAAAATAAAAATTTATATTAAAAATTTTTTACTTATCGTGATTTTTTGTTATATTATTTCCCACTTCTTGTTTGTTTACAAAGTCATAACAATAAAATGGTGAGTTTGAAAGTGACTCAATCAACAAGTTTAATTGAAAATAAAATTGTTTATTAATTTTAGTAGTAAAATTATTTAATTGTTATTAATTCGAACTAGTTCTAATAAGAATAATTTAATATTTAACCTTCTTAATATAATTAGTAAAGAAACAGCAAAGTTGTTTTACTGGCACATTCAAGTAACTGTTTTACCCTCTGTAATATTTCCAGAGCTCTAATTATATTGTATAATTAAATTTCACATCTGATTTCACGTTTATGATTAAACGATTATAGAAAAAAGGATTTTTCTCTCTTTAAACATCAGTAAAAAATTTTGTTCCACAAATTTACACCCAATCATTAATAACTAACAATTTTTAGATAGTAATTTTAGTGACACTGCTTTATTTATTCCTATAAAAAATTTTTCTGTAATTTAATAGTCGTATTATGAAATGATATTTTTAGACAATTTCAATGTATAGAAAGAAAATATCTCTCCTCTTATGAAGAAAAAAATTGCACCATTTTTGTTGAAATATCAAACACGAATATAATCGGGTACCTTTTTTTCTTTACTGGGGGAATATATGTGTGTGTGTGTATGTGTTACTTGTCGTAAAATACACCAGAAATGTTATTGTTGAAAATTGAGAGGAGAGAACGCGGACAATATCGTCCGCTCCCCTGCGAATCGCGAAAGAGATTTTGCTCGTTCGCTCGCTTACCCCGACGATTCTCGTCTTCGTCTGTTCCCTTTTCATCAGAGGGATTATTAGGGATTCGCGTGGCAAGATTTCCCGAAAGGGTTTCTCTCACGAAAGCCTCGAGCGAGAGGCTATGAGTCGTAGAGCGCAAGAGCGCTGACAAAGTGAATGGTTTTCTTTGTTGCTGAATATATATATAATCGTGCAGCTGAAACGAAAATGTACCAAGAAAGGGTTGAAATATTGACGGAAGTCCCCAAAAAAAGGGAAAGAAAAATTTTTCTTTTTATAAATAACAAAACAAAACGTAGAAAGAGAGATATTTTTATAAATTTTTTGACGATGGACTTTTCTGTCTGTTTATATATTGTAACTGGAAATATTAAATAAATATAAATAATCATATTATGAATAACTATTATTTTAGATAAGATTAAATTAATCAAATAAATATTGAATATTCTTTCAGCTCAAAGTATCAATTAAAATTTTAAATACTAATTTAAATAATTATAATTAAAATAATGATTCAAAAAATAAAATACACGATATAATAATAATAAAAATTATCTTTCGAATTATTTAAAGTGACTAGGGAAAGATTATTTAAAAATTTAACGGTGAGATTATCGAATATTATTATCTATTTGAAATGTGCTATAAAAAAAAAATATATATATATATATACGGAAAATAAAAGTTTACTACTTTTTACTAAACTATTTTAAAATTCTTGGAAATAGGCAGGAGTTTAGTAAAGACTAGCTAAAATAACGCGCGCGTGAAGTTTCTGTTTCATTGACTTTGAAAAATCCAATTATTCAGAAGAATTCTACTCAAATTCACTATTTTTCTAAATATATTCAGGAAAGTCGGGAAAAGTCAGAAAATTTTGTCAAAAGTACAGAAACAATATTCAATTTCGAAAATTCATAAGCAAATTCTAAATGTTATATTCCTCATCATTGAAAAGATTTTATTTATTTCAAACTTTTTCTATTTTTAACAACAATTGAACTTTACAGATTTTAAAGATAATTTAGATTTATAAAAAACTTTAATAATTCAAATTCTTATAAAATTCGTTATATTTTTTAATATAGGTACATTTCATTCATTATTAAAAATAATATTGGATTTATAGATGATTTTTACTTAAAACACTAAATAAATTTAATTTTGGAAAAATTATAAATGATTGCAAAAACTCAATTATATTACAATTTTTTTCAATTATGAAATTTTTTTTTTATTTTTTGAAAATTTTATTTTTCCAAAACTCAATTACGTTCAAAAGTTTTTTTAATATTCTCGACGAAATTTCAATTATTTTAAAAATTGTTAACAAAATTATTGGCAAAATTCAATTATTTTAAAAAAATTTTCTCAATTTTATATGAATTCTATTATTTACAAATTTCTTATAAATTTCTTTCTTCTTAAAAATGTTATTAAAAATCGTCAAACTAAATCAATTATTTCGTATTATTAATGTGGTAAAAAATAAATGTTATTTTAAAATCCTGTAGAATTGTTTTATTTATTTATTTTTTATTATAATTTCGACAATATAGTTTTTAACAAAGAGAAATTCTGTAAATATTTTTTCCAAAATAAATATCAAATTTCTTAAACAAAATTTGATTTATAATTTTTTTTCTACTTAAAACTTGTAATTTGATTATAAATTGTCTTTGAGAAGCAGAAAATCTGCAAAATATTTTCTAATTTTAATCTTTCAACTGTTTTTTAATTTTATTTTTTAGAAAAAATTAAAAGATTAATAACCTAGTCTTAAAATGTTTGTTACAAAGTGCTAATTTTTCTAGAAAGAAGAGAAATATTGAAAAATAACATTAATAATTTTTTAGGTTAATAAAAATAGTTTTGTATTATTTGAAAAATAAAAATAATATTTCTAAATAAAATAAATAAATACCTATTATTAAATTTAAAATGTAAGTGTGAAAAAATAAAGAAAAATAATATTATCAAAACATATAAAAAAACAAAAGCATAATCATGACTAACTTAAAAAATTAAATAAATTAATGCTATAAAAATTAAAAAAATATATTAACTTTTTTATGAGTTTTCTTTAAAATTTTTAAAAGGGTATTTTTCTATTCTAGACATCGACTTTTTGAAATTTTTAATATTTTCTCAGTAAATTCTAAAAATCGATATTTGTCGACTTTTTGAAAAAATTTGTTTGAAAATGAATTCTAGAAAGTGGCTTCGAAAATGATATAAACGGAGAGATAGAGAGAATAGTCGATATCAGGAACCTTGTAAATCGATTTGTTTGTTAAATGCGAGGATTGAAGAACGACGGGGCATATATCAGATGAGATTGGCGGAATAGGAAGCATGAAAGGGGAGAGGGGAATGACTACAATGTAGAGATGGGTAAAGCAATTTGCGTGACATTGATGCATGTGATCCGCTCTTACCATCTGGTTACGCGGCCTCCACTCCGTTATTACGCGCGTTACAATTTAATGATGTTATATCCATCCCACATCTCATCCTGCAATTATATATATATATACTTCACAAAACGTGAGTAATAATAAAAAATCTTCAGGATATCCTTAGGCGACTTCTAATTATCCGAGTTTTTAAATCCAAATCCGTTTGACGCGAGAAAAATATTCACACCACAATTTCCTTCTGAAAGTAAATTTTACTTTTTTCAAAATTAATTTTTATGATGCTGGAAGGAGGGGGGTGGGGTGGAAATATCTACAAAATAGCGTGACATATGTCCGTTTTCTTAAGGGGTTACACCACTGTAGACATTTAAAAAAAAATTTATTTTTATTAGCTTAAAAATTTTTTTGAACCTTCTAGAATAAGGAAGAAAAGGATTTATACATGTCTGAAATCGATTTCATTGAAATTTTCAAGCTTTATTTTTACCGGAGAAGAATTTTAACTTACATAAAACATGCATTACAAAAATGGCTCCAGTGCGGACATTTTCGAATATTTATTAATTAAAATTTTTCACTATTTTCAATCGGGGTTTTTTATTACATTTTTAAAATTAAATTTTGAACTGAAATACGTAGGGGTTTTTTGATAAATTAATTTACACAATTGTTATAAACAATTAAGTGTCGTTTTCTTTGATCGGAAAATGAGTTTTTTCTTCAAATGCTTGTTAATTACACAAAAATCAATATTTTTAAAATCCCCTACGTATTTCTGTAGCTATTCTCATGTAGATTAAGAAAAAAAATTTTATTTGTTTCTAGACTGAAATTTACATTACTTATACTGCTTGCCGCAGAGCTCCTGGAAAAAAATATAAATTACTAAAATGGTTTTTACTTGAATATACAGTCAATAACATCCTAAAACATTATAACTATATATCCTTTCCTTCCATTCAAAAAAAAATTCCTGAAAAAACGTTGTTTTTGAGGCATTTACAGTGGTGTAACCCCTGAAGGGGCTGTTTATATACTATATATAGTATATAAACAGCCCCTTAAGAAAATATTTGTTTAATCAAAATATTTAGTTAACTTGAATTCTCAAGACTTGTGGCTCATCCGGTTTAAAAAAATTACAATTAATTCTCTATCGAAAGTTTAAGACAGTATTGGTAGTTTAGTAATTATAATTTTAAGTAATTATATACTTAAAATAAAATTCATAATGTGAAATGTTTGTTAACCTGTTGCCTGTTAACGACCCAACGTTGGGTCGTGAAAAAAGATGGCCCAGACTGTTAACGACCCAACGTTGGGTCGTGAAAGTTTTAGCAAAAAATAGAAATTTGTTGTTTAAATTATAAAATAAATTCTTTCGTATCATTATTCACATACTATAGGTATTAATGATACTAGAAAAAGTAATAAATAAATAATTGTTTATTATTTTTAAATAATATAACAATTTAAAAGATTTTGATGGACATTTTGGGGCACTAAAATGAATATTTTTCCAAACAGCGAAGGGGTTAAGGATATTCAATACAACTTTGTGAAAATAGTCAAAGTCGACATCGCGTCTCATTTACCTTAGCATTTAAAGATGCTAAAATAATAATGTAATTGAAATTATGGAAATCTGCTTTCACAGTTCTGAAAATGCAGGTTTACCTTGAAAGCTTCTCTTGGCTCAATCAATTTCCAGTCAAGTTCTTCAAATCTTTTGACGTCGACTTTTCGTTTTTATATAGAAAATTCATACCTCAAACTTTAAAAGAAGCGCAATAGCAAAAGTATTTGTCTGGAAACGAGTCTCATTCCTTTTCGACTACATTACGTAAATGAATTCCTCCCCTCTTTTTCTCTCTCTTGGGAGGTCCTTCTTATCTCGCTGGGCGTTTTCTCGTTTTCTAATTTAATACAACGTGACGTATATATATAGATACAGACATTCTATATATCTATATAAGAAAATTCCATTTCTACCTCATTTTCGGTGCTACTCATTTAAAAGCCTGATTATAATTTGAAAACAGAATAGTGAAGAAAAAGTTAAAGGGAACTTGTTGAAATTCCGAAAGGATTTATATATATATGTATATATATATATATATATATATATATAAAGATCGTCAAAGTCCTTCTTTTGTCGCTGATGACTTCGTTTTCTCTAGTTCTGAAATTTTACTTTTCTTGTTATTCGACATGAAATAGTTCAATCAATTGGAATAACCAGTTTCGTTAAATTTATGCTACATTCAGAAATTAATTCTTACTTCATCAACTTATATAAATTCCTTTTCTCATAAAAGTGCGATTATCTCTTTATTTTATAAAAATATTGTATTGTTTTTTAATTTGTATTATTTTACTCTGTTAAGTTCTTTCCTTTCTGGTACATACAAATGTATATAGAAAGAGAAGTAAGAACCTACATATATATAGAAAGAATGTTAATTTACTAAAGTACATCTATTACTCTCTAAATTGTAATTAGCTAAAAGTAGCTAATTAAGACAGGTAAAATTTCTGTCACTGATTCAATTCATTTCTACCAATTATTTTTATTAAAAAATAATTAGGTTTTAAATTATATAAGTAATTAATAGTATGTTGGATTGTATGAAAATAACTGCAGGAAACAGAGTGATTTTTTAGTGGAATATGAGGAAAATATGTGAAATTTAATTTTTAAATAGGGGATTCAAAAATTAAAATCCCTCCTTTTAATAGAAAGAGGGGATTTTTCAAATTAAGTAAATCAGATTCTTTTGTTTTCAATTTTTTGTTAAATATTGATATTTTTAATTCTTTTGTAGTCTACATTGTTTTTAGAAATCACTTAATTTTACAATAATCAAAGTAAATTTCACTAACAATTAGAAAAAAGTAAGTTTGAAATTATTAAAATTCCGTCTGCAAATAACAAAATTTGATATATTAAAAATTGTTATTTGCAGAAGTGTTATTAAGGGGTTACACCACTGTAAATGCCTCAAAAACAACGTTTTTTCAGGAATTTTTTTTTTTGAATGGAAGGAAAGGATATATAGTTATAATGTTTTAGGATGTTATTGACTGTATATTCAAGTAAAAACCATTTTAGTAATTTATATTTTTTTCCAGGAGCTCTGCGGCAAGCATTATAAGTAATGTAAATTTCAGTCTACAAAACAAATAAAAAATTTTTTCTTAATCTACATGAGAATAGCTACAGAAATACGTAGGGGATTTTAAAAATATTGATTTTTGTGTAATTAACAAGCATTTGAAGAAAAAACTCATTTTCCGACCAAAGAAAACGACACTTAATTGTTTATAACAATTGTGTAAATTAACTTATTAAAAAACCCCTACGTATTTCAGTTCAAAATTTAATTTTAAAAATGTAATAAAAAACCCCGATTGAAAATAGTGAAAATTGTTTGAGTTATACTGCTTGCAGATTTCTAAAACTGTGTTTTGAGAAAAACGCGTTAAAAGAGCAACACCACTAGAGCGGGCTAAAGGAAGCACTTGTTCAATAATTTTTTTTTAATGTAAGGAAAGGAAATATAGTAACAATATTTTAAGTAGTTATTAACTTACATATTCAACTTAAAAACTACAAATTTTAATTAATAAATATTCGAAAATGTCCGCACTGGAGCCATTTTTGTAATGCATGTTTTATGTAAGTTAAAATTCTTCTCCGGTAAAAAAGCTTGAAAATTTCAATGAAATCGATTTCAGACATGTATAAATCCTTTTCTTCCTTATTCCAGAAGGTTCAAAAAAAATTTTAAGCTAATAAAAAAATTAAAATTTTTTTTAAATGTCTACAGTGGTGTAACCCCTTAATAAAGCTATAAAAATCAGCAAAATCTTTTTTCTCACAATTAGTTTCATTCCGCTAATAATTATTAATTGCTAAAAAATTATTAAGTAAAAAAATTAGCAAAGATTTTTTACTATCAATTAGTTACTTTTCTGTTAAAAATGAATTATTCATATTTATACTTATTATCAAAGGTAAAATGAAAAAGTAATATTGCTTTAAATCTGACCTAACCTAACTTGTTTGTTTTAAACAAATTTTTTAAATTTATGTATATTAAAATTGCTGAAACACCTTAACAATTTAATTTTAGAGCTGTTGTAACGAGAGACGAAGTTGAATGTCGTGTTTAACAAAAATGTTCGAAAGAGTATATTACTATTGCTAGGAAAGGGAAACGAGCTATGAGCGAATATTTTTTAACCGAAGTTTTTCAGTTTGACGTGTGCGAAAACTTGAAGCTCAAATTATGTATATATATATATATATAAAAATGGAAAAGTAAGAATTCATATGGAGTGGCGACCGTGACAGGACTTTTTTAACAGTGGTTAATAAAAAATTAGTTTCTTGAACAATTTTCGTCGTGCTTCGTGGTTGTGAAAATTTTTTATATCCGTCATTTAAAATGGATGCGTTAAAAAAGCAAAGGAAAGTCCAGGGAAATCTCTTCACCAAAGCTATCAATATTTTTTGGACAGAATAGCAAGGAGAATAAAAGGTCGAAATTAGATGTCACACACGAGCCATACAATCGAAAAATTTTTTGGCGGTAACGGAGCATGATGAAATCGAGAAGGAAATAAAGACCAAAGATGGAGACAAGAAGCTGTTTTTCGTAGCAAAAATTAAGATTCACGCTACCCAAAATTGAGTTGCCGAAGTTTAACAGAGCAATAAATAAGTAATAGCAGCCATTTTGGAGTCAATTCAATAAAATTCACGATGATCAAACAATTAATAACAAAGACAAGTTTCAGTAACTCTTCCATGCTGTTGTTGCCGGAATTCGTGCTAGTGATTTGGTTCGTAGTTTTCCTTCTACCGCCGAAAATTACGATAAAGTTATAAAGTGTTTAAAAAATCGTTTCAGGTGGGATGATATTATAGTGGAATTCGATGGGGTAAGAAAAAAGATGCAATTCTTATTAACCCTAAAGTTCTTAAAAATGAAAAACCCGAAAACATTACAAAGAAATTTATGTTGCCCGCTTAACATCGTCTCTATGATCCTACACTGAAAAAAAAGTTCTGGTTAGGGTATATTTAACACGATATTCTAGTTAAAACAACCAGAATTCTGCTTATATTAACTAGAATTCTGGTTAGGGTATATTTAACACGAAATTCTAGTTAAAACTAGGATTTCTGGTAATTCCAACCAGAACTTTTTTTTCAGTGTATAAGATTTTTGAACCCAGTGACTTAATTACCAAAGTTATTGTTACAGGAGTTGTGGGCGAAGATAATTGGGTGTAATACGAAAATAGAGATAGACATGATGAAATTTTTGAGTCATGGTTTAACGATTTTCAGGTTTTAAAGGAAATAGAATAAACGTGTTTCATTGGCCCTAATAATTTGACGATACACGTGTTTTCTTATGCCAGTAGTAATAGACATACGCCGCAGTAGTCTTTGAACGGGTAGAAAAAGAGGGGGACGTGAGAGTACAACTTTTAATAGATGTCGAATAGCGCCAAAAGGTGGGACAATACCGCGATTAGAATTTATGGCAGTGGGAATCATTGACACGCGAGATTAATCAGGTTACTTTTTGGTCTGATTCCTCGACAGTACTTGTCTGCGGTTAAAACGAGATAACATTTGTTCACAATCGAGTTAAAGAAATACGAAATCTTTCAAAAGTGGACGAATGACCACATGTACACGGGGAATTAAATCCAGCTCATCTCCCCTCTAGTGGGTGTACAGTCGTTCAGTTGATTGAATCCGAGTGGTGGTTCGGGCCAAAATGGTTGTACCAGCAACAATTTAACTGGCCAGTATCAAACTTAGAATTAAACGAAAAAGACGGAAAAGGTGAAATTAATTGGTTATTGGTAACTCAAATAATTAATTTAGAAAAAGTTGAGTCATGCTTTATAAACAATTTTTCTTCATATACGGTACTTGATCGTTTTATAGCTCGAGTATTTATGGTTTTGTTAATAATTGCAGGGCAAAAATTTATTTTAAAAGAAAAACAAGCAATGCGTAAATGGTAACTGAATTTCGAACAAGTGGTTATCTTTTAGTGAAAAAATTAAAATTATCCGAAACAAAATTATTAAGAATGGGTCAAAGCGAGATGCTTCAGCCAAAAACAAAGGATAAGTTGTCATGGTTTAAGACTATGTCGGACTAAAACGGCTTAATTAATTTTGGCACGGCCCAAAAACATACCAATCTTTAAATCACGATTTGTTTGTAAATTAAAATGTCAGAAAATTAACAAGTATACCATTCGAAAGATTATTAAATTCTACAATTAATAATACACAACTGCAAATTTTATTAATTTATACAACAATTACTCTCTAAATTTGAATCAGTTAATAATAACTGATTCAGAAGCAAGAAGTCAGTCACTGATTGTCAGTTAAAACCATGATTTTTAACTGATGCAAATTAAGAGAGTACAGCAATTGACAAATTTGACAAATAATTTTAAAAACAATTTTTTTTTAATTTTTTGAAGCCTTGCATTTTTTAAAAATTGCCGGAAATGCATTCATCATTCATAAAGATATCTCATGAACCAAATCAGATTTTTGAACTCTTTTGGTCTTAAAATAAGTCTTAAAGTATTGCTGCAATCTTTGTATAAATTATTAAAATTTTTAGTTATGTATCATTAATCGTAGATGATATATTTGTTAATTTTCTGACATATGTATTTACAAAATAATCGTGATTTAATGATTGGTATGTTTTTGGGACATGCGCGTGCAGCCGTACCGATAATTGCCGACGATAGTACTGCCGTACTGACAAAGAAAGTCACTATCTACATTTTTGACGAAAAATGAGTTTTTTATACCGTTGGATTCGTAATAAAAATTAGAATCTAAATGTGCAATCCATAATTAAAAATATTAATTAAGTTTCGAGATAATTAAATGCTTAATTAGCCTATCTACATCGATTTTGGTGAAATACTGATGAAGAAAGTCACTATCTACAAAACAACGGTCCTATCTACAAGAATTTCAGTATTTCGAGCCTCAGCGGCCGAGAAAAGCTGATGAAAAAAGTCACTATGTACATAGTACCCCAGTTTTTCCGACGATTTCGCACATGTAAAAGTTATGTGTATAATAACTATCTAAAGTTTTGCATATAAACAATTAAAATTTATAATTTTTTTGGAACCAATCGACAGAGCGTCTCCATTTTACTTAAGAACGATGAGTGTTTTTTCAAAAAATATAATACAATAAAAGGAACTAATGCAAACGCGTTTCATTAAATATCTCCGTTCGACTTAAAATGTAGATAGTGACTTTCTTCGTCAGTACGGCAGAGTACCTATCTATATTTAAGTATATTTATAATTTTATTGTAAAGGTTTGTTATAATTATATTAAAACAATTGGATATGAAACATCAAAAAGAATTTTTTATCTATAATTATAGTTAATTAATTATAATATAATTAATTATAATAAAACGTTATACTTTTAAATAAATCCCTTTTTATTAAATTCGTTGCATAAGAGATAATTATAATTGATTTTCATTCTTCAAGTCCCGTGTAGAAATTTCGCTGGGGCCCTGATCAGGGCCTGATAGGGCCGACCTATTAGGAAATGAAACGCCGCGCCCGATGTGGCCCTGATCAGGAAATCCACACTTTCTTGTCGCCCCGATCTGGCCCTGATCAGGCGCGGCGTTTCATGCCATACTACGGCCCTAGTAGGGTAATTTCTGCACGGGGTATCGTTTTTCGAGTGTCCTTTCATAAATGTCGTCGTGAACTAACCACACTCAAAATACGACACTCATGAGTGTCATTTTTCCGTAAGGGATAAAACGTGTTTTTTTTATAATTAAAAATTAAGGTAAAAAAATGAAAATTTTTAATTAATTTTTCAACTTTATATCTAATTATCATTTTGCTTTTGAATTAGTAAATTTTGCTAAGAAATTAACAAAAGTTACTGTTTATTAGTCAAATTTATTAATTCAAAAGCAAAAAATCGGTCACTAGTTCGAGTTAATAAACATTCTTACTAACTCAAGTTATGAATAATTATTATTATTGTTATTATTTTAAATAGGCCAAAGTAGGCCAATTTCTACAAGAAAGAAGCAAGAAACCAACAAAGGTTGTACTGAGAATTATATTTTTTAATAATTAAAATTTGGAGAGTAATATTAGCAATTAATTTATACAAATAAAAAAAATAGTTGTTCAACAATTCTAAATAGATATTTTTTTTAATCTATTTGAATACTTTTCAGAAGTGGTACGTGTTTTAATTTGAAGAATATGTATATTCGTTCGTGCATAACCGGTTGTCAACAGCCAGGCTTCCCTTCTAATTTCAATTTTTCCTTTTCTCTCCATGTAAAATAATTAGATAATTTAAAAAAATTATGAATTATAATTACATTAATAAGTCAATAATGAAAAAATCATAAATGAATATATTAGCTAACAATTAAATTCAATTAAATTAAATAATTCAAATAACTAATTTAATTAAATGATAAATATATGTGACGCTCCACGAAAGAAGGGACCTATCCCCGAAAGAACATTAGGCTCAATTTTCCGTACACAATGCATGAAAACTGAGCCTAATGTTATTTCGGGGATAGGTCCCTTCTTTCATGGAGCGTCACATATCATTATTGAATTTCAAATATACTTCTCTGCGTAAAATTTAATAAACTTATACTAATTTATCTAATAATTAAATTTCTCGCTCTCTACTAACAAAAATTTTTCACAATACATGAAGAGAAATTTATGGTAGTGAGTAACATAATGATGGTTAAGGTGATTATTTTTAATGCTACAAATACAGAAACTTTCCAAAAAATTGATTAAATATTTATTTGTAATATTCGGAATATTTATTGGCAATGTTTATTGAAAATTGTGTAAAGATTTAAATATTCCACTTGTATAAATGTTTAGCGTGAAATTTTCAGGAAAGTTTCGCGCTAAACATTTATACAAGTGGAATATTTAAATCTTTACACAATTTTCACAAAACTTTTCAGTTAGATTTGTCGAATATTACAAGTAAAAATTTAATAAATTTTCAGGAAAGTTTCGTGTAACATCATGTTTTTAACATGTTTAAAATCTTACTATCCATTTCTCTCAGTGTATAATTACAAAAACAGCAATTAAAATGTCTCAGTCCTGCTTCGCTTAAAAATAAAAAATAATAATTCTTTATCAACGTATTTTTTTTTATCCATAAATAGGAACCGGTACCAGATGAGAACGGAGCCATTGCAAACACAAACTATCCAGATCATCAATGCTAATTATTATTTTTCGCAACCTTTTCGAATCATTTGATTTTTATACACTATTCTTTTTTAAAATTGTGTGAAATCATTAATTTCTTTTCTTCAATAAAATTTTTAATGCATTATATTTTTCTTTTTTATTAATTCCATTCCCATTCCTCTTATTAATAATCATTTAATTTTGAACATTAATTTCTTTTTGTTTAACATTTGTTTTAACTTTAAATTTAGATCAATTGAAAATAAAACAATAATTTTAATTAAAAATAATCATTTTCTGATGTTTTGTTAAATAAATAATTCAATATATAGATGTCCACATGAAAAGGGCCCATTTTGGCACTGTTAGGCTTATCTGAATATGGGCGAATTCCTTGTAAAATATGGAAAATTTTGAGTAGCCTTAGGACATTTTTGGTGAAAAATTTAATGAGTTACAGAATTTCAAGGTTCAGAATACCAAAAAACCTCATTTTGAGAAAAACGGAATTAAGGATATATAGTACACAGAGGCGCTCACTGCTATCTGGCTGGTATTATCCCTTACAACTGAGCGTAGCGTCAGATATATTCATGCCTTCAATTTTTTAGAGACAAAGGCATCTTAAAGATGAAAAACCAATAGGTTTCAATCAATAACAATTTTTTTGCTGTTTGCACTTTCTTCATTATTTATTTTTTTTATTTTTTTATGTAAATGTTATTTTTAACTGATTCAAATTTAGAGAGTAGCATGTGCATGCGGCTATATTTTTTTTATCGCGATCTAATACCAACAGTAAAACGGTATATTTTTGTTTTTGATTTGTAGATTCGTAATTAATAGACGTTATAATATTGCCAATAAAAAAGGAAAGAAGAAAATAATCATAATATATTCATTTCTATATGGAACATTTTTAATACTTTATGATTAATATACCATAATAGCGATAAATTTAGCGAGCTTATCTCCTCTAATAGAAATGTTGGCGCATCCTTTTTCTCGATGGAGATATGCAAATTGCAAATGGTTTTCAGTAACACTGCGAGTTCTGAGTGTATATTCTCTCTCTGTCTCTCTCATTCTCCATACATATATATACAAACACCACTTGAAGCCTGTGGGTGCATACGTCAGCGTATGCACGTATATTTTACTGGGAAATTGCCTTCCACTAAGTTCTAAAGGTTTGTTTAAGTTTCCGGGTCATATCTCTAAGCGTTGGGCAACCCTTTATGGATAACGGTTTATTTACCAAAGAACCACTTATTTAAAAAAGAAACATTTCTCAAGAGTTCGAGATATCAACCAAAAATTTACAGTTCCAATTCATTTACTAAAAAAATTATTTTTTTTCAGCAAAATTCATTTTATTAAGAGAAATATATTTTTTTCTGTTCTAAAGTAAAGTTGTTCGATTCAATGTTTATGCAGTTTTAAATCTCATAGAGATGTCATTCTTCATTCCCGTGAAGACGTTTTAGAATCTTACATATTGACGGAAATTTGAAAAACACTTTCTTTTTCCTTATTTGCTTCTAAATGAAATCACTTGCGGAAGGTCTTTTCTCTTTCGTTCTTTTTTGCTTCTCTTTTCTTTTTGTTTTTCCTTCTTTTTCGTCAAAGGAAACTTTAACATCAAAGAAAATAGAGAGTTTATATTGTAGTCTTAATCTATGAAGATACATTTTTAATGGTAAAATGCTTGTTGTAGATGATACAATTAAAATTAGAGATGATCCAATAAGAATTAAAAATAATAAAATTCGGAATAGCAAGAGCTAAAAAAATTTAATAGAATCAAAATTATATTTGGTACCAAAAAAATTAAGGATAATACAATCAAAATTTACAGACGATATGTACTTTTAAAATTAAAAGCGATCGACATTAGTATTTGAGGGTGAAAATTTGGATAGGGAACAAATAACAGATGATTCAATTAAAATTACAGATGGAATGATACAAATAAAAGAGAATCAACCCAAAATTATGGGAAACATATGCTAAATTGTAGATGCACTAAACAAATTTTTGTTTTGAAAGGAAAATTCCTCTTGCAAAAATCCTCTTGAATTAAAAATATTACTCTTAATCGATGAGTATTTTCCAAGAGAAATATTCTTAAGTAGAGAACAATCCTCTTATTTTAAGAGGATTATTTTTTAGCAATATTCTAGAGGAAAATATGCATTGAAATAAGAGGAATCAGCTTAAAACAAGAAAATCGACGGGTTTTAGTTTCTGCTGACATTTAATTTGACCGGGAAAAACTGAGAATAAAAATTTAAAAATGGTAATACAACAATTTTAATGCTAAAAATTTGGGTACAACTTAAATTACAGATGGCATAAACTAAATTATGAATGATACAATCCAAATTGTTCAAATTATAGATAGTACAATAAAAATTATATAGATATTACATTAAAAATTACACAGGGCAGATTAAAAATTACAGATCGTATAATAATAGAGATTGTGCAATCCAAATTACGGAAGAAAAAATCTAAATTACGGATGATATAACAAAAGTTACGGGTGGTAATCCAAAGTAACAGATAGTACAATAAAAATTATATATATATATAATACAGTCAAAACTATACATTGTATTATGAAAAGTGAAGACCAAGATTACAGATGATGTATTAAAAATCACAAAGTAGAACCAGTTACAGATGTTACATTAAAATTGCATTTGGCACATCAAAATTTACAGATAGGTAGTACTACAAAGATTGCATATGATAATTTTTGTACAACCAAAAATTCACGAAATCGAATCTAAATAAAAAATTCAACACTTTCCAAACTTCATTTTACCGAATGCAAATTGTTCCTCAAGTAAATTTTAGTTTTCAATAAAAAATCATCAACCCAACTTGTTGCAAAACACAAAAGAAAATTCATCAAATTTATCACCAGTAAAATTTTACTCCTCATAAAATTTGACCCTTACAAGAATCAAGAACGCTACGCGCCTGTTGATCCAAGTCACGATCGTGCAAGATCGTCAAGTTTCGTGACAATTCGTATCTCCGTGCATGCAGCACGTTATGCCGGCCGCATCGGGATGACGTTGCCAGCAAGAAGACCTGTTTTCTATACGGCTGTTTTAATTTCATTCTCGCCATTCCCCTCTCTCGTTTTGACAATTTACATCAAAGAAATTTAAAAAAACAGCAATTCTTCTTTCTCATTAAAGATCCGATCTACTTTCTCTAAATTTCAAAATCTTTCTCAAAAAAGAAAAGAATTACAAATTATCCGTGATTTCAGTAACAAAAATCGTTGTTTGTAGAAAAAGTTTCCTCGATTGCGTACACAACCAAAAGACCTAACCTCCGTGACAGCAGTTATGGCAACGAAGAGGGGTCGAGAGGGCAAGAGCGGTACACAGTCATCAGTACGTACAACCTGTGCACGCGAAAAGCCGCATTGCCGATTAAGTGGCGGCGACTTTTGACAGAAACAGTTTTGTTTTCCTTCGCCACGCAAAATTATTACATCTCACATTGGCGTAACGAGTGTAATTTCCGCTACAACGAGTGTGGTGTTTCAGAAAGTGCAATACACTACCTGTTGGTTCAAAAATACAACCAATAAGTTTCAAAAATAGTGATAACAGTGATTTCATCCCCCCCCCTTCCCCGGATACAAGAATTACTTGCAAATAAAAGGAGAAAAATAGCGTTGAGTGATAATGTGTTAATCTATCATCATTAGTGAAAAGTGATTTCTAAATGTGTCACAGGTGCGTATCATATGTGAAAGTTCATTCTTAGTGACTCCAAAAAAAGAAATTCCAATGCAATTTTTGCCTTTGCGCCGAGAACGCCGGTGTAGGTGCGAGAGAGACGGATAGACAACCTGTAAGTTAGGAAGACGCCAAACTCAAAATTCTCCCAAATTTTTTTTATATCAACTTCTTGAAATTATTGGTTAGTAACATTCCTCATAAGGAAAATCGCTCCCACGCGCTAAAGTTCCAGAAATTAGTCAAAACGTTAAAGAATACATTTTATAGAATCACTGAATATAATAAATGCCGTTATGTAGAACTCAACTATATATAATACATACACTAAAAGGAACCTGTTGAAGGAAAAAAAAACCTGTTCCAAGAGAGAAGTGTTTGAAAAAAAGAGAATCTTTTCTGCAAATGAAATGTGCTTATAAAACCAAAGTTCTTCAAAGAGATGCCAATTGCACTGGAATTATTTAGACACACTCGGACAATTCTTGTTCGTTGGAAAAATTCTTTTGAATATATACCTTTCGCATAAATGTCTACTTTTAAAGAAAAAATCTCCTTTCGCTCAAAAAACAATTGTCAACTTCAAGGTCAGAAAAAAAATTTCAAGGAAAAAAGGGCATTGAAAATTACTACATTTTTAGGTATAGAATAAATGACCAGGGGCAGTTATTAGAAATATGGACAAAGGTCTTTAAAACTATTTTTAGAAGTCTTAACCGAATTTAATTTTAATAGTACAGTTAGTAAATCTATTAATTACTTCCTCTAGTTAGTTATAAATTTCAAAAATTTAAGCAAAACTTAATAACAATTCATTAAACTAAAAAAACAAATGTTCTACTTTGTATTACTTCTTTATCTTCCTTATCTGTTTAATGAGCATCATTATTTTTCAATTTATACTTTCAAAATTCCAATTTATCAATCTTTCACACATTCATACTATCGAATTATTACAGATAGTTAAAAAAATATTAAATTAAATTATAGTTAATATTATGAATAGTAAAATCAAAATTTACAGATGGTTAATTTATAATTATAAGTGGTATGATAAAAATTTAAGGGTAAAATTGGAAGAAAATTAGTGCAACAAATGCTAATGCAAATATTTTCAGATATAACACTGCGAGAGAATAATATATTTGGATGAAACAATTATCTTTGTTATACAATCAACCAAAAATTATGTTTGATCTAAACATAATAATTTTTATTCAATACATAGTAAGTTTGGTTCAATAAAAATTACGTTTAATTCAATAATAAAAATTGTTTAAATTAAACATATTTTTTTGGTTGACTGCTTACGTTTCATTTAAAAATTTTTTTTCTCAGTGTACAATCCAAATTAGAGATAGTGTAGTAACATCTACAATGTCTTCTGCTTAAAAATTACTGCTAAACAATAAAATCATTGTTGGTTAGATAATTTAGGAACAACTTCATACACAAGACATTTATATATTTCACTGTACAATCAAATTTACAGATTGTACTATATGAAATAAACAGATGATACAATCCAAATTATTGTTCAACTTGTGAATGGTACAATAAAAATTTCAGATGGTATGTTACAAATTACAGAGGGTAGAATAAACATTTAAAATTGTATAATAAAAATTAAGAGATAGTTCAACATCAAAAATTGCGGGTGGCACTACAAAAATAATAGATGGTGCAACAAAAATCACAAATGATTCGACAAAAAGTAAATATGGTACATCAAAAACTACAAATCGTACAACAAAAGTTGCAGATGGTACAATTAAATTGCAGAAACAACTAATATTACAAATGTGATAACATTAGCATAAAAGAACAAATTACACAAATGTTCTTTTTCATTAAACTACAGAACCGCTATCAAGTTAAAAGATGAATATATTCTGTGTATTTCATAAACACTTTGCTTCCTCATGAAGATTTTTACAATTAATATACTTTATTTTTTCATTATTACATAAATTTTTATCATATTAAACACTTCTGCTGCTATAAAATTATTTTAAAAAAATTATTTGAAACTAATATTTTTCGTAATTTTTGGTTTTTAAAAACAAATAATTTCATAATTAAACCCCTTGATGCAAGAACCAGGCGTAGACCATTTAATTTCAATTGCCTATGTCTGGTTCTTGCATCAAGGGGTTACATTTCTAATCGAATTAGGTTCAAAAATAGGTCAATCGAAGCGATTTTTAATGCTCTACAAAATGATGGTTATACGACTTTTAAAGTTACTCCTACATTTTTTAACGAAATTTTGAGAAAAGTGACACATACGGAGTGACATTTTTAAACAATATCATTTCTAATTCCTGAGGTCAAGTAACGTAAAGATATATCAATAAATCGAGTTTGAAAAATTTTTGAATTACAAAATTTTCTCATGAGGAAGCAATAACAAATGATTCACAAGTTTTCAGCGTTCAAATGAATGAAATATCGTTAATTAAAAATATTTTTATAAATTATTGATTGCAATAAAAACTAATAACTTAAATTTCACATTGAGAAACTGCATAATTAATTTTTTGTTTACAACTGAATATTATTGTAATAAAAATTTAGTTGGCAGAAGAAGTAACTAAATTTTGTTTTTTAAAGGTTCAGAACTCTATTACTTCTTTTACTTGTCTGCTTTTTGTTACAAATTTCAATTTACATTCAAATATTTTGAAAAATTACATTACTGAAATGAAAAATAATTAATAGTTTTAATTAGTAATTACTTAATACACAAAATATATTTTTTAAGATAGAAAATATTTTTCAATATGCATTATTGTTTCTTAAATTAGT
Source organism: Leptopilina myrica (nomen nudum) (assembly GCA_032872475.1). Classification (NCBI taxonomy): domain Eukaryota; kingdom Metazoa; phylum Arthropoda; class Insecta; order Hymenoptera; family Figitidae; genus Leptopilina; species Leptopilina myrica (nomen nudum). Next base: position 28,093,974 of record CM065461.1, on the reverse strand, counting down.
GTTGTAATGTAATGTTTGCCGCAAAGGGTTAATATACAAAATAATTTTTTAAATAAACCACAAAAAGAAGTGATAAAAATATCGTCATTCAATTGAGCGTTCGTAAATTTTAAGAACACATTTCAAAATATATTTTTCAAATCTAAACAAATTGTGTCCTAATGATTAATATAATAGATTCTAATAATGAAAATAATAGAATAATATACCGGAAACATATGTTGCAAAATAAAATTTTTCTCTACGTGAAAAGCATAACAATTTTTTTTCCTCATTTCAAAATAAAGAGAGGAAGAAAAACTCGAAGGTCACTTCAAAGACGTTTTATATTCATTTGAACATATTTTTAAAATGCACATTTATGTAACAAGTTTTGTAAAACCATCTGTTATTGTCAATTCATTTTGTCAATGAATTTAAATTTATTTATAAAGAAAATATTTTACGACTCATCAAAAAAAAAGAAGGAAAACAAAAGAGCACTATTAAAAATCAATGACGTTGTTCACAATTTTTTTATCTAGATCAAACGCATAATAAAATGATTCCAATCTATTTTACAATCAAAAGCACATGTCGATATAAATTTGCATTTAATTGCTTGGCGAATGCGACGTCATTTAAAATGAGATCACTTCTCTTATTTTTTTAATTATATAAAATGTCGGAAGAACATTAAACATTGCACTTTAATTCAAGTTCTTGATTTTTCTTGAATATTTCACTTGAAAAATGTATATTGATTTTAAATAAGAAGAGTTCTTTTGGAGAGTGTCAAGTTAGAATTTAGTGATTTATTTTCCGAATGATATCAAATTTACTTACATATAATTAAATACCAATCAAAGGATATGATGTACATGATATTTATTGAGGAGTCAAGTAGATGGGTCGCGCTCGCTATTTAGTCATTCCAGTGGAATTTGTTTACTTAGAAAGAGACGTGTATTAACCTTATATGTTGTTTATTTGCTCATCTAAATTGGAACGGTTTAAATTACCTTTATAATTTGTGAATAAATGATTTCCTTATAAACTCATGAAAAAGTTCCTAATTTTGAAAATATGTCACTTTACACTTAGCACATTTTTTCAAGCTTTTCGGTGATAAAAATATCACTAAAAAACGCTGAACAATTTCCTTTTTTCGTGGAACCAAAAAATGGAAATAATTTTTTTTTTATATTTTACGGTTAAACCATAAAAAATTAGAATTCTAAATGAATACAAGTGGTGCTATTAGTAATATTTTTTAAACCAAACAAAAAAATACTTTTGGAAGCAAAATTCAGAAATTTTGTAAAATTTAAAAAAAAAAATTTTTTAATATTTTTTAAAAATTTTTCCTCTGAAAATTGTAGAATTAATATAAAAATAAATTTTTTGTACAAGCAGTAATTGATTCCATGTCGAAAGTATGTAAACGTTTTGAAATCACCAACTAAAGTTAATGGCTTATCGTCAATATTATACCGTAAAGTGAATTTTCACTCTAAATCACATTTTAAGTGGAGTGGTAAATGAACCAAGTTTATTAAGTTTTCGTAATAATGGAAAATTTTCCTTTTCTTCTTTCACATTTATAAGTTTGAAATTTCAATAAAGGAGGAAAATATTATTTCTCTCAAGTGCCCTTTACAGATCTTTTAATTCATCGTCGACGTTTAGCGTGGAATTTTTTTATTTTATTTATTTTTTTACCTAAAGAAGTTTGAAAAACCTTTACTTGGTTTTGCGTGAAGTTTGTTATTCAATTTTGCTTTAGTGATTATTTTCATTTCAAAATATTTGAAAAATGTTGCACAAAAAATATTTTTTTCGTTACACACCGTTAATGCTAACTATGAACATTTTTTAGGCCCCTGAAGTCAGTGTCGAAGCTTAGCGTGGAAAGACATATTTTCCAATTTTTCAAAACATTGAAAATGATACTAAGTTGTTTTCGGGGTTATGAGGAAAAAATTCCCTGAAAAAATCTCAGGCCGATTTATTCTGAAAATACCATTGACCACGCACTTTGTATCAATGAATTCGTAGTATGTGAAAGGAAAGTAAAAAAAAATTCACGCGAATCTCACTTTAGCCCTGCGGGTCACGGTAGATGATTCCACAGACTGTTTTCCCCCTTCTTCCTTTTATATTCAATCCCTTTTAAATTTGATTATATCTACTTCCCCCTCCTTGTTTATTCGTTTCATCCGTCTCTCTCACTCTTTCTCTCTCTCTTTCTACCTCGTCACTAGGAATCGTGAGAGAAACACCTACGTGTAAAATAACACAAGAAACGCAGGGCACGTAATACGAGTAGTGTGTGTATATCCAGGTTTGAAGTTGCTCGTTTCGAAATTCTTCTACTTTGTAAAGTCATCAGAATTATTTTTAATAACTTATTTATTTATTCATGTAAAGAAAAAAAATTAAAAATACACACTACTCCCATTCAAGTCATCATATTAATCTCATTCATTTTTTTTCATACAAATAAGTATTTTGAATTAAAAATTTTTTTGTTGTTAAAATAGTATTTTTTTAATTAAGATCTGTGTTGCTAATCAATAATTAACACTAAATTTTAAATTCATTCGTTATTTTTTAAGTGGATTTTTCCTTTTTTTGATAAATTAAATGTTCTCTCAAATGCTTTGACAAAATTTCTTATAATAATTTTTGGGCATGAGATTTTTTAAAAACGCCATTTTGATTGGACATGAAAATTTTAAGAAATAATTCATATTTTTGTACTTTTGAATTTTCAAAATATTTAAAAATATGAAGACTTGGATTTTAATTTTTAAATATAAAAATAGGAAAAAGCGTTACACATTTTTTGAATGGCCCCTCATTCACAGTTGAGTAATTCTCTAAAATATTAAAATCGAAAAAATTCGTTTTAAATTGTTTAACATAAAAATACAATGAACAATTGTTTTGTATATTCAAAAAAAATTAATTCTTAACTAAATAAATTTACTTTTTTTCATTGCACAGTTGAAAAATTTTTTCCAACTTTTTAAACAGGAAAAAAAAATTTCTCTTAAATTTTTTAATACAGAAACTTAGAACTACTGTTTTTGTAAGTTAAATATGAAATATGAAAATTCAAAATGTTTACTTTAAAATTTTAGATTTTTTTTATAGTTGGTTCATAGCTATTTTTATAATTTGAACCTTCAAAACTTATGGATCATAAAAACTAATTTGTTCTATCAATTTAAATCGTTAAATAAAGTAATGTAAGATTTCATTGTATACCTTTCATAAGGTCTTTACATTTTCCTTACTCATGCAAATACTAACCGCACTCAACTATTAACCTCCGTGATTGCAAGCCACGGGATTCCGTCTCAAATCGTCAAATAATGTTCTCTCTAAATTTGAATTAGTACTACGACTTACTTACTTATTTTAGTGACTGACTTTTTGCTTTTGAACTAGTAAATTTCACTAATGAATAGTATTATTTACTAATATATTAGTAAATTTTACTAATAAATAATTAACACTAATTTATTACTAAAAAGTTACTAATTCAAACGCAATTAATGTCAGTCACTATTTCACCCCATTCAAAAATAAAATCATTATTTCCATTCAAAATTACATTTCTTACTTTTTTTTAAAAATGGAAATATTATAAAAACTATTTTTTCACACCGAAAATTTTGCACTTCATTTTCCAGGGAATTATATATTTATAGAAATTTACTGAGATACCAAAAAAGGCCTTTATGTTAAAAAAATGTGCTGTGAACTTTTTTTGCTTGTGAAAAATCGTCATTTCAAAGAGAACAAGTGAATTTTTGTTGTACTTGAAGGAGAAAAAAATTCAAAGGAATAAAAAAAAATAAAATAAAAAGAAGAGCCCATCGAAAGTAAAAAGAAAGTGAAGAAAATGTGTTTCTACTTGAATTGAGCCTTGGGATTATTATTGGATTATTTTCGTCCGCCGATCAGCCGAAGATGACTTCAAGAAGGAAGAAGAAGTCGCAAGACGGGTTCTTGAAGAAAGTTTCAAGCCTGTTCAATCTCGACACGGTGAGTCATATTCCTCCTCGTGCTATAATTTCGCGTCTAGCAAATTTCTTCTACTTTATACCATAAAAAAAAGGATAAAAATTCATCCTTGATTTTAGATTCTAATTGAACATCCTCAGTAATTATCGAGTAATTATTTTCTATAATTAGAAAATTTTCTTCTTAATACGTTTAAAAATCTACTATATAGATAAAAGAAACTTATAGTTTTCTTAAATTTTACAAATGTACAGAAATTTATTTCCTAGGAATATAAATATTTTCTATAGAGATGTATAAATGTTTTACAGGAATATAAATTATGCTTTATAATTCGTGTGACATCTCTATGGAATTATTACACTTAATCCGTAACGTACCTGTAAAAATATTACTATAGTTGCTTATCTGAAAGTGACTTTTCATCACTCATTGTTCTATAAATAGAACTTTTTTAAAGATTAGACTACAGAAAAAGACGAAGTGGAAGTCCACAACGTTTTTAATAACGAAAAATCAAAAAAGAGTTTTTTTTCAAATAAAATTCATTTCTAATTTTCATGTGTCTTAATTTTTAAGAAATCAGTTCTTACTAAGCATTCAATTATCAAAAAATAACATTATTTACAATAAAAAATAAAAGTACCGTCCTATAATTTTTTTGTTTTTAAAAACGTTGTGGACTTCAGCCTCATAGAAAAAGAGGTAAATTCACAAGAAACTTTTCTAAATATTCGGATTTCGAATTGTTCCGAGAAAATCATTTTTTCAAGATCCAATTTTTATAATTGTTATCAAAGTTTGCAAAACGTTTATAATTGACGACTAAATAATTTTTAGAATCTTCATTTATTTATACAGAAAATAGATACGTACTTACAAAAAAAATGTTTAAAAGTTTTATGTTTGATTCAAACTTAAAAATCGATTATAAATAATTAAAAATGAACCACAACTTATGTTTGAATTAAATATAATATTTCTTTAAATGAATAAAAAAATAGGTTCCAATTAAATTTAAATATGTTTGACTGTATAGCAAAGATATTTTAAGTTTGATTTAAACAAAATATGTTTGAATCAAATAAATCATTTTCTCAGTGTACAAATCGTTAACCAACAGAGTTAAAGAAATCTAAATCCCTATACAAAAAGTATTAGCTTCACTGCAAATTCTGGAGTAAATAGAATATTTACTATAGTTTGTTCTATAAAAATTAATTTTAAAAAGCTTTTTATTTCTAGATAATCTCGAAGGTATCGAAAAGTTTATGTTATCAAGAATTTCAGGACAATCTACATAGTTGTTAAGTACACAATACAAAAAAATTAAATCCGAATACAGAAACTTCGATGAGATTTTCGGTATATTGAAAGTTTTAATTGTTTTTCGAGAAAAAATAATTTTTTAAATAAATTTTAATTAATTAAAATTGATTAATTGACCATTTATAAAATTTATCTAAATCTGCTTGAATGTTGTCAAAATCTTTAATAATAGTTATAGATTTATAAAGTTTAAGATCATCAGCAAATAGGCTAAACGAACAGTTTTCAAAAGCAGAAGAGACATAATTTATGAACAAAACAAACAGAAGCGGGCCTGAATAAAAGCCCTGTCGAACACCTGACGTAGGAATAAATATAATAAAAATTAAACTAATTTTTCATTTTGATAACATTTACAGCGTTTATGAACAACAATTTAAAAGAGAAAGAAATGTTTTCTATGCAAACGTTTATAAATTTTAATTCTAATTTCAACTCTAATTCTCATTCTGCTTGTAATTTAGATTTTATTCTAATAATTCTACACTCTAAAGAATCAGTTAATATTAACTGATTTAGAAGCAAAAAGTCAGTCACTTATTCAAACAATAATATTTTTACTGACAATTAATTAAAAATAACTGATTGTCTATTTTAAATTTTAATTCTAGTTTCAACTATAAATCGAATTTTGTTTCTAATATCTACTAGTTCCCATTCTAATTCTAGCTTTAATTTTAATTCTAATTTAATGTACAATTTTATTTATAATTTTAATTTTTTACCAAATGCAAATTATGTTTCGAATTCTACTTTCTATTTTCTTTCTAAATTCGACTATAATTTTGATTCCGATTCTAATCACGTATTAAAAAAAATAAGATTTTAAAAATAAAAATATTATGACTAAAAATTGTACAGTCAAATCGTCGATCATAAACGTTTTGTATGTTATCCTCTGTTCACAAAAAATGTCTTTAGATGGATACTCTGTGGGTGTGAATTAGTCGCGTGTCGTCGCGATTGCAGAGACATCGTAATTCGCGCGAAGGCCACTTGCATATATACATATACGCACCAATATCCAATTACGCTAGAAACACTACCAAAGGTTGCATAATCAAAGGTGTACGCAAGTGTACACCGGTATTTTATTATGATTACACGATTTTTCAAGGTGAATAATCGAGAAGACGGAAAAGCATGTACCGTGCGATAAATTCGTTAGTAGAATAAATTTTCTAATCAAGATTTCATAAATCAAACCAAAAATGAAAAAATCGAGATCAAGTATATTGGAAACGCAGCGCACCATCTTGAAATTTAATATTGGTGTTCGATTTCACATCACGTACGTTTTACTTTTCTCGCGAAATTTGTATTTTTTTCTTCTTCCTCCTCCAATTTTTTAGTGACAATATGTTTATTTTTTATTCAAACATTCTTGAATGAATTTTTCTTCTCATATTTCAGCACTCTACTTGCTGCATTTCGTTCTGTTTTTTCTTCATTTTTTTTTCATGTGCCTGAAATTAGCGTCGCCGCTATAAGCGTCAAAAATAATTCTTTAAGGTTTGTAGTGATCAAAATGGCACTCATTTTAGTACTGTATCTTTTATTCACTTTCAAAATTTTTTATTTAAATGTATTCCTGAAGTTCGCTTCGAAAACTGATATATTTAATGTCCTTAAAATTAGCATTGACGCTTAGTGACAAAATTATTACTTTTTCGAGTTTTTTTTATGAATATAAAACACTTGTTTTCGTCACTTAGTTTCGACGCTAACTTCAAGGGCTTGAAGATCTTTAAATAAATTGTTTAATATATTAGAAACAACGTTTCTGAAAGGTTAGCGTTAACGCTAAATTTAGAGTATGTGCCTTAATTGCAATAATCATTGATCATCGGTAAACTAAATAATTTTATAGCTATTAAAGTAAAAATTATTTTATGGTCAAAATAATATTTTTATTATTAAATTAAACATTTTTAATCAAATTTAAAAATGTTACAATCGACATAGAATTTTTGCAGTTAAAATAAAAATTTTACAGTTGAAATAGAAATTGGCAGTCAAAATAAAAATTTTACAATCTAAATAGAAATTTTAGTGTAAAAATATAAATTTAAAAAAATGTTTTGACGAAAGTAAATATCTTTTGACGCTTAGCGTCGACGCTTGCCTAAGGGTCTTAAAATTTTTCTGAAAACTTCAATTCATTCACATTCGTTAAAAAATGTTTGTTTTTGACAACTTTTAGTGACCTTTTTTACACCTGAATATTTTAATGTTTCAAAAAATTCAAGAATACTCACAAAATGACGTCAAACTTTTCTTTTTTAAAAAAGTGAATCATTAGCTTTACATTCAATTTTCTACAACTGTTATCAATATCGAAAAATTTATTTCACAACCAGTCTATAAGTCGGGTGATTTTAACTGGGTCGCATTGATATTGTAATATAGTTTAGAATTTATAGTTTCGAAATAAAAACTGTCAAAAACAGAAGGAAATGTTTGGTAAATAGTGCCACTGGTTTCTCATTCAAAAAAATCAATAGAGATTAAAGAAATTTTCGAAATTATTATGAATGTTGTTTGTTTGAAGAAAAAGTAATGAAAAAGAATGGGAAAACTTTGTAATCGGACTGCGAATTAGAAAACGAAAAAGATATTTAAGGACCTTTTCAGGTATACATTTTGGGTTAGTATATAACTAAGGGGGGGTTAAAGGAAGAAGGTTTTGGTAGCCCACAAACCTCGGCGAAGCGTGAGCTGAATACTGAATCGTATAACTTGCACGCCTCACCTAACCTCCTCACGGCCAAAACCCAAATGCCATTGAGTGGAGAGAGTTTCACGGTAGGCTGCCGGCCATACATTTCACGTTAGAACATTGTCGTAGTTTCGTATTCAGCCCTACGCAAATAGATAATCTACCTCAATAACAATTAACCTTTCACTTGTTACGCCTCTTTTTTCCAATATTCAATCAATAACTCTTATTATTCTTCATATTTTTACATTCTCATCACATGAGAACGTATTATTTATTAATTAACAATGTGGAAATTTATTTATTTATTTTTACACCTTTCAGTTGTCATTTGTGTCCATTATGGCATTTCATTCATCATTTTTGTTTCTTTTTTTCACTTCATTCATCATTTTTGTTCTTTTTTCTTATTTAACTTAAAATTTTTATTTGAAACACAATCTAAGCGCATCTAGGTCACTGAAGTTGATATCGACGTTTAGGGTTGAGTACAATTTTTTATGGGATATTTTAAGAGGTAAATTTATTTCTAATATTAATACTTCTATTTTTTAAATGTTTCAATTTTTAGTAGATACTAGATTTTCCAGTCAAAAAGTGCACCATTTTATCAACTTGTCAAAAACTATTAGTTTTTAATTATTTCTGTCATTTCAATGAAAATAAATTTCTACAAATTGTTCATTCCACGAACATTTAGCTTTGTCAATATGATATACATCAATTTTTTAATCTTTTATTGAATAGTAATTATTTTAAAATAAAGTTTTAACAATCTCAAGAAATACAAAATTTTAACTTTTTTTGAAAAATATAAATAGCGATTCCTTTTATAAATTTTGATAAAATGTATACTTTATATACATCAATCAATTCATTTTCTTGCCAGGAATATAATTTTGACCTGATTTAATAAAATGTTAATAAATAAAAAAGTTATTAAAACATTTTTTTTTCAAATTTTGAAAAAAATTGTATAAAAATTAGAAACGTAATTAGAAAATGAATTAAATTATCCACGACTAACAACGAAGGTTAGGATCAAATTTTGAATCTATTAGAATAAGAATCGTAATGAAAATTCAAATTCAAAATTATATTTAAACTTGAATTGAATTAGATTCGGAATATGACTTAAAATCATAATCAGAATTATGATTAAAATCAGAATTAATATTACAATTAACATTCGAATCTGTATTAAGGTTACAATTGCAGTCAGAATTAAAAACATAATTAAAATTGGATATACATTCACATTTCGTAGCATTATTTACCCAGAAAAAAGCTTCTTTGCTTCAAAGAATGTTTTTTTAAATCAAAGAAATTTGTGCACTGTTATAGGATAAAGAAAAGTTTCTTTGATTTAAAGAAAATATGTCTTTAACTGTTTTTTGTTGCCTCAAAGAAATGTTTCTTTAGATTTAATAAATCTTTTTTTAAGGCAAAGAAATAAATGATTCAAAAAAATAATTTCATTAAATGTTCTCAGCTTTTTCTTTGTCTTAAAGAAAATTTTCTTTGGATTAAAAACATCATTCAAAGAAATAATTTCTTTGATTCAAAAAACCTTGAAAATTGTTTTTCTTAAACGTGAAGAAAACTTTCTTTAACTCAATCAAATTTTATCACTAATTCAAAGAGTGAGTTTGAAAAAACGATTTTTTTCAAAGAAATCCTTTTTCTGGTTGTTATATATAGAATTAGACAGCCAATCAATATCTATCTGAAAATTAGGATCAGAATTTAAATAAGAATCAACATTAGAATTAGAATTAGAATTAGAATTAAAATCTTAATTAGAATTGGAAGCAGAATTAAAATAATATCCAAATTAAAATTTGTATCAGAATTAGAAGAAGAAATTCGATCACAGTTTTTGGTTTTGCAACAAAATATTTTTGAATACTTAGCGTCTTGATTTTAAAAGCTAATTAGTTGAATTGAGAAAAAATAAGATAAACCTAATTTGCTTTTTATTCCTCCTATCTTGAACTTTCGGATTCAAAGTTAAAGTCGAAGAAAAATGGTGATCCCTTAATTAGAAAACGTTTTCTTGTCATCTAGTGTCTGACCCCCATCTTCTTTCTCTCCATTTTCTCATTTTCCTTTTTTTTTCATATTAATCTTACGTCTATGTGTTCGGATTTACGGAAACATTTGAAGAAGGGAAAAACAAAGTGCAAGAGAGAAAGAGAGGAAACCAATGCACCTTGTTTCTCTTATTCTCCACAAGTAGTGGTAGTACTTTAAATGGTCTGATTTCACGGCAAATTCTCCCAGGCTATACATTTCCCAAGCACTTTTCGTCTAGGGACTCTAATAAAAAAAAGTCTCTTTTGCGTTTAAAGTCGAGTCTCTGAGGGAGTGAACCAATTTATCGGGTTTCCTAAAACGCTAAGTCACTGTAGTTACCCCAGAACTCTTGTAAACCCATTTTTAAATCAAACAAACACTCGTACAAATAAGCAATTCTCCATAATATTTAAGGAATTTATTATATCAAAAAAATGTCAGTATATTTGAGGAAATTATTCTTTATATTGTAACCGTTGGAAATTATACGTGTTGGGTTTGGGTGAAATTATAATTTATGTATTCACAAAGCGTAAATAAACATTTGTAATTAAGGTCGGTTCAATCTGCTTTACTGAAGCTTGTTCCCAAGCTATTGTCAGCGTAACTAGCTCGGCATAACCGTGCAATCAATTAAGACAATTGCTTCCTACTGCGTCTTCATGAGAACATTTTTATACTATTTCTGTTACTGTTTAATCTTCTCCTCATAAAAACCAATATTAGACAATATTACGTTTCTTGGTTTTTCATCAAGTCCAAATTAATCGAAAAATTAACTAATTTCAGTCATAATTCTTCTTCTGATTCTGCTCTAAGCTGGTTTTAATTCCATTTCTTATTCCGTACTCATTGGAATCCGTAATTGGAATCAGAGTTAAAATATTTAAAAATGAAAATAGTATTAAAACCGAATTAGGATTGGAGTTAGAATTAGATTAAAGAGTATAAGTAGAATCAGAATCAAAATTAATTATAAATTTAGAAATAGAAATTCTAAATTTAATCCTGAATCGGAATTATAGAACCGAATCAGAATTGGGTCCAAATATGAATTTAAGTCAGACTCTGTTCTATTCAATTTTTAATTCTGATTTAGTTTCTTGTATTGGTTATTCAATGCTCATTAGGTTCTAATTTTTATTCTAATTCTGATGCTATTTTGAATACACAATTCTAATACCAAATCGAATTCCAATCGCACACGAAAAAAATCTTCACCTAAAACAACGACAAATTTCACTATATTAGCAAAATTTTTAGTTGTTGCAACGAATACTTTCGCTATTTTAGCGAAAGTTATCGCTGTTCCAGTTAAAGGTTTTTTGTCGTGCTTATATTCGGAAAAAAGAGGACAGCGTGTTAATATAAAGGAACAATCCAACCAAGGATCATTGACATCGTGGATAGTAGGTCGCACTTAAATTCATCAACGTAAAAAGTTCACAAGTCTCTCTCTCTCTCTCTCTCTACCGATCAATTAATGAAGTATTTCCGTCTGGTTTTGGGATGGTCCGTCACCCCTATAGAACACTAGATGAACTCTGGAATGACGTAGATAATTCGATTTAGCAGTTGAGTCCATCTCACAATGGAATTACATTAACCTACTTCACCCTAAATCTCTGAAATCCTTCAGAAATCCCTCGAACAAAAATAAAAACATATCTTTACCGGAAGAATATATATGTTTTGTCGAAATAGATACAAAATCTATTTGTACTTTATCAATAATAATAGTTGTTTCATTACAAATATCAAATATGTCTTAATTGAATCAATTATTTCGAAATTTACCAGAATGGAAAAATTGTTAATGACAAATATTTTCACTAATATTGCCTACAAAAATTATATTATATGTTTTTGCAACAAAGAATTTAGGGGAGAGCGGGGCAAAATGGGGTACCTTTTTGTAATTGGCTGTATACTCCTAGGTTTTGAGAAAATTATGATAATAGCGAAGAAAAAATTTTTGAAATGACTTATATCATATTTTCTGTGAATGTGCTAAAACCTCATAAAATGGGGTGGTATCAAATACATTGTCTCAAAAAGTTTTGTAAGCGTTTTAATTTCTATAAATATTCATATTTTTTTGCTTAAAACTTTAAAGTTGTATAACTTTCAAAAAAAAAAATTTTTTATAGTACCTTCATATTTAATAACATTTTCTTATTAATATTAATAATATATATCGAGGAGAACTCTAAGGGAGCGTTCAGACCTCGGTATGCAGGTTGCCATAGTAGCGTTCAAGAGTGAGAGAGATCAAATAATATCATATCTCTCTCTCACTCTTGAGTGCTACCATGGCAACCTGCATGCGGAGGTCTGACCTGTCCCTAACTTAATGAAAACAGTGACATTTAGTGCCCAAATAGTATTCGACACTTATAGCGTCAACGCCAACTTGGAAAATCATAATTTTCCTGTCATTGATTCTACGAAAATAAAAATTGAAAATTAATTCTCATCCTGATAAATTTCTCGTCCACTTTTTAAAGAACAAGAAGAATTCTTTCTTAGAGAAAAGAAACAGCGAGCAGAGATTCCATTTGGTTGATTGGTCTTGTCGAAAGATGGCGCTTTTTTAGACCTTTACTTATCGATACTGAGTTCGACAAGACACCTCATGAGTGATGGATAGCTTCTCCTCGCGCTGACTTGAAACTTCGGGTAGTGAATCAGTTTTGCAGGAAAAGACTTTCGACATCGACACACTAACACAGTGAAAAATGGTCGATGATTTAGTAGATACTTCAAAAGACCGACTTTACAATCTCCCACATCCACGTGACGGATAAAGGATGAAAAGAAAAGCTTATTAAGAAACGGGAAATTTATATAAAAAATTTCTCTACACCAAAAAGGGAGGATAAAACTTTTCCCAAACAATTTTCTTTCCACGTGGAATTGAAAATAAATTACGAATTTAAAATTTCCATTTGAGGGAAAATTATTTGTTAAATTTGCTGTTAGTGTAAGGCAAAAGTAGTAGTAGTAGTGGTGGTGGTAGTGGTGGTTCTATTTGGAGTAAATTGGATCGACTTGAGAAATAGCGAAGGTGCCTATTTGTTTTCGCGGGGTTTGAAAGCGAGAAGAGTAGAGTATATAGCATTTCAACGAATGGCCAACGACATCGGACAAATGGACGTCCGTTTATATTTGCGAGCACATTTCACTGGACATTGCACATTGGACTTCTTTTTTTTAAGGATTTTTCGACGAATGAAAAAAGGACTTGAAATTTTCACCTTCTCTCCTTCAAGCACACATACACACTACTGACAGTCATTCACCCGCCTTTTCCACTCATTTCCTTCAAGTCGTTAAACGCAACTCTTGACGCCCTCTGGCGTACAACTTTGACATCCAACAGCAAAGAAATTACCGTCATCCCTTAAATTCGAGAGTGAGTGAGAGAGAGCAAGAGAGAGTGACTGCTATATAGGCTTGCGTTTAGGAAGTGTTGCACAGTGTTCCATCGTTACACTTGACAAGTCGACAGCTTCGGGATTAAACCTCAGTCAAATTTTATTGTTCCGAAAATATTCTCTCTCACTACTTTATTTTATTACCTCCTTAATCAATTGATTTTTAGGTCTTTCAACTATTCCCTGTCGACGCTAAATGTCAGGAAATTTTATTCTTTCTGAGGAAGATAAGACTTTAATTTTCATAGTAATTTTAATTCTGATTATAATTCTAATTCTGATTATAATTCTAATTTAGTTACAATTATAATTGGTGTAAAATTCTAATTCGGTACATATTTAATTATGTTTCAATTAAAATAAAATTTCAATTATGTTCTTATTCTAATTATTCGTCTAATTCTGATTCAAATTTTAATTCAGTTCTCCTCCACAGCACCGAAACTTTTCTTAAAATATATTAAATATTTAATTGCAAGTCTACACAATTGAAAGTTGTGTAAAGATTTAAATGTCCTACTTGAATAAATGTTTTGCGCAAAACTTTCCTGAATATTTCATTGAAATCGGGACATTTAAATCTTTACACAATTTTCATGTAACTTTTCAGTTGAATATGACGAATATTGCAAGTAAATTAAATACATTTTTAGGAAACTTTCGGTGCTGGGGGGGGGCTAATTCTAATTGTGCTACAAATTTTTATTTGTTTGAAATTCTAATTCAACTTGAATTCGAAATTGTTTCAAATTTTAATTCGGTTCAAATTTCAATCCTAATTGGGATTGTGGATCGAAAAAATAAATATTTTTGGAACGTCAAATTCTAATTATGGTTCTCTCATGCATACCGAATCAAATTCTAATTTGGGTCCTAATTCTAATTTCACGGATAGTGATATTTTGTAGTGCTATCCGCTGAATATTTTATATTCTTAGAATAGTCTAATTTCAATTGTAACCACGCAATTGTATGTTATACAATACAAAAAATTTATATCTCTAAAATGTTATATTTGGTATACCAAATAGTTAAAAAAAAGGCAAAAAAGAAATTAGAAAAAGGCAATCCAATTTTCCAAAAGTTTTCATATTTATGTAAAGTGTTTGATGAAAAAATATTATTATAGAAGAAGATAAATTTTTGAAAGTTTTATCAATAAAAGTCCTTCTGTTTCGAAAAACTTTACATCTCTTTGCTAGTAAAAAAAAACAGTTTCCAACATTTTTGAAAAAAGCAAAGAGAATACTTTGGATAATGAAATGAAATACTAAACAGTTTGAGGCGAGAAGAAAACCTTGATGTATTTTTCTGAGTTGTAAAATTCTTTGGTACATAAGACAGTGAAAATAGCGTTCATGAATAATAGTCATGGTCGCCGTTTACTGGCGATAAAGCACGAACTGCGTTTGACGTGTAAAAACCACAGTTTCTCCTAACAACAATCGTTATATAGCCTAACACTTCAAAACTGACCCTGAATGTTGACGCATCTAAGTGCTTTTGAAAATTTTTTGTTCACAATATCTCTAAAATGTACCAATTATATTATTTATTTAGATTAGATTCCCAAAAAGCTACATTTTATTTGCTACCTTGGTTTGAAAAAAAAGATAAATTTGTGAAATTAAAAATTTTAACTTCTTTCATTTTAAACTTCGCGCCAAAATCTTATCTTATTCTTCGTCCTTTTATAATTTCTATTAATGCTGTTACCTCCTCGTGAAAAAAATTTTGAAGTCGTTTAATTTATAAAATTTGTAAAAAAGCTTCAAACAAAATTTCTTTTATATAGAAATGTAAAATCCTGAACAATTGTCCAAATGTATGTATGTGTCTGATTGATTGGCGGAGTTTAATAAATCCAGAGAAAAAATTATTTTTTCGACTTTCTTAAAAAAATTCTTTTTCAGGCAAATATTAAAGTTAATATATAATAAAATCTTATTCTTTGCACCAAGACGAATCGATTGGTGTATATAAAGTTTATATTGTATTAAAATTTATAAAATTAATTATAATTAATTTCGTTGAAAAATATTAAAATAAGTAGCCGATTTAAACGTTCAAAAAAACATTGAAAAACTGAAATTTATATTGTGATAATTTCCTGATGTCTAAACTATTGAAATATTGCAATGTAATAGTTAAAAGTAGTAGTGTATACACTTTAAAAATAAGGTTTTATTAGGAATACTATTTCGGTGGTTTTGACAATCTGGTTAAGTATAATTATTTCATTTTTAAGTAGTTTTCTATATAATCGAACATTTTTTGGTAAAAAAGTACCATTAAACGGAATTTCAAAAGACAAATTTGTCCTTTTCTTGCGCCCTTTGGAAACAACGTATAAAGTACAAAAATTAAATAAAGTAGCAACAGAATAAAAATTTCCTGAAAGGGGAAAAAAACACAAAATCAAAAAAAAAAGAATTGAACAAATATATAATATATTAAAATAGCAAATTTAAAAATAATAAAATTGTTCACGTTGCAACATACGTGATGCACGTCTTTGATCGGATTTTAGAAGGTACAAAAGCCTCGGGAGACTGTATATATATGTGTGTGTGTGTGTGTGTGTGTGTGTGTGTGTGCTAAAGGGTCTGGGGAATTGTTACGGAAGAAAAAGGAAGGAACAATTTTTCCACGTCCAACGCTATGCGGTCGGAAAACTAACACCATGTAATTAAATTTTCCACTAGAGGCTGTCGTACAAAAACAAGTCAACGCGAAATTTTGTTTTTTTCTCATTGTTTGTTCTATTTTTCTTTCCTCCCTCTCTTTCTCTCAAATCCTATCGTCCATCATATGTCACTTTCTCGCGCGGATGCTGGGTCGAAGAACGTTAACCTTGTAATCTCTCGCTCCGTCCATTACACAACCCCTTTCGCGCGTGTTGAGGAAATTTCTACACCTGCGAATCGGCGCTCATCTTTTTCTCTCTCTCTCTCTCTCTCTCGAAAAAAAAGATATATAACCATCTAGAGGAGCAGGAAATGGAGAATTATCGTTCAACACTTTTCAAATTCACAGCTGGGATTTGCCTATACTATCGCTTGAATAAGGGCGAGAACTGTGAAGAAGAAGAAGAAAAAATAGAAGAGCTGGGAAAAACGATTCATATTTTATCGGGCGTAAAGCTTTTCACCCCTCTTCAGTTATATGAACTTTTAAGAAGTTGTGCCAACAATATAAGTATAAAGAGTCGCTTCGAAAAATTTTAAATTGAATTCATATTTTACTTTTGGGACTATACAAATATTTTGTTTAATTTTTTATCAGCCGGAAAATTTATTGCTTCTTAACTTTTGTAATCTTTAATTATTTCTATCCGAAATTCAAAAATAAGAAAAAGAAGTTTAATAATTTGAAGAAGGGAGAAAAAAGTTTCCAAGTGCATAGAAAATAATTAATAAAAACTGCTTTTTAATCCATTGACAGTTTTGAAGTATATAATACAAAATTAATTATCATTACAGTCCAATAATTTTTAAATTGTTCAATTATCTTAATTTATAAAATTTATTTTAATTATTAGGTGTATTTGTTAGTTTAATTTTTAATTAGTCGTCTACTAATTTAAATTAGTATAAATATCTACTAATTGTTAGTCACTTTCCAATAAAAGCTTACAATCTTTAAATTATAAATTAGAATTAGAAATTTGCTACTAAGATTAGTTAATTAGTAAATGAATCTGCACACTGTCATTAGTAGAAACTACTAATTTAGATTTAAAGAATAAATGTGAAAAATAGCAGAATTTTACTCAACTTTTATTTATTTAAATTAGTGAACGAATAGACAGTGAATTCATTCTATAAATCCGAAGTAGTGAAAAGTTACTAATGAACTAACGAAAAGTCGTTCAGCAAATTTTAATCATCTTCAAAATGAGTCTATTTTAAGGAATATTCACTATTTCATACAAGTAGATAATTTTAACTTTGTAAATTATGTGAAAACAAAAAATATTTGAAATATGAAGATTTCGACTATATCAGCAGAGAGTGACATCTATTAGATGTCAATTGAACTCTTTGGTTTAGAGTTAGGTGTTACATATGATAATTATTTCGATATGGTTGTCGATAAGTAATTATCAATTTTTTTGAAATTTAATTTTGATCTGAAAAAATAAGCTGCGTGAACGAATGCACTGTGCATCTGTGAGGACTCGAACCTCAGTTTATAGCTGCCTGTCCAGGCTGTGTTGGCAAGGTGCGTTGATAGGCGTAGGTCCCGCGACAGGCAGCTATAAACTGAGGTTCGAGTCCTCACAGATGCACAGTGCATTCGTTCACGCAGCTTATTTTTTCAGATCAAAATTAAATTTCAAAAAAATTGATAATTACTTATCGACAACCATATCGAAATAATTATCATATGTAACACCTAACTCTAAACCAAAGAGTTCAATTGACATCTAATAGATGTCACTCTCTGCTGATATAGTCGAAATCTTCATATTTCAAAATATTCTATCAGCGAATAAATTCTAACATTAACAAAAAATATTTGTTATTATTTTCACAAAATATTAAAATTAATAAAATCATCTCTTTTTGGAATTATTTTACTACAAATTTTCAGTTGTCACAATTTTTACCATGAGGGATAATTTTTATATCTTCTTTTTTGCCACTTTTCCCAGCCTGAAAGCTTCTTTTCCAGCCTCAAAGCTGCTTTTTGATAATAATTTTGTATGTACTAACGAGTGCAAAGCTTGAGATTGAAAAATTAAAGTACAAAAGTGGTACTTTTAGAAAAATCATCCATAAATACGGAAAATATAAATAATAAAGATTTTAATAATGAGAGAGTGGTAGAAAAAGTGGAGAATACATTTTTTCTCTATGAATTTTTATCGCGTCAAAAAGTAGCCACACGTAAAAGCTAATTGAATTTTATAATCCACCGCTCGCGAATCAAGTTGACGCGCGAGCAGCGAGGACGGCGACGACGACGACGACGCCTCGACGATGGTCGTCGCGGCAGTTGGTTCGTATAATTAATTACCATTCAAGTGAGCGTTCGTCGCAAAAGAGACCGATGCAAACGGAGTTAGTCGTCCATCCAAGGGAAAAAGTTTCCTGAGCTGCAAACGCTTGGCAGCTTTACTTTTCTTTTGCCTACTCCGAAAAGGCAAAAACAGAACAGAAAAAAAACACTATAAAACAAGCATCGTAATTTTCCCCTTCTTTTCCAATCTTGACTCGTCGATTCACTTTATAATGTGTGTAGGAGGAATAAGAAATTTCTCTCGATAAAAGAATTCGTCGAAAAATACATTTTATTCACACAGTGAAGTCGACTCTAGACGCGAAAAAATTTTATCTTTCCAAGAAACTAAAAAATTATTTCTTCTTTTTTACTTAACTTTCAAAAAATATTTCAATTGCTTCAGGAAATTCAAATGAGAATTCGATGCCTTTATTTATTTATGTTAATATATAATTTTTAAAATTCAAAGGCGCTAAGCGCAGAAAAAAACTTTTTATTTCGAGAAACAAAAAGAATTAACTAATTTTTCCATTCGTTTCCATTAAAAAAAAATGTCTGAAAAATTTTCAAACTCCCTATAGGTAAATATTAGAAATAAAATTAGTGATAATTCAATTTTCAAAATCCCAAAATAATACAGTTTTCGAGTCTTCGATACTGTTTTCAGGGACAAATAAAACTTGACTAGATTAAAATATTTTCTATTGTAAATAATTCCCTGAATCGTATAGAATAGAAAAAATATCGTGTCAATTGTTGTTAATTTTTATAAAGTTTTTAGAGTTTTTCATTCATTTTTATTTTTTGCTCAGTAAAGTGTGGTCCTTCGGGAAATAGCCGAGATTGAATTCAAGAAAAGAGGAAACGAAAACTATATCACATGAGGCGATGAAAACCTCACAGCGAAAAGCGACGGTGCAGGAAAAAATACTCCCCTCTTGAGGGACATATAGTTATTAAAAATAAAGAGATTGTTTATTAAATTGAAAGAAGCATTTCCGATGGAAAATTTCAATTCTTAGTAAAGTGATTTTCTCGCAAAATTATTTTAAAAAGGGAGAAGGGCACGCCTTAGTGAGTGAAATTCCTCTATCACGCCTCCAAATATGAAAGCCGAAATATTGTATCCTCTTAAAATGAGACGTCCATATTCCAAAGCGTTCAAAACCGCACTTTTTTCATATGTTTCAACAATTTTTTTTAATAATTAAAGAGGGATTAAAAAAGTAATGTCAAATTATTAGCTAATAATAGAAAATAATAAATATTTTAATGATACTGTTTCCAGAAGGTGTAAAAAAGATTGCAAGGTTTTCCCATGAGTTATGGAAAAGAAGTTATACTTTAAATGCGATTCCCGTTATAATTTATTACAAGTTAATTACGCCTCTCACTTCTTTATCACTTTACAAGTCCCTGAAACGTACGAATAAATATAAATACAATTAACAGTTGTCGTTACTCCAAGAACAAACATACATCTCGGAAAAATTCTGTAGTTAAGAATAAATACCTTTTCTTTATTCAAATAAAATAAATTTTTAAAGTTTTAAACAATTTGCAAGAATTAGTTTATCGAGCAGGATTTTATAAACTTAATCAACACATCCAAACTGTCACTTTCTCAGAAGAATCGTTCATAAAAAATCGAATTCAAAGATAAGAATACCCAGTTTCTAGAAATGCTTTAAATGATTTTAAGTCCACGTCAAGCAGTAGAACGTTACTGAAATTCTCTGGTATAGAGAAAAAGCTGTTTTAATTTACTCTTCCCCTTTGTGACTTGCGTTTCAGCCTTTCAAGAAACTGCTGATGTTTTTTTTCTCTTTCTCTCTCTACACTACTACTACTACTACTACTTTCCCTAGAAAATTCTCATTATCTTCCGGTTAACTGCGTAGTATTTGGTTTTCATTATCAAATGCTTGATTGTTTACTACTCTTTGTAAAGTAATTAAACGTAAATTACTTTTCTTTCAAGTAATTCTCCAATATTTTAATTCTAATATACTTTTTTAAATTAAAAAATTTCATTTATCTTATTAAACAAAATCGCATAAAGAATTTCTTGTCGCTATACAGAGGAAAATACTCAAGTTTGTTGAAACACATTTTTGGTTCAATTGTAAAAAATATTTTAATTCAATTTTTTGAAAATTTAAAAAAAATTGTTTATAGGGTCAATGAAAAAATTATGTTATAATAAGTTTTTAAAAGAAAGGTTCGAAAATCAACGGAATTGATGCGAATAATTTAAACACAGTTGTGGTTGAAAGTAAAAAAAAACAACAGAGAAGGAGAGAATGTCTGAAGAGACAAAACGGATTTGGTGTCAAGAAGAAGAAATTGGTTCGAGTTTCAATAAATTCCAATTAGGAGTGTCAGACAATCCTTTAGGGACTAGGGTTGATGAAAAAGAGTAGCCAACTAGACTTCTATGTCCTTGAAAATCATAGAAACAAGAATTCAATATTTTTATCGAACTTTAAACAAACTAGAATTTACCATTATATAAATAAATAGAACATAAAAATATATATATGGTAAACCAGACAGTAGTCGGCCACTTAAGAAAATCTTTTTAATGAATACTGTTTAAAAATTGCAATTAAATTTTCTTTAAAATTTATTCCACGTGTGATTGTTCCCAGTGGTCCTACAGAACTAGTATACCAATCATGTTTACAAAAAAATTTCGATTTCTTTCATACGATATTGTTCCTTATGATCATGCAAAATTATTAAACTATTAAAAAGTCGCAACAGTGAGTAAAAGTTACGCAGTTAAAAAAAGAGCCACTTTACGCACATTTTTTCGCTCGTAAACACGTAAAATTCAACTTTAGAGGTTAGTGTTGCAAAAAAATTATTTGTTTGAATATTTATTCCATACAAAAATTCGCGTTAATTTAAAGTTGCAATATTTTAAATCAATTATTAATACAAAACATATCTAATAAAATTTGGTTTAGTAAACATTATAAATAAAAAATAAAGAAAATATTATTTGTTTCTAAGAAGATAACTTGAAATATAAAAAGAATTTAAAAAAATGAAAGAATAACAAAAAAATATTTTTTCCTTTTTTCCCATTTTCATGTGATTTTTTATCCAGCAGGGCGTTTTTACATTAAATCAGTTTTTACTGCCTTTACGGTAAATGAAGCTAATATCCAAGATCGGTTCAGGGCCACTTATTTTTGGTCAAAAGGCAAGTTTCCACGTCGTGTATTTTCAGACAACAGCCCAAACGTAATATGTTCGCTTTTAAACATAATACAGACACACAGTTTGGCACTGTTTTATCATAATATTGTCGCCCCCCCTTATGTATATATATATATATATATATATACCTCGAGCCAGATATTTTCCCAAGAATTAAACAATTGCAAATATATATGTAGAACGCAAGAATTCCCCGAACAAGATTTATGACACATGTTTTCTTTTCAACAATTTTGCAGAGTTGGAGATTTTCTTTTTATATTTTTACTACCTAATGTTACTTTTCATATTATTTCAAAATAATAGTAATAATATTTAGTAACGTTTTTTTATTGTTTGAAATATTTATTTAATTCAAAGTTGTTTTGCAGTTAATTATCTATTTCAGGTTCCTAAAATTTTTAACGTTCGAATGAAGGACATTTTTTTCTTCATTTAATTCGTACTTTATTAAAAAAATTTTAAAAATAATTAAATTTAAAATTAAAAAAACATTCTTTTTTAATTTAATAATTTAAAATTAAATATTATTTTAGTTTACATCATATTCCATTTCATTTGGTAAATTATTGAAACTATTTACATAGGAAAGAAATTTCATTCGTTTGAACGTTCAAAAAAATTAGAGAAATTTTATTTTATTCTACATTTTTTAAAATAGTTAAAGTATTTACTTATGTATTTTATTTTTTATTTACTCTCTATACTATTTTTTCTTTTATTTTACTATAAGTTTGACAATGAATCTACTGAGTAATTTTTATAATAATACTTTAATCATTTAAATATTAGGTCGTGTTTCGGTTTGAATATGGTTAAGGTTTATTTATTTCATAAACAATATAGTAATAAAAAAACAATATTACTACCGACACGATATATTTCGGTGCACGTTTATTGAGTTGAAACATTAGCAGAGACTGGGGTAAACTCGATCACTTTTTTCAGATTGGTAAAAATCTAGGAAATTATTCTCTAAATCCAAGTTAGTTTATGTCATTTGAAAGCTTATGATTTCTACTAAAAAAATAAAAAAGAGTTTTTGATTCATCTTTTTTAGTTTTACTAAGAGAAAATTTCTAAATCATATACTCATTTGAGCGACTTTACCCCGAATGTATTAATAAATAATAAATTTAATTAAATCTTTTTTAAATAAGACAAAACTATTTTTTGACATCTCTAAAAACGCAGTTAATCGACTCTCATTCTATGTTAAATTCAACAGATTGATCGAAAGTTTGTTAACATAAGTTGAATGTTAACCATTTACAGTACCAATATTTCCATCTTAAGTTGAGTTCATAGCGTCAAATCTCTGGTGAGCGAGTTGACCCCAGTCTCCCCTACTTTTTTTAAAATTCTGTTTTGTAGATTTAAGAAAAAACGTAGAAATTTTAGATTTGAATTGCAACTTTGCACGAGATTTTGAAGAGCATGCGGAATGTTTTTCACTGTTAATGCGAAATATTTTTGATAAAAAAAAGAAATTTCGGTTTTAACGAGAAGAACATTGTTACAGGCAAACACTCCACTTCTCGCTGGGGACACGAGACATGTAAGTAACACTAAATTTGTAAAAAAAAAAAGGAACCCAATTTTATATCATGTAGACAAAAAAATCCTTTTTCAGGGATTATCAGGACTATAGTCAAGCAATACAAATTTTACATCTGTTCAATTTTTGCATCAAATCCAATCGCTATTTTAAGTCATTGATCGCTTTCTAATTTCTTTTTTAAGTTATTAAGGTGAAATTAATTTTAAATTTATAACCAAAAATATTAAAAATTATTATTTTTCGTCCGTCATAATGGATCCGACAATTTGAATTTTGAAAAACTAATGTCAGATTCGTAAACAGCAACCCCAGTAACCTTAGGATACCAATTTTCATAAAAACCCATTCAAACTTTTTTAAGACACTTTTGGTCAGAAGAGTAGAATTCTGGTCGAGAGCCAAGGGGTTAATTAATTTTTGAATGATAACTTTAACAATTGATTGATAATTTAAAAGACTAATCAATTTTCAGAAGAATTTTAATAAAAAAATTTGAAATAAATAATAAGTTCCTTTATAATTTTAATAATTCCAAAAAGTTAGATTTAAAAAATTTACTTACATATCATTTTTTTTAGATATTTTAATTTTAGGGAATATCAATTACATGTAAGTGAAAATATTGAAAATAATTAAATTGTATAATATTTTTAAAATAATTACTTAGTAATATACTTTTTTGATGCTAATTTTCATTTTGATTTTTCATTGAAACGTTTAAGAATTCAATTATTTAAAAAATTTGCAATTACAATATTTTTGAAATATTCAACTATAGTTATTCCATTACAAAAATCGAATCGATTTAAATTGAAAGTAAAATTATTATTTAAACAATCCTGCAAAGAATTGGTAAATAACAACAATAATTTGTTTAAAAATTGTTTAAATAATTTATTTTTTATCGGCATTAGTATTTATTTAAAGTTCAGTAATCCGCATAATTAGAAAAAAACTGCAAATTTTAATTCATTTATTATTTTTCTTTTTAAATAAACAATAATTTAGTTAAACAATTTTTATAAAATATTTTATTTGATTTATTGATTCAATTACTATAAGGTTGAAAAAAGTAAAAAAAAATTGATAAATTTGCAATAATTGTTTAAAGGAATGCAAAAAATTCATGGGAAAATATTTTTTTTAAAGTAACTGCCTTTTTGATTGTTTAATCTCGAGTCAATGCAATTTTTAAAATCGCATTTTTTACCAAAATTCTGACACTTTATATAGTTATTAAAATGAGAGAATGCTATTTTTAGAAATTTTAAAGGGGGATGAAAAACATTTTCTTTTCGATCTTTAAATGAAATTAGTAGATTTAAAGGAAAGGTTCTTCTTCTTGATTGCCGACAATTGAATGAAAATTAGGGAATAGAAGAGAACGAATCACGTTTCGCAAACTTAGCGAATTCTTCTACACGTGGTAAATATTCTCTCTCTCTCTCTCTCTCTCTCTCTCTCTCTCTCTCTCTCTCTCTCTCTCTCTCGCAATCTAATTTAACTCGAAATTAATCACACTAACTTCGGCAATCGCACTAAGCGACGCTCGACATTTGGCTGCTCAAGCAGCCAACGACAAGTCGCGCTAAGTTTCTTACGTAATTTGGCCAAGTCCGAATCGATTTGGTCATTAACGGTCGTTAATAAGCATTGGGAATTAACGACGATTTCAGAAACTAGGCACCAACTTTGAAACTCGATAGTTAGTATCGTTCAAAACTTCTATTACTCACTGTTAATTAATGAAAACAGTGATTTATAAATACTTCATCGAGTGATTAGAAAAGTCGGATTTTTTATTTTTCAATTTGTATTTTTCACACAATTGTGTGTTTTTCTAAGAATATCAAATTGTGATAAAAAACGAATCAAAATCACTTTTAATTAGTTATATTGACTGTCGACTTTTATTTTCAAACTAGCTGTCGAACGCGTCTATAACCCGTATTTTAATTTGACTATTAGGAAAACTAATAATGAGTTACCATTAACTATATTTGAATAAATAACTGACTTTTTTCTAGATATAATTAAATACTCTAGTAAATCTAACAGCTAGTAATATAATACAATATGAATTTAAAAAAGGGTATTTTTATAAAATAAGTAAATTTTTGTAGTCATCTATAGATTTATTCATGGTTAAAATTAAGTAAATTTAAATTTGGTGAGAAAAGATAATCATGGAAAAATTTGGTCAGAGATAAACTATAGAAATAAGGAAAGATTAAGAGAATTTTGTTGGTCAGGGAAAAGTTAGGGATTTTATAAAAATTCTTCAAAAGTCAAGGAAAAATTATGCTAAAATGTGAATAAAAAACATGTAATACTGAGTTCTAGAAAGTTTAAAATCAGGTTCTAAAAAAATGTTAAATTTGAAAATTTTTGAATTTTTTGGAAAAATTGAATATTTTTGAGAATTCTATTCAAGAGCAAGAACTTTCATTTAAAATACGTCTAACAATAAATTTTTCTGAATTAAATTTTACCATATTTCGATAATTCGAAAATTTTTCAATTAAATATATATGCACATCTTCAAAAATTGAACTAATTTCTAAAAAATTGTAAATAAAAATTTTTTAAAAAAGTAAATTTTTTAGAATTTTTAATATAAATTACTCAGAGTTAAAATATATTCCAATTCAAAAATTTTCGAAACTTTTAATTGTTAACATATGGATTTCATAATTATTTTAGGTCAACTTTTATTTTTTTCTTAATTAATTGAAACCTCAAAGAATTTACTCAAAAATTATTAAAAATTATTGGTAATTGATTTAAAGAAAAATTGTAGTTAAATATTTTTAAAAGAATTTAATTATATAAGAGATGCGTTTATAACTTTTATAAATAGTTGGATATCAAAAAGGCTTTAATCTTAAGTTTTAAAAAATTAGCATTAAAATATTTTATTTAAATTACCTATTTTGAAACTGTTCAGAATTTAATCAAAAATAGAATTGTAAACAAATTGACTTAAGTATTATTTTAGGTGAATTCACAACGTTTATAATAATGAACGATTAAACTTTTTGATGATGAAATAAGGAATTATTTCATTTCGCTGGAAGTTGTTAAACATTTGTTTTTATTTTTGAAAGAAAAAAGATTTTAGAAATTTTCCTTTTTGAAGAGTACTAAACCTAGTCTTTCATCGGCAATGAAAAAGGCAAAGGGGAAGTTTAATTGACAAAACTTGACAATTCCCAAAAGTCACTCGTATCCATTTGGTCATTTTCATACCTACGTATATAGGAGGAGATTCATAGCAACTCTAATTCGATTTGTAGCCGCTCGAATTTTGTCGGTCATGTTTCATCTACTGACATTCGAGAAGAGAGATCTCTGCAGCCTCTGCGAATTGTATGAAGCGAGGCATAACATATGATATGAATATTGAGTCTGGCAAATTGAGTAGTACTTCATCTTTAAAAAGTTGGAAAAATTTTTCTCTTTTCTACCTATAACTTTGCCAACCACTATTTTACAAAAGAGTGCGGTTTAGCCAAGAAAAATAAATCATATCGGAAAAAAATTGTCACCATGTATAATTTTTCCCCCCTTTCAAATAAAATTCCAATTGAAAGCATATTCCGAAAACGCAATCAAGTGGAAGTAAACATAAAACAATTTCAAAAAATTTTTCCCTCTCTCGAGAATTGAATACATAATGTATTCACACTTTTTGTATATATATATATCTCTTCACATGAAAAATGTAGATACATTCCTTTTATTCCTATACACTTGAAATCGTAATTCAATTAAGGGAATCGTTTTCGTTTCAAAAGAACATTGCTTTTATAGAAGCGTCTCTTCTCTGATATTTTAAACATAAGATGGTGTCCTAACAGGAAGGGTACATTAGTAAGTGTCAACTGTTGTATCTTTTCTGTCGTCCAATAAAAATGCCCCCATAACTTTTGCTCCTGATTGCTGACTTATTCACACACGAAATATTTCCCACCACAAAACACGACTCTCGATTTATTTTACTCCCGTCACCCTCGCGTTTGTTTCCTTGGAAAAATTACTTGAGGGATTAGAAGACAAATTTTACTATAACCAAAAAAAAAATTAATTTTGTTTTGGACTGATTACTAAACTGTTTTAAATTAAATGCTACTTTACGAAAATATTAACTCACCCATTTATTAAAGATGCAGTGTAGTTGTACTACAACAATAAATACGAAAATTTATTATTAAATACTGTTCTTTCAGGTTTTATTTGCTGTGTATTAAAAAAAAGATGATTAATTTACGATTCGTCGAATCGAAGAATCGCCAAAAGAAAATTCTGAATGTCAATATTTAATTTAGACGAAAGCATTCTCCTTAGAATAATCTTTTCTGTCAAGCAGACTCGCCCTTTATCAACTACAAATATCTGGCCGGAAGTATCTTTTCTATACCATCATTTTTTCCCTCTACTTGTACAGCCACAAATTGCTGGGATTAGTTGTGGAGAGACGGATTACAAATTATTATCACCTCCCTATATATCCGATCCCAAGGGCAAATGTCATACAGTCCACTTTTTCGACCCCTTCAATAAAGAACAGCAAAGAAAAGGAAAAAACAAACTCATTTCTTTTTTTACTCCCTTCCCATTCTGAATATATGGTCATTTTTATCGTTCTTCTTACTTTAACATCTCTATTATATTTATACTATATTTATTGTCACTTCCATTACTTTTATCATTAAACAAAATTCTTTGCTTCATTCTTCAAAAAAAAATCCTTTATCATTTTTTTTTGGATATATTTATCGGACTTTTATTGAATTTTTTTCAAAATATAGGAATATATCATAAAATTATCATTAAAACCATTTTAATTAAAATATTAAAAACTAAAAACAAAAAATATTTGTTACGTTCAGCGTTAATTTTAAGCACCTATTCTCTAGATCAGTGAAATTATAATACACAAAGCAGGACCAAGTGTATAGGTATAACAAACGGATTTGAAATAATATTTATATTTTAAAACAATACTTCCTCATATACAATGAATGTAAAATATTTAAAAATTGACAATAAATCATGCAAACAAATTCTGAAATCTACTCAATCGCCATTAAGGAATTTTCTTCAAAAAAACTATTTTCACTCACCGCACAAATAGAAAACTATAAACTATTAATCAACTTCAAGAGAAAAGTCTGCTTGTGTCTTGTTGAAATTTTTTTTATTCATATACCAAAAGTAATTAAAAATCCATAAAATCTTATCCATCATTCACTTGCGAAAATAAAAAAAATAGTATGATAGAAAATTTTTTTTGTTGCACTTTTCTAAAAAAAAAGAATCGTAAAATGCTTTTCCGATAAATACCAACCCAGGATGTGAATAACGATCCATCACAATTTCGCGGTATTCGCAAAGCGGCAAATATACCTACGCATTTCCAGTATTCTATATAGTATATATATATATATTATATTATATTATATGAAATGTGTATTAATGTCCTTCCACCCGCATATTATGAGTAATTATTCTTTTCCGCTCCACAGGTATTACAATTTCGTCATTGTCTGTCAATAATACTAATGGATGTTCCCTTGTGACATTTTTACGGAAACAAAAGTAATTTTTATTTTCTAACAAATCGCATTTGTGTTGTATGATTGCATAAGAGAAAGAGATAGGTTCTACATGCGTCATATCGACACAACAATTATGAGAGAAGAAAAAAGAATACTAATTCGCTGACGTCAGAATTAAAATTAGGACAAATATATTTTAAAATATTTTTTCCCTAACTTCTAGAAAAAATTTTAACTTTTTCCTGACCCTAAAGAATATTCTGATTCTGACTTTGTTCTATTACATTTATTTACGAATTTTATTAATTGTTAAATTATTTCAAAACATCAGTAACTTCATTCTTAACTCTTTTAATAAATATTTAATTATTATTATTCCATAGGAATTAAGATGTTCAAAAATTATCAAATTTAAACCTTTATGAAATTCGACAGCCTATAAGAATATTATTGTAAAACACGAAGAAATAGAGTACTCTGAGTCGAATACTCGGCGTTTTGAACATAATTGAATTTCTGTGAAGAATTTTATTACTTTTGAAAATAATTATATTTATGCAAACATTTGCAACTTCTTCTAAATTAAAATTTTTCCAGAACTTAAATAAAATTTCCTGACACAAGATAGATGCTCTAAAAAAATATTGATTAACAATTAATTTCTCAAAAATTAAGGCACATAAAAATTAGAGATGAAATGAACTCGAAAAAAATTATTTTCTTTATTTTTATTTTGAAAAACGTTGCAGAGTTCAGCTTCAATTTTTTCTTCATAGTTGCGCATAATTATGATAAATACTATTGAAAATTTGAAGTAAAAAAAAATGTTAGTGCCACGTTGGATAAAAATGTTTTTTTTTCTTTTTCTCTTCCGTATATACTATACTAGAGTGCTTCACGAAGCGAACATTGACAGGCAAGTTTCCCAATTTACGCTTAGATGCAAACGATCCATGATACAAGAAATTTCCATGCAAAACGTTGTCGTTGCAGGACGGAAATTGGGATGAATACAGACATACGACAACGTTGCCTAGACTACATGTCACCTACTTTGTCAACATCATTTCACTATTGAAATTGTTTCAAGAAAAAAAAGTTGGGAAAATTTTTCGTTGTACGATGTATTCACATTTCAAAAAGCTTTTACTTTTCAATGTAAAATATTCAAGTTCTATACTGTGAATGTCGAAAAATTTCCAACTTTTCTGTTTTTAAAAATTTCACCCACATATAAAACGTATTCTTTATTTTTCTTGCAGTACTATACAAGTAAACACTTGGGAAAAAAATTTCTTTCCTTTTTTCGCAAAGGAATTAAAAAAAAATTCTATGGAGTATTTTTTTTCATCATTCATGTGAAGAGATGTTGTGAGTTTCAAGTAAATGAAAAATATCACAAATATGTTGAAATTATGTTTGAAAAATGTAGAATTGTAATAAAATACTTCATTGTTTTTATTTACTTTTTACAGTTGGGTATTTCTAGGGGAAACATTCAAAACTTTTGGATGCAACGTCGAAACTGGAAGGTCGTAAAGTTACGAATGTAAACTATAAACGGTATACGTGCACTGTTCGAAATGGAGTACATTCGTGAATCGAGAAAACGAAACTCGAGCAGCTCGAGAGTACTATTACGAGCGATGTTTCTCCGTATTTCGTTCACGATATAATTAAAAAAATGCTAAAACTTCTCAAAATCACACATTTTCTTGTCTAAAAAAATCCAATGAAATTCTTTCGACAAGAAATTTTTCGCTCCTATAGGGTTGCCACAAAATCATAATTTTGTTTTTCCCTTATTTCCATATAAAATTTTGACTTTTTCCCTTCCTCTACAGAAATTGAATTATTATACATTATTTTTACCAACAAATTTTTAAATACCAATTGAATTCTTTCAACGAAGTTTAAAAGAATTTATAAGAATAATTACATTTTATATAAAGAATTCCACTAAAATTGTAGGTATTAAAAAGTAATTGAAATTATTTGATGATTTTTATTATTTATGAAAATATAGTAAATATTAAAAATTATTAAGCCGATAAAAAAATTTGAAAATAATTGAAAATTCTATTAAAATTTTTGAAAATAATTTCAGTTCGAAGAAGAATTATCGAAAGAATATTATTATTTATATACATAATTATTTATTTTTTCAAGATAGATAAGTATCAGATGTAGAATTTGGTGGTATGTAAAATATATTATTGTTGAAAATAATTGGATTTCTACAATCATTTGTATCTTCTCCAAAATGAAATTTTTTCGTATAGTTTTTAAAAGAAATGATTCTAAAATCTAAGTTCTTTAAAATTTCTAATCAAAGTAATTCCACATTGAAATTCAATAAAATTTCAAATTGAAACATTGTAAAGTTCATCTATTTGTGAAAATTGTAAACGCAACTCTTTAAAAATTAAATTAATTTTGAAATATTTAAGTAAAATTATTCATTAAATAATTTCTAAATAATACTTTTATTATAGTTTTCTTGAAGAATTAAGTTATTCAAAAATAATTATAATATTGTCAGATATAGAAAGAATTGAAGGTTCTTCATCAGAATTCGTAGTAATTTTATAGTTTATGAGGCCAAGAAGAAAGATGTCAAAATTCAGAATTTTCTTATGGATTCTAAAAATTTAATTTTTTACTGAATTTTTAAGAAAAATGCCTATCGCTAAAAACAAAAGGCTAACAACTAGTAGTTGATTGACAATTTTAACCAGAAGTTCATGCACACTGTGGGCTTTTCTGTGTTAAATAATAATTATAAAATTCGAATGAAATTCAATTAAAGAAAGCAATCGGAGATTTTTAATTGACAAAAAAGGAGGAAAACCAGGGCTTATCAACAGAGAGGTCGTCGTTCTTTTTGATCGAAGCCGGACCTCATTTCAACTTGTGTGTGTGTGTGTGTATACCTTTTTAAGTCGTACGTGACTCGGGGGGAAACTGCCACGGAATAATAATAAGGAACTCAAGAAATAAATTACATTTTCCTTCCGATGAATCCTGCCTCGGTACATGAATATTTGTAGGTTTCAAATGGTATAATAGTGTTACAAAACAATCTTAACAACTCTCATAAATGGTTCGAAGGAGAAAAAAGAAGAGATAAAGGAGAAAAAAAGATCCTTTACCACTTTTCCAGATTGCTTCACTCAGTTTTCTGCCTCTGTGGACATAAATTGTAATTCTGATTTTTTTCAGAGATCGTCTTAGTTACCTATATAACCAAACATAATCTTGCTCTCAACAGGTCTAACAATTTCAAATTCAATTAAATGTTTTCTATTTCTGAACATTAACTGAATTTATATAATGTAGCTAAAATAACTAAATCCCCAAACCTGGACTTAACGAGTGTTTAATCTGTCTTTAACAGGTCTTCCATCTCTAAATTAACATTTTCCCAATATTCCCATTTTCTCCAATTATTCACAATAATTTTTTCAAAGATTAACAACTTTTTAGTAAATTTAACGCCTGAAAAAATTGACAGAATCTTTAATTAATAATCACAATGTTTGTTATGCTATGTTTTTACTATATACAGAAATAAGTCTGATTTTATTCAGAAAGATTAAAAATTAATTGTTTTACTGCAAGTAACTAATTTTAAAAAAATTTTAATTCGATAATAAAAGCAACTGAGAAACTACATAAATTGTATTTTTTTAATTAAGGATTAAAAATAATAATAATAATAATAATAATAATAATAATAATAATAATAACAGTAAAAATTAATTATGTTATTATAGATTATTATACTTTGAACGAAAAGGGCTCTGCGTCGGTAAATTTATAAAAAATAATAATAAATAAAATAACTCAAGCATAAAAGTGTCACTTGCAGGCAAAGTCACCCACTTAAAAAAATCAAAGCATATTTCTGTTTTAAAGAAACATAGATATAGAATTCGATTATATTGTGAAGGAACTGTATTTTTTTTAAATCGAAAAGCGTAGTGCAAAAAGTACAAAAGACAGCAAATAACTTTCTTACTCTCCCTTTCTCATGTTAGATTCATCGAAAGCTAGCTTTTAGTCAATTATATCGATAAAAGATTCATACAAGTCAGAAGAGTCTTGGTCAATAAGATACGAGGAAACGAATGACTTTTGCAACAAGAGTTTATCGATATATACTATAGAAAAGGGGTTTACTTGATATTCAAAGGGTGTTTACTGCCGTGAGGTGATTTCAGTTTCGCTTCAACAATCTCAGCTTTGAGTTACATTTCGAGTTCATAGTGATCGAATGACGTATTCGTTTCCCATAGTGTCTGAATTCAATTCTCAATTTCATATCAAAAAAAATATATCTATATATATTCCACTTGTACACTCCGGGAAAAATTATATTTGAATCAAATGCTCCATTTTCTTGTATAGATTCAACTTTTATTTTATTTCAGATAAACTTTCTTTAATAACATGAATGAATATTTATTTAAATTAGGTTATTTTTTCCTTGGTTCAAATAAATATTTAGGTATTTGAGAAAAATAAATATTTTTAGAGTTAATGGCATACATTATGTTACTAGTGTGTTTTTGCAGCTCATAATGAGTCACTTTTCTAGACTCATTTTGAGTTCAATTTTTTTTCTGCCAGGATAAATAAAATTTATTTATTTATAAATAAAATATTTATCTATTCCATTATTATCACTCATCTTATCATTATTAAATTTTTTGCGTGAAATATAATTATACGACTTAATATATTTATCTAAGTGAAATAAAATAAAATTCTCGAATTTATTTCATTTTTTTCAGAACAATTTAACTCACACATATAATGTTTATAATATATGTCCAATTTTTTAGTCTTCTATTAACATTCGAATTATTATTTAATATATTCAATATTTTTTTTCTTTTTTGAAGAGTACATCGTAACCTGAAGCGGTTTTGAGGAAAAATTTGCATGCGAATCTGAGGAGATGTAAAAATATAACGAGATGCATTTTTCACGACGAGTTAGAGAAAAACTGGGAAAGTAGAAGAATTCGAGAGAAAATATAAAAAAAGAGAGAAACATAGAGACTGTGCAGGAATCGTTAGCCGAGTTAAGTAGAAATATTGCAAAAATAGGGAAATCCCCTCAAGAATCAGAAATTCAGGGAACAGTCGGTAAGGAAGATTTTATTGTTCAGATAGGTAATTTTTTGCAGAAAAAATAAAACAAAACACGAAAGTAATGATAAAAATTAGAATTTTAACTTTTCCTCTAGAATTTCTGAGTTTTGAAGACTCGAGACTTGCCTCGGGGATTATATGGGTTTGTTGCATTTTTTCCAATGTTTTACAACTGCTTGAAAAATCGTCATTTAGAAAAAAAATCTTCTTAATTTTATTCAATAAATTTTATCAAAGTCATTTCATTCGTATTCGAGAGCGTTAAAAACAAACTTTTGCTTCGTTTTAATTTAATTACCTAAATGTTTAATTTAATTGTGGATATAATAATAATATATATTATCTTTGACATTTATAACATTTAATTAGCATAATACTAATCATTTTTTGCATTTAAATCGTAATTCCACGTTTAAGTCAAAAACAGCCTATAAATAATTATTAAAGTATTTTATAATATTCCAAAACTCAAACCGGATTAACAGACTGTTATTGATTTTTATTTTCAAGCAATTGTTTTTATACAATAAAGTATTAAACTGCAGGTAATTTATTTTAGTATTTTTTCTAATTATATTTATTACTTTATTTATTTTTTATTTTTGTCAAAACAACAATAAAATAAAAAAATTCCAAGTGTATGGAACAGAAATATTTTAGAGAATTAATTTAAAACGAAATAATAATGATTTCTGTTTAATACCACACAAGTGTTTGATTTTCATGTCAAAGATTTAAATTTAAAAAATATATAATAAAATCGTCAAACAAAGAGGAAAAGCGAAACGACTTAAATGAACCAATCATGATCAGACGAGTATCGCGTGTTGCATTGTAGGTGAAAAAAGTTCGAGATAGAGAAAGAAAAACGGAAGTACAAGGAATGAAAAAGAAGCTACGTGTAGTAAAATAAAAAGAAAAAGAAAGAAAAAAAAGAAGTACAGAAAAGAAAACTAGACAGACGTGACTAGGATAACGCGAACTCACTTTAGATTCGTCTACTCTCGACCCCCTTAGCGCACACGAACGCAGAATGTAGAATTGGAATAAATTTGCGGGTTTTCGGATCGGATTAATCCCGTTTCCGTTCTAATTTCTATATTTTTTTCTTATCTTTTTTTTATTATCCTGTCTTTACGATCACGCTAACCAAATCGAAGGAAATTTCAATAGATATATACAGTCACATTGAATTGAGAGATAATCGAAAACCAACAAGCTTTCTTACTTTCCTTTTCGTCGCGTTTCGTTTCCAGAAAATAATTTTTTCCTTCTCTTTCAATGGAAAGTGAAAATTGAAAAACTCAAACGAGTGGAATTTAAAATAACCTTTATATTTTTTTCACCTTTCTTTAATTCACGCTTTTTTGTTTCGCGCACGTATTTCACACAATAATCTTTATTTTTTCCTTCACTTTAAAGATTTATTTCAAGTTTTGTTTTTATTTCGTTTTTTCCATATTTTGAATTATTTTTTAAAGACTTTTTAACATACACAATAACATGTGAAAACTTTCGATAAATTCTATTTTAAAGCTTAAGAGCAAACAATTTTTTTAAATTTTCTCATTTTAGAGCTGAAATAGTTACAAGACCCCTTAAACTACTAAGACGACTTTTCAAGGAATTAAACTGAGAAAGTATAAATTTAAATTTAAAAAGAAATATAATTTCTATTTAGTCATTTATCTTTAAGGGTTTATATCGCATTTGTTGTTTTATTTTTCATATTAAAAAATTCTCTAACAAAACAAACAGAGTGAGATGGAAATATTTTTCAAAGTGGCTACATAATCTTCTTTTTCGAAGGAATTATCCTTCGTGACTGGAAAACGTAGATGCGAAATCCTAGCTATATGAGGGATTTAGAGGAAAGCTTTCACGATAAAAACGAAATTAATGAGTGAAAATGCAAAGAAACGGAAAGAGCAAAAAAGTACGACTTATGGAACTTTGTACCGGTCAAATACTGAAAAAACAAAACAACCGAGTTTAATCAGAAAATATCTTTACTTCTTTTTTTTCTCCGGATTTTAGAATTTTCATTTCAAAGAACATTCACTTTTTCAGTGACATTTTTCTCAATCGTTTCCTTTATCCGCTTTCGAGTTACTTTTCTTTTTACTTAAGAAAAATAAAGTTAAAATGTAATTAGTAAATTACAATTTACTAATTTGAACACTGTAAAAAATATTATTTCTTTCATCATTTTATCATACTTTTATATAAAATAGTTTATTTATGCTTTTAAGATGTAAACTATTTGAGACCGTTTGTTTGTGTATGAAATACAAAACTTGAATTTAAAAAAATGACATTAATGATTTGAGAATTTTAAATGTTAAGTATATTAAAATTCTTTTTCTAGAATTATTTTGCATGATGGATATAGATATATGTCACAGGAAATTGTGGTAAACGTATGTAAAATTACACACGTGAAAAAATCGTTTCCATCGCGCAAAATATAAAAGAAGATCACAAAGTGAATGAAATAAAGGATGATGAGAAGGATAAAAAATCTATATAGGTATTTACGGAGAATAAAAGTGAGAAAGAGAATGGCATTTAAAACCGAAAATTAAAATCATTCGTCCAGAAAAGGGAGAAGCATTACTAGTATATCTATGGGAATTTAACTGTCAAACCCTATATGGATTCGAAATATACGACATCTTTTAAACAATATTAAAATCTCCAATTTTTCATTTTTCGCTCTTAATCTAATTTACTGATATGTATATTCGTGACTAGAATACATCTACAAAATTTTATCAAAATCTGTCAAAAGGTGTAAAAGAAATTTTTTTAAATAATTGATTCTAAGGAAATCACGTTCATGAAGTTGGCGTCGATGCTAAGTAGCGAAAACTATTTTTTCTTATTTTTAGTGAACAAATTTTTACAATTTCACATCTTTCATTCACTGAAGAAGAAAAAAACTTTATGAAAGTATTTTTTTTCAATCATAAAACGTGGAAAAAATTCAGTTATTTTTTCGGTTTTGTGAACAATAGTACATTGTGCAACACCTGTTTACCGAAAAAATATTTTTCGGAAATCAACATAATTATAAAGCTTTCTTTGAGAGAAAGCAAAATTATTATAATTTCTAAAAAAAACTTGAATCAAAATTTTTCAAACGTTTAAATTTTAAAATGTTTTATAAAAAATTATTTCACATTAAAATTTTTAATCTATTTAAGACCTGTTTACATTTAAGTCACATTTTATACTAATATTTTTAAATATTATATTTAACAAATTTATTCTTCATTGCAAACGATCTTCATTAATATTATTAATTAATGCAAATAATTATTAGAAGTAGGAAACAGCCTTCACGTTATTTTTTATTTTTTTCTTTTGCTAGTATGATAATATCTAATAAAAATAAAGATAATCATAAAAGGAAAAACAAAATGAAAGTAATTTACTAATAATAAAAGATAATAATAAATAGTAATGAATGTAGTAATGAAAATAATATTAATAATAATAATAATAATAATATTGAGAATTGTTAGAACTATATTTATATTTTTTGAATATTATATTATAAACAGTTAAATTTTGAAAATTATTGAACAAAACGTGAAAGGAAAGATCGGCTTTAAATTTAATACGCGCTTTGCGTCTCGACTATGAAAAGACTATATATATAGGATACCTTCGTTACAGAAATTGTAGTTAATAAGCATTAATGCACGTCTAGTAATTCAAACTGAAGGCATCCTACTTGCTTTACAATTAGATAAAGGGAATTTTTTAATTTAAATGCTGCAACTTGTGTGTGTGTGTTATTCATATTTCGTTTTGAGGAATTTCCGACAAGTTTACTAAACTAACCAAGACTAAGAAACTTTTAATATTTTAAAGATTCTTTTTCTCAAAAAGTAGGTTAATGTTGAATGGAAATTTTTTTAGTCATTGTACTCATCTAGTAAAACAAAATATTTAAAATATCTTTAATC
The DNA here is from genome assembly GCA_032872475.1 of Leptopilina myrica (nomen nudum). NCBI lineage: Eukaryota > Metazoa > Arthropoda > Insecta > Hymenoptera > Figitidae > Leptopilina > Leptopilina myrica (nomen nudum). The sequence goes on along the minus strand of CM065461.1, from coordinate 28,055,909 downwards.
AAATTTTACCATTTTCCAAATAAATGATTTTTTATTTATACATTAATATTTATTAATATTAAACATTAATTTTTTGACACATCATTACAATTATAAACAGGGATAAAAAGATAATTAAATAAATTATATAAATTTAGTAAAAACTATTAAAATTATTCCTAAATTATTAAAAATGATTCGGTTATAAAATGAAAATTATTTTTTTCAATAAAAAAACGTTAGATACATGGAAAAAAAGTTTCCAGATATTTTGGGAATTATTTTTTAACTCTTGAATACGACGTAACAACTCTGAACTAGTGTAGAACATTCAATAGTAATCAACGAATGTTTGAAAGAAATTCGGGAACTGTATTAGAAAAATAAATACTATAAATAGTCTGACAGTCTTTTCTTCATTACTTTCTCATGTAAAGTTCATGGCACTGGCAGCATCCACCTAACTTTTCGTTTTTCTTGAACAGTTCCCGACTTTTTCAATAACAGTTTGCCGAGAAGTGGTGGAATAGTTTTAATTTCTAGAGAAATAGTAAATGACTCATTTAAGCAAAGCAACCTTTAGTTTTCTGTGCACTACTCGTCGTATTCAAGAGTTATGAGCAAAGTTCCCGAATAATCGGCGAACTATTTTTTGTCCATGTATATATACTTTTTTTCTGTGAATGTAGTATAAAATGATAATTTAACTTTTTAAAAGCATACACACATGGAAATGTCGTTCACGTACTGAAATGTTTATAGAATGTTTATAAATGCAAAGCACAAGAGTGAATTTGAATTGAGGAAAAGTTTGTGGTGTTCTCTTGCACTTGTCGTGCAAGCAGCCGGAAACAATATCTAGAGCGTGTCGCGGGCACATCTTGCATTACCCGGCACTTAAATGTACAAACAATGGCGAACGTCCGAGGTCAACGAGTTTGGTGGGTTTTAGTGTTTAGGACGAATAACATTCCACATATATTAAAAAGTACATTTATAATATAATTTGTCCCTGGTAACTAAATCCATAAAGCAAAAGAGAGACAGAGAGAGAGAAGGAGATATTAATATAAAAATCCACGAATTCTTGTCACATTCACTTTTTTTACTATTTCACAATGAAAATTCTTTCACTTTTTAGGCAATTATTTCTCGATTTACGACATTGCATTCAACAAAAAAGACGATTTTTTTAATTTTTAGGTTTAATTCTTACATGTAATAAGTGAATGAATTTTGACCCTATTTTAACAACATCGAAAACTATTATTTGTAGTTTTTAGAAACGAAAAGTGGACTAATTTAACTTTTTTATTCAATTCAATTATTAGTTTTTTAACTAAAATTCTTCTTTAAATTAATTATTATTAGATAATAATTATTGGAAAATTTCAAATCTATTTAATAACAATTAAATTTTACGAAATTTCGATTATTCAGAAACTCTTTAAATTTAAATATACAATATACAATAAATAAATATATACAATATACAATATTATAATACATTTAAATGATGTTGATTTGAATTTCCTTATATATACAAAAGTGATGAAACTATCACCGCTTGTGAGAGAGAAAATTAATATTTCAAGTGTGTATAGTGTATATTTAGTAACCAATCACAAAACAATGATATATTCCCGGGAAAATTTAAATTTCAAATTCCTCTTTCAAGTATTTCCAAAACATTAACATGAAATTTTGCAAATTAAAACAGATGATTTACTAAAATATCAATTAATGAATTATCTTAATTTGAATAAGACAATACCTAATACTTTTAACTTAAATAAGTATGACTACAATTCAAAAGCATATTGCATCGTCTAAAATGTACATCTATACAAATTGTAAATACTATTTATTAATTTAACAAAGTTTTATTTGAAATAATTCCAACACTTACTTGAAACAAATTAATATTTTTTTAATGAAATTGTATCAACCCCTCAACTCAACCATTTTGCATGTTTTATTAAACAACATTATGCTTCTAGTTCTAAATTATGAATTATTATATTTTAACAAATATTTTCTTAATTCAATACAGAAATTATTGTTTCAAAAAAATTAAATCCAATAGCATCGGTGCTATTGAACCAACAGTATTTTTTTCTCAGTGCATTTTATAAAATAAAAACATCAAATATTTTCAAGGAAAATTAAATTATTTTGAAAAATTCAAGCTACACTCGAAGAGAATAATATTATCAGGACTCGAATTGTGTGACTTTTTCAACTTTTTTCGACTTTTCTAAGGAAATGTGACTTTTTTGTGTAAAGATGCGACTAATCAACTTTTTCAAGATTTTTTTAGTGAAAAGCAATTGAAATTTTATAAATTTTCAGAAAATTAAAGTTAAAGGAAAAAATTTTAGTCAAAAAAATGATCTGTTAAATTTATTTACAGATTTCTTTTAAATTTTTCAAAAAAACATCAATAACTTCTTTTTTAAATAAATATTTAATTATTATTTTTCCATAAGAATTAAAATTCTTCAAAAGATTCAGATTCAAACCTTTTTTAAAAAATTAAACTAACTTATAAAAAATTGTTATGTTTTATAATAATTAAAGATGACAGAGTGATAAAATCATTATTTTACATTAAAAGATTTTATAAAAAAAGAATTTGAAAATAATTGAATTTCTAGGATGAATTTTTAATTTATAAAGATAATTAAAATTTTGACAATAATTTTATTAAAATTCTTTGCAAATAAATGAATTACAGAGAAGAATATTATTATTTATAAAGATAATTGAATTTTTGAACAGATTTTTTTTAAACATTTAAAAGCAATTGAATTTTGATATTTATAGATATTTGAAATTTAAAAAATTTAAAAAAAATTTTAAATAATTGAAATTCTGCGGAGAATTTTATTACTTTTAAAAATAATTGAATTTCCATGATGAATTTTATTATTTAAAAAATTTGACAATAAATTTAAAAAAAATTTTGAATGTAATTGAATTTTTACAAAGAATTTCATTATTTTTGAAAATAAATTAATTTTAGAGAAGAATTTTATTATTCATAAAGATAATTGAAATTATGACCGGCATTTTATTAAATTTTTTTAAATAATTGAATTTTGGAGAAGAGTTTTATTATTTATAAAAATAATTGAAATTTTGAACAGATTTTTTTAAAAAATGTTAAAAATACCTAATTAAAATTTTGCCATGCATTTTATTAAATTTTATTAAATATTATTCCAGATTGTTTGATGTTAAAGTATGTGTTGGTGAGAAATGTGATTTTTTTACAACTTTTACAATTTCCTGTTTCCTTTTTAGCGTTTTTTTTCCTAAAATTTCATTTCACTTTTTTTCCGACTTTTTCAGAAATTTTAATTTAATCTTTTAATCTTAAATCATTAAAGGATTTGTTTAAAACAATTTTTTTCTAAATGTTTTGGGTTGAAAAGAGTGCCCTGGAAATTTTGTCAAAGTTTTCGGTAGAAAAGATAAATGAAAGAAGTGAATTAGTGACATTTCGACGCAAACTTGAGCGATATAGTATTTATATTTTCTTTATTCTGAAAAAAAAGAAGAAAAGAAACAAATGAAAGAAAAGAAAACAAAGAGAAAGAAATATTAAGGCATTTTGGAAAAGAGAAAGTAGAGTTGGGGCAATTAGGTTTGCTCTTTGGTACTTTTTAGAAAGCTCGTAGGAGAAGAAGGAGGTATAACTTTTCGATGGCACCTAGTAAGTCTCGTTTCAATCTGATGCTAGTGGAGAAAGGGTGGCGAAGGAGGGGAGTTGGAGATACTCCAATTTTGCTAATGCACCCTTCGAGGCAACCCATTCCTTCTTTGCCATCGGCCAAAAAGTGCCTTTCGTCTACCCTCGGACAACACTCACTGACTTTCGAGTAGCCACTACACCAATGAGAGTTTCCCTAACTATACTTAGACACCGAGTACACATTGCACTCGTCCTTACTTTACCAACCCCTCATCTCTGCGATCCAAATATTTGCTAGTAATTTACTTCCTAGATGAAGACTCTATGAAAAGGAAATATTTAGATCCGAAAAAGAAGGAGAGAGGGCAAAATTCTCATCATCTTGTAACTTTTAAAACAGGACACATTTTTCATTTATAATTCTACTCTCTTTCTACTTTTTAAACCGAAATTTGCAAAATACCCCTAACAAATACAAATTTATGCAAGATTTTCTTAAAAATAAGGGGAAAAGAGAATAAAATTTAAGATTTTAGGTATTTTAGGGAATAAAAAGGGGGACTAACTGTAATCCCTGAAAATAGTAACTATACAGTTGTACGACGTGAAAAAAATTGTCAAAAATAATCAATAGTCGCGTGAGTCCAAGGACAGAACTTCAATTAAAAGATTAAAGTGAAAAACTAAAATTAAAAAAATTACTGTACAAGAAAAAAAATGGTAATATTCGTCTTCTGTTAAACCATCATTCGTAGAAAGAAGGAAACAACAAAAACAAATGAGACATTTACAAATTGCGAAGAGAACTCGCCCTGACAATACAAACCAGAATCTCTGTGTGGAAACTCAAGAATTTTCCATTTTCCTACATCAAAGACATTTTTTTACACTGTGCTATTAGAATATTAATTTTTTCACATACCACAACATTCTATGTGAATATCAAAACAGCTTTTATGTCTCAAAATGAATATTTTATATATACATCTTTGAAATATGAAAACGTTTTTTTTCGAATTTAACATACCTATTTTTCAGCGCGACAAAAGTATAATGAAATTATTATACTGTACTTCAAATTGCACTAGCAATTATAAAAATTACAATTAATTAAAATCACCATTGTTGCAATAAGTAAATAAATATCACCATTTTTCTCTACAGCATTTTTCTCTTGTCCATTACAATTTTTTAATTACCCCGTTAAACTGGAGTAATTATCATGCAAAAAATACGAATTTTCAATTTTCTTCTTAACCAAAACGCGCTTAATATTAAGAAAAAAACTTGAACTTCATCGTTTGGGTTAAGTATTTTATAAGTAGGAAAAACAGTTATAAACATTTTTTTCTAAATCCTGAAGCGAATGATTTTTTTCAAGATGGCAGATACCAATATGGCTACTAATTTCCAAAAAGAGGCCATTGAGTACGAAATTAATATCAATTTCGAAATCAGTGACCCCGAAAACCCCCACATAAGAAGTTTCAGACCAATTGCACCAATATTTTTAAAAAATTCCGATAAACAACATTTTTACACTTAAAAAAATTTTTTAAATTCATTGAGATTTGTGACTTGTAGATTATTTTGAACTCTTTTTTTAATGTGACCTACTGTGCTGAGTTACAGGTTTAGAGGATAGGAGACTAATTTAGTCAATAACTTCTAGAATTTTGCTCTGATTTACTAAACAAAAATATTCTTGTTTTAAGCGGATTCCTCTTATTTCAATGCATATTTTACTCTAGAATATGTCTCATTATTATATATTATAAGAATCTTATACTTCTTCAAAATTGTTTTCATTATTTCAATTCAATTATTATTTTCAAAAAATTTTTACTACAATTTGACTTTATATCTATTATTTTTAATAATAAGTAATTAATCAATTTCACGAAATTTTAATTATTCCTAAATTCTTTAACTAAATGCATATTAGAAAATAAAAACTTCAAATAATATTTAAAAAATTCAATTAAATTTTTTCAAAATTCAATTATTTCCAAAAAATTCACTCTATATTTCTTAATATTCAATAATAATCTAAAATTATAACTGAAATTCATTTTTAAATCAATTTTTATTAAAAAATTCTACAAGAATTTAATTATTTAAATGCAAAAGTAAATAATTTATTGAATTTTACTCAAAATTCAATTCTCATAAAGAATTTTAGTAACAAATTTTTTAATAATTCAATTCATTTGTCGAATTTTATTGAAACTTGTATGAACATAATTCCTTTTTCAAGGAATTCAATTATAATTGTATGAAACTTTTAAAAAGAATTAATTCTACAGAATTTTATGGCAAAAATATGAAAAATTAAGAATTTCAATGACTTTAGTTTTAAACTTTTTCAAAATTTAATTATTTCTAAAAATCCACATTAATACTTAAGTATAATCTAAAATTTTAACTGAAATCATTTCAAACCATTTTTGTTAGTAAATTCTACGAGAATTCAATTATTAAAATACAAAAATGAATAATTTATTAATTTCATGTTTCTTGAAATTAAATTCTCATAAAAATGTTATCAAGAAAATTTTTGAATCATTAAATTCTTTGGACGAATTTCAATAAGATTTTTAATAATAATTACATTTTTCGAGGAATTTTATTAAAATTACATTAAAAACAATTAAATTTCATTAGAAATGTTATTATTTATAAAAATAATTGAATTATTGCGAAGAAATTTTTTAAAAATTTATAAATAATTGAATTCCTATAAAAAATTTTATTATTTATGAAAATAATTGAATTTTTGCGTAGAATTGTATTCAAATTATTTTTAATAATGGAATTCATTTGGAAAATTTTATTGAAATAGTAGATATTAAAAATTATGGAATTTTAGAAAACTTTTGAAAATAATTTAAATTTTGACAAGAATGTGATTAAAATTTTGTAAAATAATTGAATATCAGAGAAGATTTTTATTATTTATAAAGAGAATTGAAATTTTAACGAGAATTTAAAAAAATTTTTGAACACAATTGAATTTAGTAACTATGTTACTAAGTTAGTAACTAACTTACTATTCTCCCTGGAGAAGCTAAATTCGTTGAATTTTGTGTTTTATTTAAAATAAAATTTCATTCATAGTTATAAATAATATCAAAATAGATTATTTTAATCCTTTTTGGTATTAATTTAATCCTAGAGGCATTAAACTGTTGCAGATTATTATAATCTATTCTGGTGTTATTTTAACACTTCACGTTTTACTGTGAAATTTTAGAACAATATTCTTGAGATGTTTACTCTCTAAATCTGAATTAGTAGTTTTCTACTAATGAAATAGTGCGGATTCATTTATCAATTGAGTTAGTAACTGTTTTTACTAATTTTTAGTAGTTTTTTACTAATTATTAGTAGAAAATTTACTAATTTGAAATGGTAAAAAATACGCTCTACTAATTGAATTAATAATCTTCTACTATCATTTAGTAAAAAACTACTAAAAATTAGTAAAAAATTTTACTAATTCAAATTGGTAAACGAATCTGCACTAATTCAGAGTAACTATTAGAAAATTTTTAAAAAATCAGTAATTCAAATTAATAAATATTTTTACTGATTTAAAAATTTAGAGAGCGCTGCTTCTAAGAAAATGCAGATTTGAAAATAAGTTCTTAGAATGTTTACTTGAGCAGAAAATTGTCAAGCAAAAGGAAAAGGGTAAAGAATAGTTTTTTTCATTTTAGTTTAGTAATTCGACACCGTCAGTGAAGTGTTAAAGTGACCGCAAAAAGACTATATGGCGATACATTAAATGAAAAGGAGGAAAAGTACGTGAAGTGAAGTTATATCAGTATATACGTGAAGGGGGCAAGAGAGCATGTCACTTTCGACAAATTTCTCGGTGACTGACCACACGAATGCGGTCGGGATTATTTCAGCCACGAACTCATGTCCAAGTATATTTTCATAGTTAGTCAGAAATAGACTCCGACCAGTCTAATATTATAATAGCGATGACTCTCTCACAAAACGAGTAGTTCGTGCTGGTAACGCGTACCGTATCACTTCTCTCTCACATATAAGCGCGCCAAACAAAAAATTCCTATCAATTTCATTTTCTTCAAAAACCCAATATTTTCTCCCCTCAGAAGTGAAAAATATTAAATCTATATAAAATAACTATTTTATCATCAAAAGAAACTTGACAAATTTTTAAAAAATCATTAAAAAAAGTGGGCTTAAAATATCTGAAACTGTCCTCGAGTTTCGGTTAATTTCCAAATAAAATAGAATTCCAAACTTTCTGTTAAAATTGTCGAATGGAAATTGAGAAGCTCATTAAAAATATACTTTAATAAATCAAATATTGCGTGAAAAGAAAAAATTACGAAACTTAATAATGAACTTGAAGAAGAACATTGTGGAATTTGACGTGTGAGTGTGTTATAAATAAAAATTGAAATAAGTCGTGGGGATTGAAATTTGAAAAATTTTTGAAAAACAGTGTCGAAAGACGTCGAATATGTAATCCGAGTGAGGCTAAATACTGACGTAATAAAAGTGTCCATTTGAAAAAGTGTTTCTGACACTGACCTTGGCTCTACGTCAGCCAGGAAGGCACAGCAGTCTTCCGCGTTTTTCAATCTCTGCGACTCTGCGACTCTCTGCTATAGTAACCAACACGTGCTCCTCGAGTACGCTCTCGGTCTGGGCAAAGCACAACCTTATCTACTGTCAACTTTATATTAAAACTGTGTCCTCTCCTGTCTCGCATTTCCATCTCCTCAGTTTATTTTTTCAAAGTGAAACAGTTCTTACTCAAATCGAATTGCTTTCAATCAATTACAACGTGGAAATTTTCTTTCAAATTTAAAAAGTTAAAAATAAATTCAAATCAACAAGTTAAAAATAGACTAAAATCAAAAAGTTGAAAATAAATTTAAATCAAAAAAGTTGAAAATAAATTAAAATTGAGAAGTGAAAAATAAATTAAAATAAGAAATAAACCAAAATCAAAAAGTTGGAAATTAATTACACTAGTGAAGTTTACAACGTTTATGTTCAACGAATTTAGAGGAAAAAATATTTTTCCAAGCAAATTTTGAAGGTACTTTAAGTTGACGTGGACTCAGTGTCTAAAATTAATATTCGTTTTGCTAAACAAAAAGAATCATTTTTTCAAAATTTCAAAATTTAAACAGTGCATTAATAATTTTCCGAAAACTAGTTGCATAAAGGCAGTGAAACTAATAAAATTTGATTAAAACAACAAAAACCCAAGGTTATGCCACAAAAATTTATTTTTCTTTTTCTCCGACTTTTTCCCGATTTTCTAACTAAATTTAATTTTTTCTTGATGATAAAGAATATTTTGATTCACCTCAAAAATTATTAGATACATACTCGCAAAATAATGTTCTAATACATTTATTTATGAATTTCTTTAAATGTAAAATTATTTGAAAACAGCAATAGTTGAAATAAATATTTAATCATTATTAAATTTCTATAATAGGAATTGAGATTTTTAAAAATTCTAATTATTATCTCTAAATTTTAACAAATGTTTATTAGAAAATTCTACGAGAATTCAATTATTTAAATACAAAAATAAATAATTTAAAGAATAATTGAATATTTCATAAAAATGAATTCTTTCGAGGAATTTAATGAAAATTGCGAAAAATGATATTGAAATTCTGCAATGAGTTTTACTATTTATAAAAATAGTTGAATTATTGCGAAAAAATTTGTAAATAATTGAATTTCTGTAATAAAATTTAATAATTATGAAAATATTTCAATTTTTGCGAAGAATTTTATAAAAGTTTTTGAAAATATTTCATTGTGTTTGAAAAAAACTTATTTCAATTCTTTCTTAAATAATAATTGAATATTCCTGTGAAATTTTTAATAATGTTAAATATGTTTATTTTATTCGAAATTGAAATTTTAGAAAATTTCAAATTGAAACCTTCTGAATTTCATTTATTTATAAAAATGTATTAGAATTTTTAGTAATTTCATACTTTATGGAGGAAAAAAAAAGTCACAAAAATTGAGAATTTTCTTATGAATTCTAAAAATTTAATTTTTTTTCAGTACTTTTAATAACATTCTCTGCCTTTTTTCTAAATGCACTGATTTCGCTAACCCTGAAACTGAAAAATAGTTTCCAACGCTGATGCTTGAAGCTGACTTTAACAATCTAATTTTTAAATATTTGTCTTGATAAATTTTGTTACAAAGTATTCTAATCAATTATTTTATACAAAACATTGTATTGTTTTCTGTGTGAAAAATATTTTTTTCTCACTCGTATATTGGAAACGTTGTAAACTTCACCGACGATATAAAAGATCTCTGAAGTTAGCATCGAAAAAATGTTTTCTAAAAATCGAAAAAAATCAATTGTTTCAAAAGTTTTAAATTAAAAAAGTGTCCTGAACGTTTTTTTCGAATCCCTTAGGGAATAAACGAAGCAAAGTTAATGCATTGTTCATCTCTAAAAAAAGGCGGAATAATAGTTTTCGACGTTTACTCTCTAAATTTGAATCAGTGGAATTTACTGGGAAATAGTTATAAGTATACCGCACTTTTACTGGTAATCGGTTAAAATTCACTTGGAAACCAGTAAAAATAGTATACTTATAACTGGTTCCCAGTGAATTTCACTGATTTAAATTTAGAGAGTACAGTCGACGCTAACTTCAAAGACATAAAATAAATTATAAAATTAAATAGAAAAACAATAAAAACGAGTGTGAGTGAACTTAAGAAAAGAATCGAAATAATCAAAAGAAAAAAGCAGTGATATAAAAAATTAGAAGAAGAAAATAGTTAATCAAATAATGTCAAATTGAATGCTAATCAGATTGGAATGAATGGATTAATGTGTGTGGGCACTGGACGATAATTCGACTATGATTACTAGGATGGCGAATGGACCTCACAGAATGGTAAATCTCGATTATTAATTCGACATTTCATACAGGGTGGTGTATATAAATCTAACAACTGCAAACGGTTGATAAAGGCAGGCTAATATTTCTAGAGCATCAGGAGACATACGAGGTTCAGAAGCACACACCCCGTATACACTATACTATAATGTATAAAGGACGTGATGCGTGCTGCAAATCTCCTCCAACTCCCTTTAACCTCTCCCCCCCCCCTTGCCCCCCTTATCCTTCCACCCACGCACCCTAAATTGCATATGCGTACTCGCACCCGTCACGCCCATCGGGATGTGCATACCTACAAATGCTATAATGGGAAACGCGTACGTAACATTAGTGTCTACATTCCTAAAGACCAATGCAATTTCAATTCACTGGCAATTTTCAACACGCCTCTTCGATTTTCCTTCATTCTTCTCTATGTCACGAAATAATCTTATTTTCCCTCTAAACTCGAAACAGAATTTATTTCAAACAACCAAATTTTGCTCCAATCGATTCAAAATGTTTTAAAAATAAATAAGTCAATAGATGAAAACGAAAACATTCGGACAAAGTAACAAACTTTATGTTTATTATAAAAAGAAAAGATTTAATAACAACAAACACAAATTTAGCAAGATTTTATGGTTTACCAAAGATACATAAAAATAATTGTCCGCTTAGACCTGTTGTTTCAACTGTCAATTCTCCTATTTATTTTATGTCTAAATTTTTCACAGATATTTTGAGCAAGTCATTACCTAAATCTTTTTCTTACATAAAAAATTCGTTCAATTTTAAAGAATCTATTAATAATTTAAAAATACCACAGGATTATGTTATGTTGTCTCTTGATGTTTCGTCCTTATTCACTAATGTACCTATTGAACTTGTTGTGAAGGGTATTGAAGACAGATGGTCATATATTTGAAAAATGTACCAACATTCCTAAAGACGAATTCAAAAGTTGCATCGTATTCATTATGAACAATATGTTCTTTCAATTTAATATCAAATATTATAGACAAAAATTTGGCACGCCTATGGGTGCTTCAATTTCTCCAATTCTTGCTGACATAGTTATTCAAGACTTGGAAGAAAATATTATCAATAATTTAGATTTCCCGATTATTTCATACAAAAGATATGTGGATGACACTTTTTTATGTGCTCCAATTAATAAAGTAACTCAGGTTGCTGATGCCTTTAATTATTTTTACAATAAATTACAATTCACTCATGAAATAGAATGCAATAACGAAATTAATTTTCTAAATTTAAAAATCATAAGATCTGAAAACAACAATATCATTACTGATTGGTACAGAAAGGATACTTATTCAGGAAGACTATTAAACTATTACTCGAATCATACAGTACAACACAAAATTGCAATTGTTAAGAATCTTGTTGATACCGTTTTGATACTTTCCGATAAGAAACTTCATAATAAAAACATTAATTTAGTAAAACTAGACTTAAAACTTAAAAATTATCCGAATCAATTTGTTAACAAACATGTGAATAAAAGAATTACTGAAATTAATAATAGAAAATTTTTCAAATAACAGTAGTAATAACAATAATAATAATAATACACTAGTTAAGAAAATAGTTTGTCCTTATTATGGATCAATATCGGAAAATATTAAAAGATTACTTAAAACTTTTAATATTCAAACTGTTTTAAGCGTTAATTCAAAATTCAATAAATTCATTAAACTTGGTAAGGATAGACTCGAGCGACAGAATCAATGTAATTGTGTTTATAAATTCAAATGTAATTGTGGTAAATCATATATAGGACAGACCAAAAGACCGTTGCATATATTCGTAAAAAGGAACATATATGAGTAATTCTAATTTAAATGACAAATATCATAATGCCATTACTAACCATTTGACAAATTCTAATAGTGATACTTCTCCACATGTTATAAAATGGGATGATTTTTATATTTTGGATATTGAACTAAATCTTAACAAACGATTATTATCAGAAATGTTTTTCATAAAAAAAGAAGGAGAAAATAGTTTAAATAAAATGACCAATTTAGATAATTTTAATAAATCTTACGAAATGATTCTAAATTTTATTTCCAGTAATTAACGTGATAATACTCATTGTGTTTCATTCTCTGTTCTTATTCATCTTATTGTTTTTATTTGTTTTTGTTTGTCTCTCTTCAATTAACGTTTATTGTAAAGTGTCGTTAGAGTTTGGAGCTCAGTTTTAAATTTGACTTTGCAGTTTGCAATAAATTTTATTTTATTAATTTGTTATTTTATTTTTTTGTATTGTGAATTATTATTATTTATTTATTATTATTTATGTGTTTTCTAAGACAGATTATTTATTTATTTATGGTATGTTAATAATATTTATTTTATTTTTATTTCTTTTCACTTATTATTTATATAAGAAATTTTTATTGATTTTTCAAAAATGTATTTATTTATATATTGTTTCTTCATTGAGTTTTATTTATTATTTACTTTTTTCTAATTTTGTATTTATTTCTATTTTTATTTTTTATTTTTTTCTAATTCATTTTTTATAATTTTCTGACTCCAGACTCTACTCCATCGCCAGGGTTTGAAGTTTAAGTTTTCGTTTATTTAATTATTATTTTTTGGTAAGATAATTTTTGAATCTGTACTTTATTTATTTTTATTTATTGTTAAAATAGTTTTTATTATTTTTAATTTTGTATATATTTTTTAAATAGACTCCCTGAAGAGGATATCAATTTGATTTCGAAACGTTGGAGTAAATAAAATTTGTTACTTTGTCCGAATGTTTTCGTTTTCATCTATTGACTTATTTATGAAATATCTCGGACGTTAAAGATTATTTAATTAATTTTAAAAATATATATGAGATTAAACCAAAATTGATTAAGGGCGATTCCACGTCAAAAATATCACAATCTGCAAGTAGTTGTTGTTTGAAAGCCTATTAAATTCTGCGTCAACTGATATATAAATAAGTATTACTTTTTATTTTTCAAAGATTTTATCACCTAAGAGATTTTGAAAAAAAATTGATTATATAGTTTTTCTATTTTCGTGCAATATGTCTGTGTGGTTGCACAGTCTAGAAAAATTTAGAACTTCCGCAACAATACACTATATTTATCATAGACAATATCTATTAATGTTAACTTTATCTTAAAAATATCATTTTTACAGTGTATTTGATAAACTTTAATATCACACTAAAAAAAAAGTTCTGGTTGGAATTACCAGAAATCCCAGTTAATTTGTGAAAATATAATTATATTTCGAAGACTGAGAAACATGTTTTTGGCAAAATTGTTATTTTTTTTAAATAGTAATGAATTTTGAACATAAAAAACTAACCATAAAAAGATAATAACCTACTACTTGTCTGTATTATAATATAATTTGACTATGCTTTGAGGTATTATGTCACTAAATGTGTTTTACATTGTTATTAACAATTTAAAAAATGTTTGTCACATTGCGCAGTCATACATAATCCATTTTACAAAAAATCACTAAGAATCACTAAAAATAATTTAGTTTTTATTATAAATTACTAGACTTATTATTGATTAATTAAATAAATATGCAAGAATAGTGACATTTTATAGTTATTATTAAGAAAAAACGATGTTGTCGAAGACTATAGAGCATGACCTTTATCTAAAATATTTTTTAATTTATTATTTTAAAAGCGATTAGAGAAGAAATTATGCTGAATATGTATATTTTTTTATATCGTTATTTTTATTACTGTACAACCATTATTTGGTTGACTTCTATTTTAAAATATAAATTTTTGGAAAGAAAATAATGTTAGGTTATCTAAATCTGTAACAAGATATACATAAACATTTTATCTCCTACACTTAAGTAAGTTATTTTTCAGCCTTTATTTCAAATTTTTTCACTAAGTTTTTTAATGTTTATTTTATAAAACCATTTTGATTTGACCAGCGACACAAAAACTGAGGGACACTTTATAGAAGATTATATCTTTTATAATTTTTACTTTTTATTTTTCTTAAGTTTGTTTATGGAATTCTTAAGATATTCTTAAATAGTTTATAACAGTAAAAAAATGTGTTTTCCGAAAAAATCTTATTTAAACAGTTAAAATACTTTTAGAAAAAATGAAAGTGACACTTGCAAAATCATGGTTTTGTGAACTTTAATAAAGAAAAACATAGAAAAAATAAACAAAATAATTTATTTCAATGGTTAAATCGTAATCCTTATTTTCTTTTTAAAAACATGTAAATATTTAAAAATCATTAGTTTTCATATTTAGGCTGTTTAAGTGAAAATAATGTGAGGGACATGAAGGTTAAAAGTTCCAGAGATTCGCCCTTATATTTATTTATAGGGTTTATTAAAATAATTGATATTCCCCATCACTGGCCTTCTTTTATCTCAATGGTATATTATTCAAAAATATGTAGAGAATGCAATAGTATTTTTTAATTTTGTATTTTTATTCACTTTATTGTAATTTAATTTTTTTATTAAAATTATGTAATTATACAATAAAACAGATATATCTATTTCACTCAACGCATTAATTTAAAAACAAATTATAAAGTTTTGAATAATTTTAAATTAAAAATTCCTAATGAATGAAGTAAAACAAGATTTTTAGTTAACTTTTAGAATATTTATGTTTAAGATTCACCTTCTTTGAGTTACCGTAGCAATATCAAAATATTTAAATTGCACCTAAAAATATTAAGTTGTTATAAATTTGAATGTATTTGAAATGAAAAATTTTTAAATAATTGAAATTTTTAACAATTTTTTTTAAATTCTAAAAACATTAGATATGAAAAGTGAAATTTTTCGATTTTATCACTCGGTAATTTTATTTGTAATTTATTAGGAAGTATTTCATATTTCGTAAAAATAATATTTTCCATAAAGAAATAGGTCACTTAAAATGTTTATTGCGGCTTTTAGTCTTTCTTAAAATCTCTCAAGAGTCTCGCTCATAAAGTATACAAGGAACAAAATCATTCTTGCCCTGTGAGATTAAGGGGTACGTACTATTAATAAAGGACCGAGGGTAAATTTTGAGTCCCTTTTGAATGCGTTTAAATTTAATTACACATTTACGAGGTTGTAAATTTTCACATAGCCTATCTTCTATACAACGAGATTAATAAATTCATGACTGTGAACTGCCATTTTACCAAAATGCAAACACCTTACTTTCATTCCCTCATTTCATTGTTTATATATAGTTAACTGTGCAATTAACTTTCCCCGCCGAAGATGAAAATCAAACAATCTTTGTACTCTTGAACATCGATTAGATAAAAAAAACTCGTTTCTGTCAATTTTAAAATTTCATATTGTTAAAGTGCATTGAAAAAAGTGGAAAAAGTCACATTTTTAATTTAAAAACTAAACCTCGAAAAAATCATATCATATAATTCGAGACCTGCGAAAAATTTTATTTTCCGATAAAATAAACTTGTTTGTGTGATAAAATATATATACTGTCATTTAAAATTCAATTTCTATAAAGAATTGAAAAACAGAGATTTTTTTTTGTTTTAGAAAAAAAGCGATTACTCGAGTAATCGATCTCACGATAGTTTTACGATGAAAATGCAACGACCGGAAATTATCCCAGTTGATTCTCCTTTACAAGACTCGATTTCCGACTTACTTAGCTTCTTTCTCAAACAACATTTTTAGATTTAGGATCAGTGATCCTTGGCGCCACTTTATTTCCTCTTTCTATAAAATTTCATTCTGTCTTTGATGACATTCAAAACTCAAACGACAACTTTATAGCATTTCGAAAAATTTTCCACTTTACTCGAAACTCGACAATTCAAAGTTTCCTCTCTCTGAGACAAATTGAGATGAAAAATAATAAACTTTTAATAAAAAAAGGAGAGAAAAAATTTTCATCATCCACAAACTTATTTTATTTTACTATTCGAGACAACAAAAGAGAAGACATATTTTTAAAAAAAAGTTTCATTTCACTAATTTCGGAAATTAAAATATTAAAATTCCAAATAAAAGAAAAATTTTCCTATTCAATTTAAATTGAATTTTTTCAATTGAATCTCATTTTAGAATCTAACAAATAACAAATATTTTGGTAAATTCACTCATTTTCTACTAGTACGAGTTTGTAATCCGAAATATGTTAATATTGATCATTGAAGTATGTAGTTTAATTAACTGAAACTATTCATAGAAACTAATTAACTGTAATGTAATACATAATCTAAATTAAAAGTTATCAAATAATTATTATTATAATGTCATAATTAACATTAATATGTTTCAAAAAAATTGGACGAATTATTTATACAATATAAATATTTTAATTTTTCATATTCTTAAGTTTTTAAATTTACCACAATTTTTATTCTTGGAAATTATAATTTCAAAAATTTTGAATCACTTCTTTATAAGCAATTAATAATAAAAAAAAGTAAATTTTTACAATTTAAAAATTTATTTAATAATTATTATTTTGTAATTTTTAACAAGTGACGCTTAATTATAATGAAATTTGAATTGTAAAAAGAAATAAATGTCGTTCATTTAAACATTTAGAACTCAATTAAGAGAGGCATTCATTGATTGAAATATTTAAAATAAAATTAAAAAATAAGTTTATAAAGAAAAATTAAACTTTGACTGAAATTAATAATCTTAATTTTGATTTCAATTGTTACATAAAATCTTATGTAATTCAAGGCAGACGAGCCTAATTACATGAGGAACTAGTTATCCTAGTTTGAGTAGAAACAGTTCATAGTTAATTGATTTGGAGTTTGGTAACAAGCGTCAGATTGAGTTGGTTAGCTCGTGGGCCCATATTAGCTTAATAACTTAATGTATTATTCTCTTATTAAATTAACATGAGAGATATAAACTAATATCTTCCACTTAATTAACATCAATAAAATTGAATTAAAACTTAGAAATCAAAAGCAAAATTATACAAAATGCAAACCACTAGAAAGAAGATTTAATTTTTATTATTATTTCTCTTAAATTTAACTACTTCTTAACATTAATTATTTCTCAAATTTCATTCTAGATTTAAAATCTAAATCTTAATATGCATTAAATAAATAAATAAAACCAAATACTTAATATTTTTAAAAATATAAATTGTTCCACACCTTTCAACAGAAAAAAATGGTAAAATATGTTGCGTATTCTTATAATATAACGTTTAAAAGAAAAGTGGAAAACTAATTTCAAACAAAAATGAAATGTTACGCGTGTATCAAAAGTTTTTCCCAAAATATTTAGTATTCAAAAACCGGACTAAAATATTTATTCGTCAAACAGGATAATGAGGAATTATTTATTTAGGAATAGAGACAGTTCTTCTCAGGGATAAATTATTTACGTTCAAGTTGCTTCAATGTTTAATAACGCAAATTTCTCTTTCAAAATGGAAACTCTATTTGATGTTGGCAGAATTTCTTTGTTAATTCAATAAATAATTATATTTTTCGAAAATAGTTATACCTACTTTTGATGACTTTTTAATTTCAATTTCATTTAGTAAAATTGTTTTATATTATAAAACAGAATGAATGAATGAATGTATGAATTTAACCAAACAACTTTAACAAACCAGTTCTTTATAAATTGGAAAATTTGCAGCTAATTAGTTGTGCAAAAGTTAATTTTGCCGTAATTATTTAAAAAAGAAATTGAATGCAAATAATAGAAAATTTATAAAGCTGAAGTCCTCAACTTTTCATGAAGCAAAAGCGAAAAAATGTATGTTTTTATTTTGTCTTCAAATTCAAATAATTTGAGGGTAAACTTTTGCCCTAAGAAGAGAATAAATTTCTTAAAAATTTGTAAATTTTCAAATTTCAGGATCTTTTTCAAAAACGTTGCGTAATTCAGCCTTATGTTTAAATTATTTATGAAGAAAATAAACGGGTCAGAATAGAACTTTGTTCTAAAATGGGTTTGTTTTAATAAACTTAGTCAAATGAGATCGTCAAACCGTAGTCGACGAAACATTGCTTTATTGTGAGGAAGAACTCTTAAATTTTGTATTCAATTTGCCTTTTCGAGATAATTTACATCATAATTATTATACACATCTAAATTATATTATACACTCTCTAAATCTGAATTTCACTAATTCATAGAGTGTATATACCTACGCTAACTGGAATCTGTTATAGGGGAGACTGGGGAATAATGGCTCACTTTTCACTTTTTGTTTTTTAACTTCGTCATTCTTGCATGAATTAAAATTTTATAACATGGAGAACTTATCCGAACATCTCAGCTTTCAATTAAAAAAATACGTCCTCATATCACTCATACTTTTTTCCCTAGAACAATTTTTTTGTAGAAATGCAAGGTGAATGGATCAGCAAAGAAATTATAATTTAGATCGTGAAATATTATTTAATATTGACAATTTTCGTTTCTATTGTAAAATAATCAAAAGTATTAAAAATGGAACATGTTTAATTTAAACTTTAAACATTTTCATTGAATTTTCAAATTTTTTAAAGTTGTAGCGAAATACGAAATCTATTTACTTAAAAAAATCTATAAGGTATTTAATGTTTAATCACCAATAAAAGTTTTCACTAAAATCTCTTTTCTTTAGTTTCTACAATTCTTTAAAAAAAACTATAGCCATCTCCCCCGGACTTACCCTATTGTTAAAAAATGTTATATTGTTAAAATTTCATTAAGAAAATAAATTTTCAGATCTTGTATAGTTCATTTATAAATGTATATATATATAGTTTTAATGAAAACGTCTTTCATTTCAACGCTAAAAACTTACTCTATATATATATATATATATATATATATATATATATATATATATAATCACGGGGGTAAAAATAAAAGAAAAATCTTGGTTCATTAAGTTTTCTAGCTACGTTTCGCTTCGGTTTTCTTTCCTAATGGACGTCAAATCCCGAAGCGTCTCATCTTTTGTTGTCGTAAACAATTTTCCAAGCACATTCTATCTAAAACTTCCTTGAGAACCACGTTCATCTACGCTGGCGTCGTATTGTATCCTATCTATATCCTATACACTAAATCCCTATACCCGAACGTTTTACTGAACACTGAGATTTGTTTCATATATATATATATATATATAAAACAGACACTCGAATGACAACTAAACTTAAGAACCTTAAGTAACATTTCCCCCAGATATTATTTTCTCAAGATTCTCTCATTTGGAAATGTCTTTCTTGTTTTTCTGAGAATTCATTTCAAAAATTGATTAAAATTATTCTTTATGTATGTATTCGAAAGTGCAGAAGTTTTTAGTTATTAATGATTGAAAATAATATTACTCACTAAAAGTCATAAGTTTTTCTTAATGAATAGAATTATTCTAAATATTGTATGATAATATTAATAATTGTTCGATACGACCTATTTTTATTAAAACTGATACTCTGAAAACGAACAATAGAGATTTTTAAGTTAACTTGACGTGTAAGAATAGATAAGAGGATAACAGCAATATATGTACATATCCTTTTCTTACTCATTCTTATGATGGTAAGGCGTCTAATTAACATAAGAATCTTTATTGTCGATTTTAAGACTAATTGACTGACAATAACGTGATCGATTTTTGTTACACGATTTAAATTTAATTACTCAAGTCCTTACTCCGACGACCTAATAATTACTGCATTCTTTGTGTCTGTTAAAATAAAAATCAAATTTATTTAAAAAGTTTATAGTTTGCTTATAAAATTTGTTTTGCATCTACTTATTAGAATAAATTATTATTTTAACCTAATAAGAATTATAATGAACCGCAGTTAGCAAGTTTTACTCCTGCAATTGCTCTAAAATTTGCACTAACACGCACACATGTATATAATATACATAAAAATAATTATATTTCGAATTACTGCGGCTATTATTGTCATGCAATAAATTCATGAATGTTAATTTACTCACGAAAACAATAAAGACGATATTAAGAACACGTAAAACGACTTGGGAATTATTTCCGAAAGATTTGTAAAGCGTCACGTGAATGTTAAAACATTCATTTGTAAATATATCGATTGCTTAATTATTATTAAATTACAATCAAATTAAAAGAAGAATTATTTAGCAACCGAAAGAGTAAGAAAAATTTACATTGAAACTCCGATATGTACGACATTGGCGGAACAATACTGTGTGACAGCCATACTTGTCGAAGAGTTAGAAAAAATTTTCTTTCAATTTTTAAGACAAAAAATTATCAATTTATATGATATTTGAAATAACTTTTTATTTCTAAACTGATTAGAAAATACAGATTGAATATTATTTTAAAGATTTATAATACAATTTGAATGATAAACGAGAAATGTTTGCACCTACTTCTTTGACATTGACGTAAAGTTTCATGACCGTGAAAAATTTAGAAAAATTTGTAGAAAAAAAAATTTGGAAAAAAATTACTCGCTGAAAAATTTGGAAGTGTGCAAGCACCTTAAAGTCTTGAATTCGATTAACTATTAAAGAAAAAGAAAAATTCTATTCACCAACCCTGTTCTTTCCTCCTTGTATGTACGCTACAGTCCACAATTAAATGTTTGAGACCTTTGAGCATAGTGCTATACTTTTTTTTAGAAAAACCGAAAGAAAAAGATAAAAATGAATTAAAGATACCACCCATAATCGTAATAATAATAATAATAATTTAGCGCATGAATATGGCAATTAAAATGAAATGGTGCATTAAAGGGTGTTGGTAATGATTTGTAAAAGGCGTTCAATCGTGAAAACAGTATTTGCCAGACGTTTATTTGACTGGGAATATTGCGAGGCACTTAAGGGGAATAACGAGGTTGTTCTGTCGTTTTCCAGGTCAATGGAGATGACGACTGGGAATACGAGGAGATCGTTCTCGAGAGAGGTAGCGCCGGACTTGGATTCAGCATTGCCGGCGGCACTGATAATCCACACTTCGGAAACGACTCCGCCATTTACATTACCAAACTTATCCCGGGTGGAGCTGCATCAGCCGACGGTCGTCTTCGCGTTAACGACACAATACTACAGGTGAACGATGTGACTGTTGTTGATGTTCTTCATGCAACCGCCGTCGATGCCCTCAAACGTGCCGGAAATACCGTCAAATTGGTGAGAATAATAAAAAACAAACTTCTTTATCATTTATCGATTAACCCTCATTTTTTATAGCCATTCAGGGTAAGTGTGACAATTACTGCAAATGCCCCAACTACTCTTAGTTTAAATAAAAATGATGATTTATAATATTTAGTATGAATATAATTTTCTTAATGTAAGAATAAACTTTATTTATAATATTATTTAAATAATTACAATCAACATAATCATGTAAAAAATATTTTTATAATTTTTATATTAATTTCAAATATGCAAGTGACAAAAATTTATTGCTAATTTTACTTCAGACATGTCATATATGCACATGTTGTGAAAGTTCATTAATATAAGTTTTTTAATAGAATGTGTTAAAACTCCTTAGTTCTTATTGCATAGACAAATTTAATTTAATTGTAGTTATTTATAAAGAACATTCATAGTAATTGCGTCATTTACAGTAATTAGGTCATTGATTGACAGTAACTCACACATACTGACAGTATCACCAACATTGTCCATTTTTTAAACATTTGTGTTTTTTAAGATAAATATGTTTCTTTTAGAGTTCGAATCCTATGTTTTATTTTATTAGACTCCATAATAGTGCTAGAAATACCGGTTATATATCATTACATTACTTAATATAAATTTTTAATATCTTTAAAATCGATGCTGGATTTGAATTGTCAGTAATTGGCACATTTATACTATAAAGTATGAATTTGTGAAACTGTATTAATGTTTGTAAAAGTAATCATTTTGAGGTTATATTATGAATAATTATTATTAAGAAGAACCAAAAGAACTTTTATTAAAATGTGGAAGATAAGGAAAACTCAATACATCCTCAAAAATTGTCAAATCAGACGTTCAGTCTTCAGAAAACGCTTCAACTTTTCAAAGTGGCTTTTCTTAATTCTAAAAATTACAAACTTGAAATTTAGCTACGAATTTTATGGCAGGAACCGACAAAAAATCAGAACAGAAGCTTTATTTTGTATTTTAAAAGCAAATTATAAATTTCAAACGAATTTTTGTGTGAGAGTAAAGAATTTAATTTTCAACATATCAAACAATTTAAAGTTGCATTTGAGTAAAAATTACAAATTTCTGACATTAAAATTTAAAGAAACATAACCTAAAATATAAGAGATGTATGTTACTGACAAAAACTTGTATATTTTTATTCAAATCCAACTATAAATTATTCAACCCTTTGTGTCACGTATTTTTCTTTCTACTGAATTTGCTTGAAAATCGTCATTTCTATATGTTGTTAAATTAAATTATTCAATTTTGGTTCAGAAAATTTTTTCAAACTCGTCATACATAAGAAACATGCAAAAATTAAAATATCCTTTAATCCATTGATAAATATGAAATAGAAATGGAAAAAACTGCGACTCACTGTTCAGTGACGCAAAGGGTTAAAATGTTAATTATTAAATTATTAACACTTTCATCAAAACGATTTTGCTGCTTTCTTTTAAAATACAAAATTATTATATTAAAGTAACTTTTAATTTGACAGTTTGTTTTAAATTACAAAAAAAAACTAATTTTGCTTACTTTGTCAAAATATATTATTTTATTCTTTTGCAACAATTTTAATAAATTGTATTACGCATTATTATTTGTCTGGTGGTCATACTAGACTAATTTAAATTGACTTCGATCATGTGCAATAAGAAAATACAACATAATTTTTTCTAAAAATATTGTAATTAAATTAATAAAGATATTAAACAAAAAAACTCTTAATCTGTGAATGGTAAGTTTTTTTTTATATTATTTACGGATCTTTCTGTAATATTAAAAATAGTTTTGTCAGGAATTTCTCAATTTACTCAATGTTTCCGAATCTAATATTAAAAATGACAACTGCCTCTTATTGTTTGACTACAAGAGAATTTACTTCATTTTCTGTTCTTTAGAAAAGCACATAAAGTAAAATTGTCTTCTTCCTCTTTTTTGGCATCTAAAGTCTCTATTTCTGTAAATATTTCAATGTTAACATAAAAAACTGGAGAAATCTCATTTTTGCATATTTTTATTACATCACAATCTTATTTTTTTGTATTTAAAGAACGAGTGATGAAAATATTTAAATATTGTGCTAATATTCTAGAATAAAATTTAATTCTTTATATTTTAACTTTTAAATTCTTGAATGAAGATGAAAAAATTCAATGTAGTGAAATTTTATCTTTAAAGTATAGTGGGATAAAATTGTTTCCTTTTTTAAATCATTAAATTTTTAAATCTCTTTGAAGAGGAAAATTCATGAAGTGATAAAACTAAATTTATTTTTTTAGTTAGGTATTATGTTTTAAAATCCTTTCAAAGAGCGAAATACATTAAGAATAAAATTAATGCAAAACAAAAGCAAAGTGAAAAAATAAAATTGTTTTTTGGGTACTTTTTCGTGTATGTAATTGTTCCCTTGACTTCAAACGTATTTTTCTAACTTCTATCTTCGCTTTTCATTTCCGTCTCAAAACCTTGCTCCGTCACCTGAGTAAATAGTCTAGAACCACTTGGAACGTCTTGGTTCTTCTTTTCTCAATAGCTTTTCTATCAGTTGGCGAAGTCTTGAAAGACCAGAATCGAAATACGTCATTGCACCAATTACATACTCGGAAAAAGGCAGAATTTTCTAAAAAATACGTATACGTAAATTACCATTTCAATAACAATTTAAATTCAAATTACAAGATAAGTTATAATGCACAGATTTTTGAATTTTTTCAATAAATGTGACACGCTCCGAAAAAGGTACCTTTAGAAGGTGTTTAAATTGAGAGTTTATCTACTTTATGTATTTTCATTAAAAAAATTCCAAAAATAACCTAAACTTTTTTACCTCTATAAGTACTACACTTCGGGGCGTCACAAATTTTTAAAGAAATATAATTTTTTGTTTAATTTGGTAACAATAAATTAAGTTTCATATGCAGGGAATATACATTATGTAAATATAAATGATCGATTCAGAAATAATACGATTGGTATAATTATGGATTACAAAATAATGTAAATATTTGTAATTGTTTAATAATATTGTAAGTTGCAAACGATTGATTATTTGTTTTTGTTTGCAGTACGTCCGGCGACGAAGGCACACGCAATTAATGGAAATAGAATTGATTAAGGGCAACAAAGGATTGGGATTTAGTATCGCAGGTGGTATCGGAAATCAACACATCCCCGGAGACAATGGTATTTATGTCACAAAAATTATGGAGGGCGGAGCTGCTCAGGTAGATGGGAGACTCGTTGTTGGTGACAAGTTGGTCGCCGTCAGGAATGCCTTGGTGAGAAATCGTTTTAATTCAATTTCTAAGATCATAAATGGAAATTATTACATTTTTTTAACGCAGAATAGATTTTTTCGGCTTATTTTGATAAAATGTGAAAACTATTTCAACTTTTCTTCCACATATTGAAACAAAATATTTATTGCTTCCTCATAAAGGAAGCCTTATAGTGATGTCGATTTCCGAATTTTTTAAAATCAATTATTTTTACAAATTTTCAAGTGTAGTATATATAATTCGTCGAGAGGAATAAATGTCCGGATGTATGTGTGTATGTATGTGTGGGTGTATGTGTGTGTGTGTGTGTGTGGGTGTATGTGTGTGTGTGTGTGTGTATGTCACCGATTCTTGTGGACAAATTTTCTCTTACACATCTTGATGGATTTTGATAAGATTTTGTAGGTGTATTACGGTCACGAATATCTTGAATCAGACAGAAGGATTTTCAAAAATATATAAAAATAAAAATTTTTTAGCAATTTTTTAATTTTTGAAAAAATTAATTTTTTGGTTTTTTGAAATAACTTTTTTCTATATTAAAATTTTTAATCATTCTTGTCAAAATTGCATTCCTGACATAAAAACGAATCGATTCATGTATATAAAGTATATATTTTATCAAAATTTATAGAATTAATAAATATTTTAATTTTTCACAAAAAATTAAAATTTTGTATTTTTTGACATTTTATCATAACACTTTAAAATAATTATTCTATAATAAAAAATTAAATAATTAATATTTATTCAGGGTAGTTTACCCGGTTTATTAATTATATTTAATAAACTATTATAATTATTTAACTTTTAAAATTATATATAATGATATATATTGAGGAAGCTAAATGGTCATGAAACGAACAACTTGTTTTTTCGATATATATTACATTAATATTATAAAATAGTCCATACTTATTTTAATTTTTAAAGTGTGGAAAAAAACTAAGGTCTTAATGTTTTTTGTAATTTTTATGGATTTTGGCGAAATTTGAAAATATTACACTGAGAAAACATTATTCTTAACTTAAATAGAAAAATAATTTTAAATGATTTTGTTTAATTGAAATTAGTTTGTAAGTTTAATCAAAATATATAGAAAGTATCTACTACTTCGATTTAAAAATATTATTTGTTTGAATAATTATATTTAATTCAAACATATTTTCTGTTACGGTTTATACAAAAATTATGTTTAAAATTTTTTTGTTTGAATCAAACTTAAAAGTGAATTATAGTTAATTTAAAATCAATCACAACTTATGTTTGAATTAAATATATTATTTCTTTAAATAAACCAAAAAATATGTTTCAATTAAACTTCAATATGTTTGACTGTATAGCAAAGATATTTTAAGTTTGATTTAAACAAAATAGGTTTGAATCAAATATATTATTTTCTCCGTGTAAAAACATTAAAATGTCCTGACATTAACTTTTTCATTTAAAAAATTTAAAACAAAATCGTAAAGAGTTACATTTGAAATTTTTCTTCAAAATTGAATTTTTGTATTTAAACGATTGAATTCTGAAAATTATTAAACATTATTGAATGAGAGACAAACTTTAATTAAAAATTATGCAAAATAAAGTAAGATATAATAGAAATTGAAAATTCCAAATTAAAATGGTGTTTATGAAATGAGCACCAAAATTATAACAAAAATGTATAATTCGGCAGCGGTTTTTATATATTAGAGAATTTTTGTTACAATTTCTGAAAAAATAATCGTGTTTTTGAAGAAAAATATAAAAAAATGGTTATGAAATAATTGAATTTTACAAAAACTAGGTCCCTGAATTTACCTGAGTTGAAAACAATTTTTTTCACGATATCAAAAAAAAATTTTTGTTATTACATTTTTTCAAAGGTTTTAGATTAGAAAAGTTCCCTGCGGTTTTTTTTAATTTTCCAATTGAAGAAAAAAATGGAAATTAATATTATTCTTATCTCTTTAAACTCTTGCTGATCGTCCAAGTTAACTTCAGGGACATCGAAAATTTTTAATTGACGTTCCATATTAGATAAAGTGAATAGGTAAAGAACTTTTTTAGAAATCAGAGAGAAGTCAGGTAAATACAAAGCCCAATTTTTTATAACATCTCCGATTATATTATTATATCTAATTTCTCATTTATTTTCAAAGAAAACAATTTTGATAAAAGTAGAGAATTTTTCTACTCTAGTTAAGTTTAAACGTTGAAATAGTTTAGTGGAAGTTGTCTTTTTATTGGAACATAAAAATTCTAGTGACTCGTCTCTTTATTTATCTTTGCACATCGGATAGTTGTTCGCATTTTCTCGTAGCAAGTCAGCGTTAGACTTTTCCCGTTATCACTCTCACCGGACGCCTCCGCGTTTTATGTTAACGATGTTAGTATCGCTGAGGAAAAAGTTTCCATTTGTTGTAAATCTTTTGTGTGTGCGTGTCTGTGTGTGTTTTTATATATAAAAAAGACTGGATTTCTACAAGTTATCGAAAACCTCGATAATTATGAAAACTTGACGAAATTTGACGAAAACCTGAAAAAACCCAATGAGACATTTGAATTGATTATTTTTTCTTTTTCTGAAATTTAACTCATTTTTTCTGCTTTATTATTGTTCAAAAAGTAATTAAAAAGTAATGATAAATTGCCGTTATTAAAAAGAAATTATTGTAAAATAGTTATTAAAACTAGAGGCGGAGGGAATAAAAAAAGTGTTTTAAACTTTTCTCCTAAAATATATTTTTAGGATCTCTCCGCAGTAATCGTAAAATAGTCACAAAATTGGAAATTTATTTGATTATAAAAGAGTATAGGTGAAGTTATCGATGATTGTAATCATCAGAAGTAAAAATGTTACTTTCGGTGAAAAGTGAAGTCATGATCATTTTTCATTGTCCTTGTGATAGAGAAAGCCCTGGGAAAATGAAGGGTTCTTCGTTCGCCACAAATGGATGGTTAAATACGGATAGGAGAAGTAGATTAGGGCGCGAAAAGAGGGTTTCGAGTAATTGATTGCTCTTTCGTCAGTGGTACCACTTCTCTTCGTCCAAATCCAACCAGAAATAAATTTTCCTACCCTTGCCTTTCAAAATGTCTTCCACAATATATTATTCAGAAAAAAGGAATTTTCTTTCAGAATATATTTTCACTTCTTTCTCACTTTATTTACACTTTATTTTTGAATTCTAAAAGCAGGGTTGCCACAAGTCAAGGATTTTTATTAAAAGTACTGGAAAAAATTAAATTTTTAGAATTCATAAGAAAATTCGGAATTTCTAGTGTCTAGTTATCTTTGTTTTTTGCCGACCCAAGAGAGCCACCAGCTGTGGTCGCGGTGTTTAGAGACCTTTTTTAAGATTTTTTGTTGCAAACTTCTTTTTCACTGTTAAATAAAGTTTATCAAATTACAAATTTTTTGATTCCAAACATTTTTTTTAATTATAATTTGATCTAAAATTTTTGGTAATAATTTGATCAAATTTGGTATTAATTTAATAATTTTTGAGAAAACTGTTTATTTAATTAATGCAAATAATCGGAAATTATTTTGCTTTTGCATCTCAAATTTTTTTTAAATATTTTTTTCTTCTAGTGCTTGTAGAAATAAGCCACCATGATTTTTTTCAATTTTTTTCATAAAGCGACTCAAGAGACAATGATCACACCTATATAAGTTTCAAATTTTTTCTGCAATTTTTAAAAAATATGCAGGGGTTGACAATTTTTTATTTTTATTAATTTCGTAAAATTTAATTGTGGACAGATGGATTTGAAAATTCTCTAAAAACTTTTTAAAAATATATTTAAAATTATTTATTTAAAGAAGGATTTTAGTTAAAAGTTTTAGAAAAAGAATAATTAAATTTAAATTATAAAAATAATTGCGAAGAAGTTAGATTAACAATATTCTTAAATAAAATAATAATTTTATCACTGAGTTATCTTTAATTATTATAAAAACATGCATTGACTTCTTCATATATATATAACAATATTCTTTTATTTAATTAATAATATTATTAATAGATATTAGTAATATTCTCATCATGTTCGATATTAAATAAAGTTTTTTTTTAAATAACACCTGTTTAAATCCGTTTTAAGGCCTCGTAAAATTGATTTGACAAAATATTCTAATAAGTTATATTATTTTATTTTTTTTGAAAATTTTAACTCTTATGGAAAAATTCTGCCTGGAAAAAAAAGAAAAGTAAGGGAATAACAAAATTAATTTTTGTGTCAAGTCTGTAAAAGTGAAGAATTTTTCCACCAATTTTCTGTAGAATTAAAATTAAAAAGATTTCTTCGAAATAATGAAAGAAAATATTTGCCAGTTTGTTGTTATTTTATTTTCAGAGAAAGAGGGACAATTGTTTCGTTTTTGTTTTGATATTTTGAAGTGAGAAACATTGGGAAATTGGAAGGTTCTGTCGATAATGGAGGGATGGTTAGTGGCGGTTATTTTTTTTACTCGATGAGAACATTTTCTGAGTCGTGAGAAATAGAGATAGAGATAGAGAAGTCCTGCAGAAAATCGAGTACCTCGAGGGCTTGTGGCACTGAGAGTTTGGCTCAAACATTACTACCAGAAATCCTCCAAGTTTCTCCTTTTGTTTTCTGACGAGCGATTCGTTTCCCACCTCATCCATTATTATCAGCCTTCGCTTCCGGTGATTCCTTCTAAGTAGTGGCCGTCAGTCTTGCGACCACCTCGACCAACCTCGACCTCTCATTAATCGGCAATGCTGTCACAAAACAAGAGAATAAAAATTCTCGATCTCAACAACTTATACTCACAAAAACCATTGTCCACATTTCTAATTTAAACAAATGAAATAAATCTTCTTTCAATATTTTCTTTAAAATTTTTCCGCTCCTCTTATATAGAAAATCATAAGTTAGGTTTATGACACTTTTACCCTGATTAAGAATTTCTTTTATTTCTGTAAAAACAAAGACAACTTTTACTCAAAACATTTTCTATGTAATGAAAACAAAAAAAAGGAAAATAAAAAGAAATTAGGAAATTTTAATCAAGATAAAAACCATATTTTTTTCTGCTTATGCCACAATTGTTCTTTTTATTAGAAAAAAGTAATATTCGAAATTAGATGTTTGTAAAATTTTTGAAAAGCACAATTTTACTGAGAAAAGTTTTGCGATTATAAATTTCGTTTTCCGCCAAGGTTTACTAAGTATAAAAGTTTTTCGATATCTTGTCACTTGCATCGAACTTTCCTTGGTTCTGAATTCAGTTTTAGCCTCTCTTGTAAATGCTACAAGGTGGATACAAGTTTATGTGACCTCAAAAAGGAGTATCGAGAAATTCCGGGTGTTGCAAGTTCGATCAAGACTCGATTTAACTTGAAATGTTGCGCCATGTGTTTCGAGATGTAAATGTAAAAATTAGGATCAAAATACATTATAAACTATTTTAAAAGCATTCCAAAAAAATCAAATTATTGAAATTCTTAAATCTATGACTGGGTTGCCACGCAACCTAAAAACCTGGAAATGTCAGGGAATTTTATTAAAATTGAAAAACATGCAAAAGTAAGGGATTTTGATCGAAATCCTGGAAAATTTATTTTTGAAATCTAATTTTACTTAAATATTTTAAAATTAATTAAAATTACAAAGAGTTGCAATTACAATTTTTATAAGTAGATGTACTTAAAAATCTTTTCATTTAAAGTTTTGTAAAACTTCAATTTTTAATAAATTTCATTAAAAATTTAAAAACCTAGATTTTTAAAAAACCTTAATAACTAAAATTCTTCTCAAATTATTAAAAAATTCTAATATATATATTTAATTGATTATTTAAAAATAACGAATTTATAAAAGAATTTTAGTTAAAACTCTAGAATAAAATTAAATTTTAAAGCAAATACATATTATTGGAGAAATTCAATTATTTTTAGAAAAAGTAAAATTCTTCTCAGAAATTCAATTACTTTTTTTATCATTTACTATTTACTCTTCAAACAATTAAATTATTTTTAAAAAATTTCTATGCAATTCCTTTGTGACAATTTAATTTTTTGCAAAATAATTTTAATAAAACTCTTCGTAGAAATTGAATTGATTTCAACAATTTTTTTTAATTTAATTATTTTCAATGTTTGCTATTTGAATATAATTTTACGAAACAACTCAATTATTTAAACCAAAATTTTAATACAACTAGTCTGACGAATTCAATTATTTTCAAATGCAATATAATTCTTCGCAAAAATCCAATTATATTTAAAAATTTACAAAAATTCTTGTCAAACTTTAAATTATCTTTATAAAGAATAACATTTTTCTCCGAAATTCAATTATTTTTAATATACAAAATTTTCATCGAATTTCTCGAAAAATGAAATTATTGGTAATTTTTTTAAAATTTATCTCTTGACAATAAATAATAATAATAATAAACATAATAATTAAATATAATTAAATAGTGAATTTTGAAAAGGGCTTAACTCGTTTTTTTTAATTTTATAGGAGACACAAAAAAGTGTTAATTAATTAATTAATTTAATTTTAAAATGTTTTAAATGTTTTTTAACTCAAAAACAATTCATCGTTAGGTTTGAAAACAAACAATCTCAGGTTAAACGTAAAAGGAAAACATATATAAGTACATTTTTATCTGATAAAAGTATCTCAGATGAAATTTTTCTTTTGAGAAAACGTCAAAGTATATGTAATAATGCATGAAAGTAAAAAAGTGAATTTGACCCCATTGTCAGAAATTTCTGATTTTGCTAGCCAATGAAAAATAAGTTTTTTTATTTTTAAGTTACTCAACCCTTAATTTTTTCTCTGCCCAGCCTTGTTCATTTCTCATTTATCGATTTTCCCTCCAAAATGTTCTATTATGTGCTAGAAAGGAACAATAAGAACGAGTGACAATTTTTTTTAATTAAAATTATTGACAGTAATTGTTTTGTCATTGCATATGACATGTGAACTTTTGAACTCGGAAAATGTCGAAAATGTGATTCTCTAGTGAGGTAAAATACTTTACGTACCAACAACCACGTTGATAATTTCATAATCTGCAATTAAGCATTTTACCATGAATTTCGTGAATGAAAGAGTCGCATCACCTCAATCGCATTCTGAGCCTTTAATTTCCTCTAACGGGTTCAGGGCGGATTTCAAGAGGAGAGAGAGAGAGAGAGAGAGAGAATTTTACGGGACGAAATAGGTTAGCGAAGTTTCAATTAAATTCTCCAACGAGGCGCATAGAAATAACGCTACAGAGTGACAATTTCACAAAGTGAACCAAACGCGGCCTTATTGGTTGGTCTTTGAAAACGCATATTTTTATTTCAATCTCAAAATTATTATTGATAAAGATTTTTATCAAATTTTAAATTTTTAGATTCTTTGTCAATTTGCTTATTTGATTAATATAGAAAGTGAAAATAGAGTATTCAGGAAATTTTTCGATTTTCTTTCAGCAGGGCGATAAAAATTTGGAAAATGTAACGCACGAAGAAGCTGTCGCAACATTAAAAGCAACGCAGGATCGAGTAGTACTGTTGGTAGCAAAACCAGAAGGAGCACTTCCACCACCACCGGCTTCGGATCGTTCGCTGTCACCACAACCTCGTAAGTTTTTTTATTCTTTTTTCTTCTTTATCCTTCAAAATGATTCGGTTTTGAAATTTAAGATCCATTGCGAAAATATACTTCAATTAAGATAAAAGCACTTGGTTGACTTTTAGGGCTATTAAGTTTTGTACAGTTGCTCCGAGGGTGTTAAATTTTTTAAAAGCTCTTAAAACCCATGTCTGATAAAAAATATAACGGAAATTCAATTACAGAAAAGAAAGAAAAAGAAGAAAAACTCGTATTAATCATGTAAAAATCGAAGAGACATCATTTATATCCTTTTTCATTTTATTATTAATGACATTATTTATTTAGGTAAACAAAATAAATAATTGACTTTTAATCAAAAATTATAATTTAATTCTAATGGAAAATGAATAAAAATTCATTATTTATAAAGCGTGAATAATTCCACCATGAGAATTCATCTAAAGACAGAAATAATGAGACAACTCGTGAAAATACTTGAAATGTCTGCTGCAACAAACTTTGGGAAATTAAAACTTTTGTTTGAGGTTTTTTATATTCGTTTTTTATTTAAATCTCTAACGCTGTATCCAGGTGTCTCGTTTCCTTCTCCACGTAAACGTTTTTAATAGAGCATTTCAAGTTCTTTGCGACGGATTTTATAAAGGTACGAAAAAAAGTTTTCATTACTACTTTAACGAATGTCATTTTGCAGTCTATTATAAGACCCGTGATACTCAAATACACTGAAAATGTCGATATTTCCGGATTCATTATTGAAAATCGATTCTAGAATGAATACCTAGTTTTATATTTCTTTTTTCAAACTCTCCGTTTGTTTCTATTTTATTAACAGGATTGCCACAAGTCGGAGAGATTAGGGAAAAGTCAAGGAAAATTAAATTGGTCAGAGAATTTTATCAAAAGTGCTGGAAAAATAACAAATTTCTAGAATTACTACAATAATATTATGGTGTTGAGAAATTTTTGTGTCAAAACATATTTATAAAAAGTTTAAAAACTTTGCTGCGAACCTAATTTTTTACTACACTCTCGGAAGAAGTATCTTAATTTTAATGGTTTTGGTAATCATTTTAAAGTTATTTAATTTACCTTAGGAAAAATTTAAATTAATTAATTAATTATTATTAACTTATTATTATTTATTACTATTAATTAATCAATTTATTATTTGTTATTTTTTAAAGAGCCGTTCAAAAAATACGTAACGCTTAATATACTGAATAAATTAAGTTAATATTTTGTAAGGAAGTCTAAATTATAATTAAACGCATTGATAAGCAAAAGTTGTAAAATATTTAAAATTAATTAACCAACTAACACTGGCACACAAAAAAATAAAAGAAGGTCTGTTTATTGAACCAGATCTACATGTCTTATAGTATTTTTACCCGCTGAAAACAACTATGAAGTCAGAATTGCTCAATCACCCTGTTTTTTTAAATAAAAAAAACTACTCTTAATTGTACAAATTCAAAAATTAAATTAAAAGGAAATTTTTTAACTTTATTATATTTTAAAAGAGGGAATCAAATACAGATGAGGAGGTCCATTTTTTTAACAAAAATTTAACTTGCATTCTCCGAGAATGAATATTAATTAAATTTTCAAATAATCTTCTTTACATTAAGCAAAAAAATTGTTAATATAGAATTAAAGTAATTAAAATTTTTTTGTACTTAACCAACAATACTTAAAATTTTAATTTTTTTTAACCAAAGAAGTGCCCAAAATTATAAAATTCATTATAATTCATATTAATTAATAATGACACTTCTAAATCCAAAAAATTATTCTAATATAAATAATTCAACACATATTTTTTCTATTTGAAATTAACTTTGGTTGATAACATTTTTTCATAAAAACAAAACATTTATTTATTTATTTATTTATTAAATACATCCCCGCAGTCCAACGTAGTAACATTTCCATTACTCGAACGGAAATCAGGCATTGGAGTTTACAAATCAATGAAAAAAATTCATTTTAGCTGTAAAAATTAATAAAATCGAACAATCTTTATAGAATATTAAAGAGATTTGCTTACTCTAAATCACTATTATTTTAATTTTTTTTTCACCAAAAATTCGGTAATTTTCGCGGAACTGGAATTACACATCATTAAAATATGCCCGTAAAATACAAGTAATTTTTATTGTTTTTAATTTCCACGGAGAAAATTTTGTTCCTGAAATTTTCCCGAATTTAGTTCGGCAAAACTGAGATGAAGTGTCAAAACAGTAATTTTTCAAGATCTAGACTGTAAAAGCAATTGCATTGAAAAATAATGTAAAGTTTGGTAAAACGTACACAGTAAAAAGAAAGTCTTATTTTAAGGCAGGAAAGCAGCCTTAAATTAAGATGCAACATTTTTAAGGCAGTCAATGCTGAATTTACGCACGTTTTTTGTATCCTTAAACATTATAGCAGACAGTGCTGAATTTAAGACCGATCTTAAATTAAGATTTACTTTTTACTGTGTAAGCTAAGTACTCGCTACATTCATATTTATTGAATGGTTCAGTAAAACTTAAGATAAGTGTTCACTACATTTATATTTACTGAATGAATTTTATTAAAAATAAAAATTGTTAAAAATTGGTATATCTATTATTAACAGTTTATTTAATAAAATATATATTATATAAAAACACAGTGGATGATAAAGTAATTTTGATATTGCTTTTGAAATGTTGAAAGAGAAGTACATAAATTTATTTTGTTCTTTTGAAAACCAATGTGGGTTTTTACTTTTAATATTATAATTTTTACATTTTAGGGGTAGTTTTTTCGTTTTAATAAAATACAAAGGGTGTTTAAGCAATGTTGACATTGCTTCTGAGTTGTTGTAGCAGAAGTAGATTTACTTTTTTTACTTTAAAATTTGAAGTTAAGGGTAGTTTTCTCGATTTAAAAAAAACAGAGAGTGATGGAGCAATTCTGACTTCAGATTCGTTTTCAGCGGGCAAAAATACTATGAGATATGTATGTTTGGTTCAAAAAACAGACAACTTTTTTTTGTGTGCCTGTGTTATTGTCTTTACATGTTTCATGTCATTATTTGGAATAACAATGACAAAAAAATTAGTAAATGAATTGCAGTTTTGTTTGAGTGTAAATTTAAGTAATCTGCAAGAGTGCGTGTAACGTGTAAGGTTGAACGGCGAAAATAGTAAACACTTGATTTTGTATTACGTAAGTGCGAAGGAAAAATGAATTTTTGATCTCATGAAAAAAGAAGGCCTCGCGCTTTTCGTTTCTCTTCGAAGACCAAGCACCATTTTCCTCGCTACACTGTCGATCGATATAATTTATTCATTGGCGTTATAAAGCGGAGGTCGTAAAGTTTACCTCATCCCTTGGACCACGTCAAGAACATACTAGGAAGCGCGACCAACTTTTGGCATTACGTCATAACGGAATTCAAATAGCTCCTTTAAAACGACCCCTCTTGTGCTTGCGACCAAACCCCTTCTTGGTGCCTCGCGAATCGTTCGAGCTTCTCTAGACTCTCGGAAGAAATTTTATATTTCCCCCCTACACTTAAATTACGAGTTTCAAGGGCAAAAATTTTCTTTAAAAGAACTTGAAAAATTATTCATTCATTCTTTATTTCACTTTAGAAAAGAAAAACTTAAATAATTGACTGAAAATTATTTTCGCAATGGAAATTTGAGTACAGTGGAACCTCGATTATCCGAACTAACCTAGGCAAGGTCTGATTCGAATAATCGAAAATTCAGATAATAGAGGTTTTAATGTTTTTTATAATTAAAGTAAAAAAATTGGACAGTTGAACTATATGTATTTAATTTAATACATTTTTTAAAGATATATAAGTATATATATGTAAATATATATTAATTTATAATAATATATTAATAAAACACAGAATATATGATTTTTTAAGACTTTTTTGGCATAGACATAAACATAAATAATAAAATAAATAGAGAAAATAAATTTTTAAATTCGGATAGCCAAAAAAAAAGTTCGGATAATAGGAATTCGGATAAAATGATTTTCGGTTCGGATAAAAGAGGTTTCGAATAACAGAGGTTCGGATAATCGAGGTTCCATTGTATTTACCTTTTTTATTTTTTTTTACTTTTGTATTATTGTATTACTTTTTTTTATTTAACTTGTTGCTTGTTTTTTCTGTCCAGGAAAACAAAATGGCTCTGTCTTGGCGTTGGAGAACAATTCGCTGGCGTATTCGCAGGAATCGCGTCATGCATCTTCGCTTGCTCTTCACGGAACCGGGACACCTCGCGCCGTTTCTCAGGAAGACGTATCAAGGTAAGTTCCAAAACTATTTTTTTCTCTATAGGTATATAAAGCGCTAGGGGAGTATTTCCTCTACATCACATTTATAACCAAGCCGCCCATTTACCCGTGATGAAATTTTGAAATTTCATTAAAAAAATATCCAGATAACCAGCGTACTAGTACTAATTAGAACGACAAACTGCTATCGTTATTCTCCTTCATGCATTCGACCTTCATCGTCGACTCCAAAAGTCAAGGACTCTTCTTTAATTCATAAATTAAAAATATGAATGTGGTTTTACTTTTATCTGCATTGACCATGATTTTTATTTCAGCAAATAGTTCAATTTTAGAGTAACATTCTTCAAATTAATAATATTATACTTAACTTAATAGCATGTGACTGTTAGAAATTCAATGGTAATTTTTTCGACCACTTTTCTTTTTAAGTATTTAATAAATTGAGCTGAAACTTTGTAAGAAAGTCTAAAATATAATAAAGAACGGCAATGATGTGCAAAAGTTTTAATAATTCAATACGCCGACTTATCAAACCCATTTTCAAAATCATTATTTTATATTATCAGATTTTATAAAAAAAAAAGAATTTGAAAATAATTGAATTTCTAGGATAAATTGTTTCATTTATAAAGATAATTAAAATTTTGACCAAAATTTTTTTAAAATTCTTTGCAAATAATTGAATTTCAAAGAAGAATTTTATTATTTATGAGGATAATTGAAGTTTTGAACAGATTTTTTTTTAATATTTAAAAGTAATTGAATTTTGAAGAAGAATTTAATATTTTTAAAAATAGTTGAAATTGTGGGGAGAATTTAAAAAAATTTGAAAATAATTGAATTTCTGCGACGAATCTTCTTATTTTTTAAGATAAATGAATTTTGCAAAGAATTTTATAAGAATTTTTTAAAATAATTAAATTTCCATGATGAATTTTATTATTTATGAAATTTTGACGAAAAATTTTTAAAAAAATTTTGAATGTAATTGAATTTTTGCAAAAAATTTCATTTTTTTGAATATAAATTATTTTTAGAGAAGAATTTTATTATTTATAAAGATAATTGAAATTATGACAGGCATTTTATTACATTTTTTAAAATAATTTAATTTTAGAAAAGAATTGACAATTTCGTGTTTCCTTTTTGGCGTTTTTTTCCTAAAATTTCATTCGAATTTTTCGAAAATTTTATGCGACTTTTCGTGACTTTTGTTGTGAATTTATGCGACTAAAATGATTTTTTTGGAGTCTTAAAGACGATCCGAGCCCTGCTAATCTTATTATTTTTGAAAATAATCAAGAACAGTTAGCAACTGTAATACATCTTATCTTTAAAATAAGTAGACAATCAAATTTTTGTTTTCAACCCTGAATATTAGAATATTTATGAAAATTAAAATAGCATATCTTGTACTTTTGATTTAGAAATAGAGTTTGATTTTATGAATTAAAAACTAAAAAATAAGAATCAACTTTTGTTTCGAGTGTCTATTAGATGTTTGGTAGGTCGCAATTTAAAAAAAGGAAACTGTATTTTAAGTTTTCGTTTGTTTGTTATCTGCATTCTAAGATTAGTTTTTACATTTTAAAAAAGAAGAATTCGTCTTGTTCACATTAGTATGCCTGAATAAATGGAACGCGAGCAGATGTTTCCCTCGGTAGGGGAAAAAGGAGATAAATTTTAAATCATGAGTGAAGCAAGAAGGAAAGGTACACGATGTGTGTTAGATGAGATCGCTTTTGCCTGTAAACCGATTCGATAAGTCCTTAATCCATGAGCAATTAGCTGGCACAATGTCCACCACAATCCAGCGTCCGATCCTCCGTATATTCGGTATACGTTATCCTCTCTTCGTAATTCTCTCCTCTCTCTCTCTCTCTCACATCGGTTAGCTCTTTGGTTTAGGATCCATTCCTCTCTCAAACTATTTATCTATCTCTCTCGCAGCACTTGTGCTCGTCCATACAAGCCGCTGGACCGACTGTATAATTAACTATCGACTCTCTCCATGTACGTGGAGAATGAGG
The DNA here is from genome assembly GCA_032872475.1 of Leptopilina myrica (nomen nudum). NCBI lineage: Eukaryota > Metazoa > Arthropoda > Insecta > Hymenoptera > Figitidae > Leptopilina > Leptopilina myrica (nomen nudum). The sequence goes on along the minus strand of CM065461.1, from coordinate 28,016,959 downwards.
ATCGATCACGACTCCCCACACGATGGAAGAAATATTCTAGTGGCGCAATTTAGGAAGCTTTGGATCGTTGATTCAGAGAGCTGGGGCGGATCGCATCTCTTGCTCTTATCTCTGCGTTGGATGAATCCAAATGCTTGTGGTATCAGTTGGAGAGGAGAATTTTATGAACCTCCAGCGTGTGGATTTTGTTGTGATTCTTGTAAACGGCTGGATAAAACAATTTGAAAAAAATCATGAAGCTCTTTTTCAACTAGTAGTAAAACATAAAAAATGTTTGAGCCAAATCAAAACTATGATTTTTTAGGATACGTTGGTTTGGCATGGAGTGTCTCTAATTCAACAAATTATTTATTTTTCGTCAATTATTAGATACTCAAAAAAATGTTCTATTAAATTTATTTACAAATTTAATTAATTGTAAAATTATTCAAAAACATCAATAACTTCTTTTTTCAATTAATATTTAATCATTATTATTTTTCTGTAGGAATTAAAATTCTTCAAAACATTCAAATTCAAACCGTTTTAAATTGAACAACGTATAAAAATATTATTACAAAACATGAAGAAGGCGATTTCTCCGAGTAGAAGACTCCGAGTCTTCTTCATGTTTTGTATAATAATTTAAATTACCATAACATTTTTCAGAATAGGTTAATTATTTACAAAAATCCTTCACAAGAATTGAATTATTTTTACAAGCATTAAAATTTCTCAAAAAAATTAAATTATTTTTAAAAAATGTAATAAAATTCGTGGCAATAATTCAATTACTTTCAAAAATAATAATAAATCGATTATCCGTTAATTCATTTTTAAATCAATTTTTATTAGAAAATTCTAGAAAAATTCAATTATTTAAATTGAAAAATAAATAATTTATTGAATAATAGAATGTTCTTTGTTAAAATTTAATTCTCATAAAGAATTTTATTAATAAATTTTTAAATATATGAATTTAATTAGACAAGCATTTTTTTCTTTAATTTTTGAACACAATTGGATTTCTGCGAAGAATTTTATTACATTTTAAAAATAATTTAATTCTTCTAACGAATTTTATTCAAATTTATAAAAATAACTGTATTTATGTGAAGAATTTTATTATTTATATAAATAATTAAATTTCGGTGTAGAATTGTTTAAATAATTTATATTTTTCGAAAAATTTTATGAAATTTTGTATTTTAAATAATTGAATTCCTGTGAAAATTTTACTACTATGAAAATAATGGAATTATTTTAAATTCATTCATTAAAATTGAATTTAGATGAAGATTTTTTTGATTTATAAATATAATTGCAATTTAAAAATTTTTTTTTTTACTTTTTGAGAATAATTGAATTTATGCGAAGAATTTTATTAATTTTGAAAATAATTTAATTCTTCCAATGAATTTTATTTAATTTTATATAAATAATTGAATTCTTACGAGTTTTATTCAAGTTTAGAAAAGTAATTGAATTTCGGTGAAGAATTTTATTATTTATAAAAATATTTTTGCATATTGGATATTTTTCGAAAAATTTTATTAAATTTTGTATTTTAAATAATTGAATTCCTGTGAAAAATGTTATTACTACTTATGAAAATAATTGAATTATTTTGAAGAAATTTATTAAAAATTGAATAATTGAATTCTTGTGGAATTTTGTCAAGAATTTTTTAAAAACTTTTTAAAATAATTGAATTTTAATAAAGTATTTTATTATTTATAAAAGTTATTATTATTATTATTAAAATTATTAAAAAAACATAATTGAAATTCTGCGAAGAATTTTTGTCACTTTTAAAAATAATTGAATTTCTGTAAGCATTTGTAACTTTTCCAAAATCTACTTTTTTAGTATTTTTAACTAAAATTCATTTATCAATCTAGTATTTATGAAAATTGTAAAAATTATTCATAAAATAATTTATATGTCATAATTTATGATAGTTATTATTAATTTTATTTAATTATTATTTAATTATTATTTATTTATTATTTAATATTAATTATTAATTTTATGACAGTTTTTGAAAATTTAAGTTATTTAAAAAGTATTTACTGTCAGAAATAGATAAAATTGAAGATTTACTCTCTAAATTTGAATTAGTAAAAATGTTTACTAATTTGAATTAGTGACTAACTTTTTGCTTTTGAATTAGTAAATTTTACTAATAAATAGTCATTTCTACTAATTTATTAGTAAAGTTTACTAATTCAAAAGCAAAAAGTCAGTCACTAATTTAAATTAGTAAATATTTTTACTAATTCAAATTTAGAGAGTAGTATAGTAGTAATGTTGCATTAATATTACTGCGTAACATTGCTATAATGTTACTGTATTATTGATGCGGGTAATATTACCATAGTGCGAACATTTTAATATGACTGTAATATTACTGGTGGATATTACTCTAATTTTACTGTAATGTTACGTACTACATGGGTAAGAAAAGGATAATTTATTCGAAAAATATTTTTCTTTTATAATATGTTGAATTATTTTCTATATTATTTGTGTGAAAATATAAAATTATTAATTTATTGAAATAACAGTGAATTAATTATTAAATAATTGATTTCGTTAATTAGGGATAATTTTTGGCAATTAATTTTACATGATATTGATATTTAATTTCCTTCAATTATTTTAGAATACTAAATTAATTAACGTTAATCTAAATTATATATCGAATTTCATATTGTTGCTCTTTGAACATTTCTTTTAATCTCTCTCGATCAGCACTATTTTTATTTAGAATTCAATATAATCCATATATTTCTGCAATGAATTTGAAATTAATAATCAAATGCTAGTTATATTAATGTAGTATAATATTTCAAGTTAATTTCTGTTTCATTGATTTATACTACTTCGAAATAGAATTATCTCTCATTTATTATATTCTCCAATTATTTCTATTAGGTTGTTTTAAACTATAAATATCGTTAAATTTATAGAAAAATCTCAATTAAATTGCTTTTTTCGCACCAATTTGAATGTTCATTTTTAGTCAGTTCTCGATTTGTCCCCATGTGGAAAAGTCGGTTGGACTCCAATGTGGTTCTGACTGGGGTTCCCAATCTCCAAAGTGGGCAACCCAGTCAACGCCCAAAACGGGCTTGTAACGTTAAAACCAATTAATTCCCAATGTTAGGAAATCGCAGTTGAGACCACATGAAATCATTCTATTGTTATTGGGTATTGTCATATATAGTTATTAATTGTTAATTAATCATAATTTAGCAACAAAAGAGTAAATAATAAATGTAGTTTCCTTTTTTGAATTTATTATTCCTCTTTTTAATTATATTGTATTAAAGACGATGACGAACAATAAGCAATGGATTTACTAAAAAAAGTAAAAAAAATTTTTACTTAATTGAAAATTTGAATAATAATAAACGATTGTCACTATCACTCAAAATTTTTCAAAACATTTATAATTTCTAAAATTGGCCCGAGACCAAAGTCCTGTTTTCAAAATTTAATTTCTTCAACTAATCGAGAAGATTTATCAGAGAATAAAAGTGATAGTAATAATAATTTGAAATCTACCCTTCAAAAAAGAGAAGGTCCATTAACAAAGATTTCGATGAAAAAAATTGCTTTTTCAAGGTAGTTAAACAATTATCTTGATCTCGTTTAAGTGTAATAATAAAACATTATTAGGAAATTACGATAAATTATATAGGATTTTCATCTTAGAATCCCGCTCCCTTTTCCCCTCTCGAGAAGAAGATCATGTGCCTTATAAATTTGTTGCTCGAATTTCTCAACTGTTATATAGAACCTTAATAAGTTTCCTGTCTCAGTTTTACTCGTTTTGCCATATTTTTTTTTCTTTTTTCTCACCTCGAGGACTTGAATGAATCTTTCCTTTCCCGAGAAAAGTTTCACTAAACGAACAGGAAGAAATGGAGAAAAGGATAGAATTAATTGCACTGTTCACTTGTGCAGAATTATGCCGGGGGCTAATAAAATATTACTGCCAAGTTAAATGGAATATTTCATTTGGTTTCAACCAAATTTCTAAATAAAGTTTCAGTTTTACATATTATGAATACATATATGTATACTTTATGAAAGTTAATTATTTATTTTTCAAAAAAGCTATTTTTTCTGTTTTTTCAAAAATATTGCAACGAAATTCCACTTTTTTATAAAGAACAACTTCTTTCGACCTTTATAATCAAAGTAAGGCAAGAAAGATTATCAGAGTTTTTTAAAGGATTGAAAAAATTACAAAAAGACGGTTAATTTTCAGAAACACATAATTATTCAATAAATTACTTATTTTTGTAATCTCTGTGGAAAAATAAGAATTTATTTAAAGGACTGTCGACCGCAATAGTCTGATCTAAAAGTTAGTGATATTAAAAAAAATGTAATCCCTATAAATTATTTACAAATTAGCAAAGTATTTTTAAAATGTCATGGGAAAAATTATTATTTTTTAAAGGGTCGAATATAAATGAATATAACTTAAATAATCATTATTCATGAATAATGATAAAATTTTTTGCAAAAAATAGTTGAATTCTATAAATTAACATTAATATCAGATATAAAAAAACTACGAAAATTAATTATTATTATTAATTGTTAATAATTTTATTGTTAATTCTAATTGAAGCGTTTTGTGCAGAAACAGCACAAGTTCATAAATCGAAGTTGTGCATGAATCAATGAAAACTGTTTTTCTTGTAAATATTGAAGTTTTTTCTAATTCTGCTGTTTGCATTATATTCTACTAACCTATAAGTTTAAAAGTCCAATGTCATTGATTTATTATCTATAATTAATATAGGAATAAAAAATAAACTAACATTTAGACTTGTGGGGTTCTTCACAAAATGTAATAAACAACACAAAAAATTTATTAAATCAAGTAAAGTATCGCAGTTTTATTAAATATTTAATAATATTTATTTAAAATATTGATTTTGGATAATTTTTATTACCATTTTATAAATATATTCAAATTTAACAATTGTTTGAAAATGTATTATTATTTTCATGGATTCACATGGAATCGACTGGAATCGTAGGGGACGAATTCTTCGAATCTTGGATCCTTTTACGATTTCTTAAAATTCAGACGGATTCTCCAAGGATTTCTTTGTATTCTTAAATAATCATTCTCTTACGAATCTTGTATTCGAGAGTGAACAGCCTCTCCAATAATATTTAAGAGAGCCCAGACTTCACCCTGCCAGCGAATTCCCAGCACAAAAAAGCCTATCATTACAATATTATTAATAATAATGCCAATTAACTAATAATATTAATTCAATTAGTAAGTCGACTTACTAATGCATTAATAGTTTTCTACTAGCAATCAGTTGAAAATTATTAGTTTTCAACTAATCTTAGTTCGTTTCTTACTAATGGGATTTTGATCTAGGTAAATTATCTTAGGTTTGATTGAATCATATTTACTTAATAGACTTCCTCCGATGCGTCCCGTGTGGAAATCTACCCTAAGTCATCCACACTAAGATTGGATGCCAATGTAGGCCCGACTGCATGGAGAGAATTTATTTCTGAAATTTTGACATTTATCATGATTTTATGATTATGAATCAGAATTTAACAAGAAGGGAACAGATTTCTGATCTTGGGTTATCCCTGAGTTGAAACTTGAAACTTTTCCTTTAAATCAAATCTTTACTAAATTCCAATTTCGTATGATTGAAAGATAGGGTTACAGTTGTAATTTTTATAATTAAATTTTTATATACTGATAAATCAGTTCATTTTTTTGTCGACACAGAATAAAATAAATTGTTTTTTCCACTTTTTTACATGTTTAATCGAGTAAATCAAATTCAATTCTATTCAAATACCTTTTTAAATTGTGCGTAATTTCTTTTTTGATAAGTGAATACTGAACCTTTTGGTTCATGTACATTTTTCCTGTCGATCTTTCTCATTTCTCTCTCTCGCTCTGTTTCTCTGTGTGAAACTCGTTAAAAGTTGTCGAGAGAAGCGGAACAGTCAAAACCGAGTTTAAAATTCAACTGACAGCTGCAATTTTGGAAGGTGGTTCTTTTTTTTATTCCTTTTTAAATTGCCGTAAAATTCAATAAAAAAAATGAAACTTTCCCTCTTTATATTCTCAAATTCGTTCGCCAATTATCCGTCTTAAAGTGGAAAGAAAAAATTCTTGATAAATAAGTTATATATATATATTTCGTTTTGAAATTTTTATATGTAAAAGATTCTTGTTATCGCTTCTTCTTCATCTTCTCTTTTTTTTTAATATTACGATGAAGATTTTTTTATTGGCCTTATTTTCTAAAGTGAAAAACTGTTTTAATTAAAATTTGACATACGGCCAACGTAAAAAAGAATTTTCGAGGTTGAATGTCGGTCGTTAGATCTAATTTTTTGGCACTTAAAAATTAACGGTCCTCGTTATTCACTGGCTCCTCGTTACAATTTTTTAGGTAGATGGTTACGATTCAGACGATGACACTTGTCCGTTTTTTAAAATCCCAGAGCTTTGCGATTTTAAATTAAAATCGTGAATATATTTTTTTATTTTGTGCCAATTAAATTTAATTCTGATAAAATTTTTTGCGCCGGTTTAAGTTTTACTTAAATATACGGTATTCGAAAAATTTCTATCTATATTTTTTTAATTAAAAAAAAATGAATTGACTTATGTTTAACTAATTAACTAGTGAATAAGTGGTTAATTTTTAATTGAAAGGAAACGGGTGTAAAAAAAATTAGGTCTTCAAAGGATTCCAACCCTTCCGGTGCCAGTTAAAGTGAATCTTCTAGAATTTATAATCAAAACCATTAAACACTTTGCAGAACTTTCGTAAAATTTATTAAATATTTTAAGTTCTTAATTAGTTTAAAAGTTTTCATTAGACAGGATGACAAGTAGTAAATGAATAATTATAAATTTAACTTTTATTTTTGTCAGAAAGTGACAAACATACAAATTTTTATACAGCATAACATCTGATGTTATTTTAATGTTTTTTGTTTTTATATTTCAATAAATAACAACTTTAAAAGTTTTCTGATATTTTATTAGAATTTGTCAAATGCTTTAAATGGTATTCCTTACAGATTGGTAAAAATTTATTTTAATTGGTTTTGGTTAATTTTTGTTGCGACTACAGAAAAAATTTGTAGCTGCCACAAATCAGCCGTCATAAATTAACTAATTTGCGTGTGCTACAAATCGCATTCTGTGCGAAATACAAAAATTTATAGCAGACTCTGAATATGAGATTACTTTTTTATTGAAATTAATTGTTTTTTTAAATGTTTCCTTCAAAATACAAGAATTTCAATTAACAATTTTGTAAATAATAATGGGTATTCTAAAAATTTCAATAATAAATCTTCGAATGTCAATTTGTAAATGAAGATTATACATTAATGGAAATTATCTTAAAAATATTATTTAAAAACTGCAGCCGTGTAGAGCTTTTCATGATGTTAAACTCACGCTACGCACAATGGCATTTTTTACAATTTAATGTTCAAAATTGTCTAGAGCCTACAATTTTTTCGGATTTTGAAGCTCTTGGTCTTAAATTAAAGGAGATAAAATTTGCAAGAGATGCTTCTAAACTGATTTTTAAACTTTTAATTGTTTATACTTTTTTGTTACTTTGTTTAAGTTAACAATTTTCAATATTTTTAGAAAAATCTATGTATCTATCTATTGAATATAAAACTAATTTCCTTTAAAATCATGTCCTTTAATCGTTAGCAGAAATAGTTTTATTATAAAAGGAATCTTTTAAATATAAAAAGGTTAAAAGTTGATTCAAAAAAAGTTTAAATAATAACTAATTACTTTTGATTTTTAAATGAAATCCTTTTACGTCAAAAGGATAAATTCACGTGATTTGACGTTTGTAAATAAAACAAAATAATAAAATAAAAAATACTAATTACTCTTTACATAATGCAAAGGTAATCTGCACAGTTTTTATAATAATTATTTATTTATAATTATAATAATTATTTATGTATTTTAAAACTATAATTTAATTGAATAACTTTTTAAAATTAAAAAAATTAATAAAAGGTTATAAATGGAAATTATGATAAAAGAAATTTAGTTCTTATTTTTATATAGTTTACTTGTCTATATCAAAATATTATTTGCAGGCTTGTGTTATTATTATTTTATTTTAAATTAAATTTAGAATATTTTATAAATTTAAGTCCGAAATAATGAAATTATTATTATTGAATAGACAATTGTTTCGTGAAACATTCTGGGAAAATTCAAATAAATTATTTTTATAATTAAACTGATAAAATTTTTATTTTTAATAGTAAACAAAAAATCATTTAATAATTAAATTATACAATTTAAAGAAATTTCCTTTTAATAGAAAAGGAATTTAGACTTAATATTAGACTTAGACAAATATTATACGGCAAATCCGCTTATTGTAAAGGGATTCCTTTTTACTAAAATACACTGTCTTGTGAATGCATTATTATTTTTCTAGTGGACATACTAGATTAATTTAAATTGATTTTGATCATGTGCGATGGAAAAATAAAAAAATGAACATGATTTTATCTAAAAATATTGAAAATTGTTAACTTAAAGTAACAAAAAAGTATAAACAATTAAAAATTCAAATATCAGTTTAGTGACATCTTTTTCGTTAGGACGTAGAGAATGTATTTGTTTATTAACATTTCATAAACAAATTATAAAAAGTTTTTTTTTTAAATAAAAACATTTTAAAACAAAAAATTGAACCGCTGGCGACTAAAAGGGCATACGCACAGTTTTCGTGGGCCCCTCAAACAGCTGGAGACTCACTGAACGCCGGGCCTTCGAAAGTCACGCGTATGGACTTTTGGTTGCCGGCGGTTCAATTCAAGACGAAAAAAACCCATATTTTAATTTTTAAATCCGTCGACTGGAACTCGAGACAAATTTTTTCAATTAAGCAGTACTAAAAATTTCAATTGTTAATAACTTTTACAAAAAAAAAAAATTTTTTCTTTAATATTTTCAGGAATTCTTTTTAACCACATTAGGAGTCAAAAAAATATATTTTGTTTTAAAAAGAACATTTTTTAATTTTAGGTGATCCGTTTGAGAAATTTGGACCTAATAATATATTTTTTATCGAATAATTTTTCGCATAACATTTTTAAAAAAACTTTGTTAATTTTTAAATAATTTATAGGGATTACATTTTTCTTAATGTAACTAACTTTTGTATCAGACTGTTGTGGTCGACAGGTTTCCTTAAGAAACTAATTTGAAGAATTTTTTTATTATAATTTTTTAAAAATCAATTATTTTTAATTTTTTGTCTTTTCGAAGGTAGAATTTAAACTTTGTAAAATATAACATTGTCCAGTTTTTTAGCGATGGCGAATTTAAATTTGTATTTTTATTTGAACTGCACCAATTTGTATACATCTACATTCATGAAAAAATAGGCGAAGAAGAAAAAATGTTATATTAAACTAAAAACGGGAAAATGAAAAAATGTAGAGCAAAAGAGAGCAGTTTTTACTTGTATTGGAAAAGCTTTGAAAGGATGCTTTAGCCTTTTTTCACGTAGATTGACCATAAATTGGTTGGGTAACTAAGGAGGAAAATATCAAAGGCTCGTTTTATGGAGAGACGCGGGAATATCGGATTTTATTACAGCGCTGTATCTCAAGTAATCAATATATAATACAAGGGGGTTGTTGTTGGGGGAAGGGTGAATTTGATGTTTATGGTTTTCTCGTTTACAGGCAAAGTTACGTAAAAGCGAATTGTTTCGTTAGGTCACGTGACGCGAGAGAATTGAGGCTGACCCTGGCCTGCATCTGAAAGTCACAATATATACATATATACATATATTCGTCTGGATCAAACGTGCCAAGAAAATTCACTGTTTGTGTGTATATATTTACACACAGCTTTTCGCTCAGTGTTTGTTTATAAACTGTCCATGCTGAGCGTGATTGGTTTATGTGCTTTTTTAACAAAAAACAACCAATTTCTTCCTTCCTTCTGACCTTGTGGTTCTTTTGCTCGAATTTCTCTTCCATTTCAAAACGATTTACACTCTAGAATGTTTCGTTTCCATAATTTCAATCAAAAGAAAATTGTATATTACAATTTCAGATTTGTCTTCAGATTCACAAAAAGTTATAAGTAACATTATTTTATTATACACTATGTTCAAAATTGTGAAACCATTTGTAAAAGTCGAGAAAATCGTCAAATTAACAATTAAAACAATTAGTCATTGCTACACTATTAGCATTACTTATTGGCATTACCGTGTAATTTTATTCTTAAAAAATGCAGGTCGTCAAACTTGGATAAAAAAATTCAAAAAATTTCAAACAATCTTATTGACAGAAAAATAATTTTTAAAATTCAATCATATTTTTAAATTAAATTCTTCTTATTGTTTCTTGAACAGAATTTTAAGGCGAAACTTTTCTTCTAATAAAATTTTTTTATATAATTTTTCGTTTTTAAGTAAATTGAGAAAAACGTGATTTTTTAACCTAAGACATTTTAATGGATTTTGGATTTCAACTAGTGATTACTCCGTTAAATATTAATATTTTTTCACGAAATTATTACACATAAACTTATATTTTGCAAATTTTGTGCTTTGGAACATTTCTACTGTGGAAAAATAATTTTTGGATCATTTGATTTTTGAATCTATTTCTTGAAAGTTTTCGATTGGAACTTCTGTTTTAAAAATTTTGTACCCCAATCAATTTATTACCTTTATTATGAATATAAAAAGAAAATATTGCAACTGATATTGTTTTATACGAATTGTATGTTATTTCATTTTTTAAGAAATATATTTGTCAAGTATTAATTTTAATACTATTTATTTATTTAATAAAATTTTTACTGATTCATGTATATTTCTTAATTTGTTTTTATTTAATTTTTAAATTATTATTTCTTAATTATTGAATATTTAAAAAAAATGAAAAATACGATGGCAACAGAACGATGACCGTAACGTTGAATAAATTACCATACAGCACATTTATCTTGCGGATTCATTTTCGTGTTGAACGCACATTGGAAATCTTCTGCGAATTTTAAGTTATTGGAAAGGGCACCGATGACTCGAACTTCAGGGAAACTGTGCGGATCGTTTTTAGCAATATACATAAAATCTTCCTCTGTCATTGATTTACACTCTTTTTGAGCGTAGCTAATCCAAAAGAGTTGGCGTTGTGTGTAATTGACCCTTGGTAACAATGGCTCAAGACCATGAGTTTCAATATACTTTTCATAAGCTGAATATGCAACTTTATTTCCTACATAGTCTGCAATATTTTCACTTTGCGTTTGGTATCCGTTCATCTGTAAAATATTTATCAAGATATGTTTTTGCTGTACACTAAATTAGATTAACAATTTTCTGAATAGACTATTTTGCTACTGCAACTAGATAAATATAACTGCTCTCGTTATTAAAGATTTTTATCTAGGCGAAGTATTTGAACACCTCTTCAATTATTCGATTAATTTTTATAGATTTTAAAAAACTTACATTTAAATCAACTTCTTCGACTCTGTAGTGATTGTGTTGGTTAATTATACATTGAACTTTACGAAGAAATGTTGCATTAGCTTCTGGAGACCACCAATTCACACGCTGTCCTTTCTTATCATAATTTCTACCCTCACTGTCAAAAGCATGTGATATTTCACGTGCAATTATAGATCCCATTGATCCATAATTCATATATTTAGGTCTTTCTTCATCGTAAAAAACTCCTTGAAAAAATCCCGGTATTAGAACTAAAAAATATTTTTACTTTATAAAAAAATATTCCGATTACATAAACTATTTGGATAATAATTAAGATTAAAATTTAATATACACACAAATAAGGTTTTGTGTCCGTTCATAACCAGCAGTTGCATATGTTGCAGGTTGTAGCTGTTTCCAACTTTTCTTATTCCCTGTACCTCTGATTGGATCTACATTTGGTGTGTCTTTTCTATTAAATTCTGTAACGTTTGATAACGACTGAAAATAATCGCCTGGTGTAATTTCCAAGTTTTCGTAATATTCATCAATTTCTTTGTCATAAAAGAAATATAGACTTGGAGTTTCAACGATCATGAATCTCAACTTTTCTAATGCTTTAAGTTTCGTTTCATTGTCCAGCCAAGAACTCTAAAAGAAAAGAGAAAAATAAGTATTTTTCATTAGTATTAATTTCATAAAGAGAAATCATTTACTTACATTCTTTAGAATAGTAACATTATATTCTTCATGAATATTATGAATCATTTCATCTACATCTTTCGGAAACGAGTCATTATTAAAATGATTTTTTACATACAAAAATTTCCAAGCCTCATTGAAATTTTGAATCGTACTAGTATAACATATTTTAAATGGATACTTTTCTGTGTTAATTGAGTCAAAATATGATTCTGACATTTGGTAAATTGCTCTCCACATAAGGTAGTTTGCTTGATCTCTTTTTGAAATTGTTGGAATAAGTTTGTTAAACTTTTCAAAGTAGCTTATCTGATCAACATATATAACATCGTCATCATTAATTTCATTTGGCTTCAGCGACATATTAAAAAATTCCTTCCACGATATATTTGGATATTTTTGGACTAGTTCATTAACAGTAATTTTTTTAAATGAATTATCTTCATTGCTTTCTGGTTCATAAATCTGTAAACAAATTTTCTAGTAGAAAGAAAGGCTTTAGGTAAGGTTTTCTAATTTTTGAATACTTACTTCTTGCAGTTTATTATTAACTTCCAACATTTGTTTTAAACTATTTTCAACATCATTTTTCTCTATTCCAAACAATTGTCCTAAGGTAAGTAAGTTATTGTACAATTCCCGAGATGTAATAAATTCTTCCGGTTGTTGAATCTAGGTAATTGAATTATTTTTATGTAGACAAGAAATTAATTAAAGAATTTAATTCTTTGCTTCTTTAAACCCATATTTTTATTATATAATTTTATAATTACATTCAGGTTAACCGTGATATTATTCATATCTGCTGTGAGATAAAACGCAGAAATATAAATAAAACTTTCATGCAGAATGTTTCTGTATTCGGTTTGGGAGCCAAATTTTTCCCATTGATAATTCTCATCTTCCCAAGAAGATGAGATAATTTGTACACAATTTTTTGTGACATACATACACACACACATACATCTGGACATTTGCTCAGAATTTAATATACATATATCCTATATGAAAATGAGTCCATATAACCATGTTTTGAAAAATTGAAAATCGTCACGAATGCAAAGCTTTCTTATGAGGAAGCAAAATGGATAAAATCAAATAATTCTACTTTTTTATGTGTGAATTTCAGCATAAGAAATATATTACAGTCAGGTCTTCAAACTGTAACTATTAGTTATACTCACATGACTTGAAACTGTAATGTTCGAGCTAAGGAGTAGATTGTATTTCAGGGAATGTTACAGTTTAGGGACCTCACTGCATATAAAATTTAAAATTGTACAAAATGATCTCACAATCGTCAATGCAGCTTCTATAAAATGTTTTGATTAATCTGGCATATCTTGGTAAAGTAGGCAAAGTTTCATTCTGTAGATAATTCATCATTTCTTGAAAAATGTTATTTTTAATCAGTGGAATGTGATCTTCTGAATTGACTCTGTGTATTAAATTAGTATTTATGAATTTACCACAAGCAAAGTTGTAAAAATTATCACAGGGATCTAAACTTGCGTTCATATAACTTAACACTCTTGATGCTATAAAAGAGAACATTATGTCATTATGATATTATCTTCTACTCACCGAAAATTATGCTAATGGACTATACAGCTTTTTAACTATACTACACGGAGAAAAAGGGATTGTTACATCTGCTAACGAATTGTTAATATAGAACTAGCAAATCTGATTTGTTGTTGAAACAGTGTTTTTGTTCCCCTAACAACTGGAAATTGTTGTGATAACAATTAATTTGTCTAGAGAACAAAAATATTTGTTGCAACAACAAATCCGATTTGGTAGTTCTATATTAACAATCCGCTAGTAGATGTAACCATCCCTTTTTCTCCGTGTAACTTGCTACTCTTTAGATTTGTGTAATTAAATATTTTTTCTATTTTTTAAAGAATTACAAATATTATTTTTCAACGTTGTTAACCAAAGACATTAAAAAAACTTCTTTCAACCTGTGTCAATACATTCTGGTGTGGAACAAACATTTCTGTTCTCTGATGGCATTAAATCTGGATCGTCTGGAACTATATTTATCTTATGTTAATTTACATTTTTAGTTCAGTAAGAATCGATTTTTACGACTATATTAGATAATTTATGATATTACTAATATTATTTTTAAATCCTTATCAAACACTAATATTATAAAACATAAAAATATTTCACATTTTTCTTTTTCTTAGTACTTACAAACGGTTCTATCACTAATTTGTCCTCTTAAAGAGGGAAATGCAACGAGACTTAAACTAGAAAAAATTTTCCGTTTAAATAAAAGTAATACTTATGCATGAGTGAAAAAAAGTGAAGAGAAAAAAATACAAGAAAGATTGACTTAATTTTAATATATTATTTTGAACACGACTTACAGTATTTCAAAAAGCAGTAAGGTACAACCAGATTTCTTTATTTTTGATAACGTAACACTTTCTATTAGAGCGTACATTTTCATAGCTAAATTCAACAGTGTACAGTGAATCGGTAAGACTCGAAATTTTATTTATATTGTTCACAGTCGTGATTCAGGTGCGGAATTTTATGTTTTTATTATTAAATACCAAAAAATTTAGAATAGTAAACACTATTACATCAACAAAGTTTATGATATTTACACTAAAAACGAATTTTTTTTATTTCAATGGAAAACTAATATTAATTTTCTTGATATAAGAAATTAGCAAATTGTTTATTTTCAATTAATAATACAATATATTAATAAATAATTTTAGAGTTAACAAAGAAAGTTCTATAATATATCTCAATTATAAAAGAAGCTTTATTGGCGTAATAATATTTTTTTTTTCCTTTTTCAAAAGGCATACATTTTTGACAACTCCCTCAATTTAAATCTATTAATTTCTCCTGATGCTGTTTTTGCTAGTGCATTGAGAAGGAAAATTTAAATTCATGATTTGACAAAGAATGTTTTTTTACAATATTGATTTAATTGTTTATAAAAAAAATAAGTATTTTATAATTTATGTTATTTAATGATTTATAAAGTGTAATTATTAACTGTTATTTTTAACAGCCTTAAAATGCAATTTACAAAATTAAAATGTGATGATTTTTTAAAAAGTTGAATCAATTTTAAATCTTCTAAAAAAGTGAAGATTTTTATTATAAGCTATTAAACAAGGGAAAATTATTTTTTAGCTTTCTTTTTAGACAAATATATTTAAATTTAAAATGTGCAATGTCATTGTAAACATGTGATCACAAAATATGGGGAATGGTTTTTTCACAAAAAACCCCTATTTTTAATTATATTTTTATAAAAAATGTTTATATATTTATGTTTGTTAACAATTTGTTATGTAAAGTTTTTATATTTTTATATTTATATATTTGAATGAATCTTAACACATGATTGTTTGTAATGCTCTGAAGAGGCTCTGCGTCGTAGAGTGAAAGCTCAGTTAAACTGAATAAAAGAATATATGATCAGAAGAATAAAAAAAAGTTTTTAACATCCTTTCATTAAATATATTTAAGGTTTAATATGAATATTCGATAAAGGTTTCGTCTTTACGAATTGGAAAATATTTCTTTTTTTTATTTATATAAATGTTTACAAAATTTTCATATTTCTTTATACTTCTTTTACTTATATAAAATAATAGACGATGTAAAATATTTTCTGTTTTAAATTTAAAAAAAAATTTCTGACAAGTTTCCCAACTTTGTTAAATATTAAATAAGTATGCAAATAATCAAATAGTGGAAACATAAATTTAATAATTTTTTTTACTGATAGCGAAATAAATATTGAAAAAATATTTAATCTTTACTATTAAATGCATTTTTTTATTGTTTTAAAATTTTGCAATACACAATTTTCTACTTTTCTTAAAAACTTGTTTTTCTTTCTTTGTCTACTTGTTTCTTTAAAAATTTTAATTTATTGTAACTTTAGAAAATTTTTCAAAATTGACCTAAGTTTTGAAGGCAGAGGAATTACTTCTTCAATTTTTGACCTGTATAGGTCAAAACTGCCCTTTAAATTGACCGAATTTTTGAGGGCAGATTGAATTCTTTATCAATTTTTGCCCTTTAGGTTAAAACTGCCCTTAAATTTGACCGAAATTTGGAGGGTAGGGGGAATTGTTTGTCAATGTTTGACGTATGGGTTAAAACTTCCCTTAAAATTGACCTAAATTATGATTGTAGGGGGAATTGTTTTTAAATTTTTGACGTGTAGGTTTATCATCTTTCAAAAAATAAAAAGAACAAATATTTAGTTACCATAAATTTTATGATTTCAAATGTTTTTAATCCACCTAATAATGAGTGGTCTGTCAATTTTGACAGGTAGTAGTGTAAATTTCTTTGTCTGGACACTTTTTATTAACGGCAAATTTTATAATCTTTCCAAAACTTATATAAACAAATTTCTAAGTTAATATTTAACGAAGTTATTATCGTTTAAGGAATATCATATTTTTAAATGCTACTTTCCAGGACTTTATTATTCAAAGGAAATAAAAATCTTTGACTTATAACAATATATTAGGTGTTTTAATATAACTGTGCCCTTACATGAGGGTAGGGGGGGGACAAAATTAGTAAAAATCATCCTTACGTAATTAATGAACGATTCCTTGTCCCGTAATTATATACTAATTAGAAAGAAGATGTTAGTGAGTAGGAAGAATTTACTTTACACTCGAGGGAGAGTTGAAAATTATTTGACTTGATTTTCAATTAAAATAGAAACGATTCTAAACCATTGGGAAAACTTCCCCTGCCCCCTCTTTGTGTGAAAATCTAATAAGAGAAAAGAAACTAGAAACCTGCAAAGTGCTATTTTACTCAAGTTAGAATTTATCTTCAATTTCCGCAACAGATCTTCCTCATTTCCGCTTTCGTCGGCAAAATCCTTCCCTCCCCACTCCCATCTCGCCTTCTCCCTTCGTAGCGGTGAAAATCTTGTGATTTCAAAAACCTCAGTTCCCTCGCTATTCTTCCCCCGAAAAAAGTTCACTCTCTCTCTCTCTCCATTCTTTTGTCGGTAGCGAATCACGAACAATGAGGATTTCTTTTTTTTTCTTTTTGCAATTGGGGAGATGCTTTTCTGACGTTTCTTTATGAGCAAAAAGGGAGAAATAGGGGGGGGGGGTGGAGGGATTTTTTTTGCTAATATAGAAAATCGCCTTCTCGCTTGGTTAGCTAATATCCAAGCTTCGAGTTCAATTGTTGTTCGGGGAAGACAAATTTAATTTGAAAACCACGCGCGCAAGTCTCAAGGCAAAAAAGAAAAGAGATGGAGAAAACGTTTCTCTTTCTAAAGAGGGAGAGATATATAAAATATAAAATGGGGAAAAAGAGAAGGAAAATGATTCACAAATAGAAAATTTACCCTCTCTCATCCCGAAATTCCCATGGATTTAGAAACGGACAATGGCTGTGAATTGTGTGTCCTCCCCCACTTCTTTTTCTTCTCCTCTCTATCTTCTGTCGAGTTGTGGGAGTGAAAAAAATTGCGATGTTTTTATCCGCAGTTCTGACCCGGTGAAAATCTAGTTTACCCTTGTTGAACACCAGGGACATTTTTCAAGGAACTTCCGAAAACCCTTCTCTTTTTTCCCTCTCTCCCTCCCTTTCACCCTTCTTTCTTGAATACTATACAAATGCAAGGAGATTTATGAATAAATTTATCATCTTTACTTAGACTCGTAATTTATTACTTTTGGTGAAGAATATTTTTTTAAACTTTGGAAAATCACACCCCTAACTTTTGTACAGCTTTTCAGTTTTCGAAAAAAAATTTTAATGAAGTTAGCGTCAGTGCTGAGGGTAAAGTGATTTTATTCTGAGCTAGAAGAATTTAACAATTTTTGTTAATTTCAAAACATAATTTTTTCAACAGTTTTTTATAAATTTAATTATTTTAATAACTCTTGTAGAACTCACGCCAAGATATTTTTAACGACATCTTGAGTTTAAGATAATAGGTTTGATTAAATAACATAGGCATGGGGAAAATAAAAATTTCGTAACCCAGAGGACAGACCCTTATATTTCTACACTTTAGAGGTCGCTGAAACCGAATATGACCATAAAATTTTTTTTAAGTGGCCCATTTTCCCGCTACCACCCCTTTTACATATCCACACGGGAGTAAGGAGGTTAGCATTTCAGTTTTCAAAAAAAGTCAAGTATAAGTCGAGTAACAATTTTTTTAGAATTTCCAAATTAATTCTTTTAATTTTAAATCATTTATCTACAATATGTATTTAAATACTTATTGTTGTTTTTTTAAGGAAGCTATCAAATTAATAACTTTTATGTTTATATATTATTATACTTTTCAGCAATTAAAATTTCAATTTAAAAAATTTTGGCATAATTATTGAAATACAAAAATAAATTATTCATAAAATAATTAATGATTTTTTAAAAACTGCAACTGTACCTTTTTATTGAGTTTTTGAAATTTGGGTTAAATTTTATTACTTCATTTATTTCTTTATTTACAAATTACCTGTCAAACTTTTTACATTAAAATTCAACTACATACAATTTTTAATAAAAAAAATTGGGAAAACGGCAAGTAATTTTCTCAAAAGTACTGGAAAAATATGAATTTTTTAGAAATACTATGAAAATTCAGCAGGTATATCGCAGATCTGGCGAATCAGGAAAATGTCAGGAAAAGTAAAATTGGCCAGGGATAGAATCATTAATATTATTTTATTTTTGTTTACGTTTTAAACTTTGATCTCAACGAATTTTTCAATACAAAACCTTAAATTATTCTTATTTCTGCCAATAACACTGTCCGACAAAAATAAATTTTTTTTCTGTCCCTTCAATAATTCTGGTCATTTTCGATAGATTTTTTCACGCTGATTAAGAATCTAAAATAAAAATGCTCCAGCACGTCGAATTTTTTAGAAAATTAGTGTTAAAAAGTGAAAAAAGCATGTTTTTGGCTATATTTGATTATGCTGAACAGAAAAATAAGAGGCGCGAGAATTTTGTTTCTGGTATCAAATGAAAGCTAGAATCACAACCAACAATTTCCTTGAGGAAGAATTTAAATGCATTTCCGATAAGGCAATTAAAAATGATTTTTTCTTTTGCATTAAATTTTGTTATTAATCAAATTTTATTAGCACCATGCATAACCTCAGCATTGTGAAGCAAGTGATAAACAAATGAATTCTTTAGCATTTAAATTCATAACATTTTATATTATTTTCAGGTTACATATATTTTATTCCAAAAAAATGTTTAGCAATCTTGACGTTATAACCACAATGTTTTATAAAAATGGTTACCTTCGGAAAATTCTAAAATAGTTGGGCGCCAGTCCGATCGTTGGACACATAAATAAAACAAACAAAACAATATATGTAAAAGACTAAATTGAATTTAAATTTTCTTCCGGATTGAATTTTAGCTAACTCAGCCCCTTTGTTGGATAATAACAGAGGTAGAGCTTCGTTTATAATATTTGAAGAATTACGAATGCATTTTAATATAAAATCATTGACATTTATTAAATTTTAAATTTAAGAATTTTAACAATATTTGAGAATAATAATAAAAAAAAATTTCTTTATCAATTTGGGACTTGGGCAACTAAATTAATTTAATATTTGAATAAAATATTCAAGAATGAAAATAGCCTGACAAAATCTCACCAAAAGTTGAAAATTAATGACAGATTCAGCTAATCTCCAGGAAATCAATAATTAAAATCCAAATTCCGAATCATGGCACCAATTCACAAATTCACAAAAGTTAGAAAATATCACTAATATTAAATACCCAAATTAAATGAAATTAAATTAAATTGACTTCGCTAATTACGTCCGTCTCATGTGATTTCACAAAAAGAATTGAATTTTATATTGTTTATTATTCTCCCTGGAGATTTGTTGCTAAAAAAATGAAGATCAAATTATTAAAACTTTTAACAATGAATCGAAAACAATTGATTAATTTTTGAATAGATTAATAGAATTCAAATTAAAAGTGGAGAAAATCTTCTGAATCAATAATTGATTTGATGCAAGATGTTAAATCGTTACAGCACTCCTCCAATATAATTTTCGTTTGACACAGCCAAGTATTAAAATTGAAATTTTCAAGAATATATCCATAAATAAAATTCGTAATGTTCTCAAACTCCAAATTGACGTAATATTGGGTGACAAATTAAATATATATGGGCTTTATCTTCATTCAGCGATTAAGAGATTTGAGCAACGACCCAAATGTGTAACGAAACCTTCCAAGAATTGGATAAATCTTCAAGTTAATAAAAATGTAGGTTAATTAATTAAATTAAAAAAATATAGAGAATATTTGTAAATTGTAAATTTTTACAATATTACAACGTATATACTCAACAAAATATATCAATAATTTGAACATATAATTGATATCTTTGAAATAAAGTATTCCTGTGAATTTAACGTTTTGTTTTTCCAAAATTAAAACATTGCTTTCAGTAATTGTTTTTATCCATTAGAATAAAAGCAGAAAATATTAAAAATAAAAATAAATTTCAACATCTATCAATGAGAAAATAATATTTATAATAAAAAATTAAGTTAAAATTAATTTAATTAATTAATTAAGTGTTTAAATATAACAAAAAATTTAATTTGTATGATCACTGAATATCTAATTTATATATACTTTTTTTCTTATACTAGTTAGGCATTTAATTTCTATTAGAAGAATGTATTAATTTAATTTATTCAAAGTTAAGAAATAAAAACTGTAAAATACAATGAACGCTTAAATAAAATTTTAATTAAAAACTTTTGTAGGGATTTCTAATAATTAGATTGCTAAATATTTTTTTGGAATAAAATATAAGTAACCTGAAGATAATATAAAATGCTATGAATTTAAATGCTAAAAAATTTATTTGTTTATCACTTGTTTCACAATGCTGAGGTTATACATGGTGCTAATAAAATATGATTAATAACAAAATTTAATGCAAAAGAAAAAATCTATCGAAAGTGACTAAAATTATTGAAGGGGAAAAATTAGTGTCGGACAGTGTAATAAGAACGGACCAAAAGATATAATGAGCTTGTAATATTAAAAAAAGGGGGAATTTGTTATAAAAAGAAGAACGTACTTGTAGCCTTTGATAACGTGAATCGATTATGTCGAGAAATTTTCGAGGGGGTGTATTCATATAATGGAGAATCATTGTGAACAAGGGTGATTGTGTTGGGGGTTTGATATCGCGATTTGCATGTCGAGTTTCCTGCTATCAGAGAGCAAAGCGATTGCGATGCTAAGCTGATAGGTGCTAAGCTCGCAACCTCTGGGAAAGCGGAAGTGCGAATACGCCATGCTGTCAACAGCTTTATTGACAGACAGATCGATCAACACCGCATGCTGTGAGACAAACACGGCAATCAGGCCACCAAAATGAGCATTTGCATTTTGTCACATCGTTAATTACTGCAGCGAGATGTCCGCACGTCACTTGTAATTAACGTCATTTCGTCATATGACGAATTACAAAAAATCCCTTTCATCCCTTTTTATCTTTAATTTTATAATCCTTTATCTTACTTTTCCCAAATTATTAAACATAATAATAATAATAATAATAACATATTAAATTATTAATTTTAGGAAAAGTGATGAGAAATAAGTTTTTAAAAAGTGCATTTTGCCGTAAAAGACACTTTAGAATCAGATGAATGAAAAGTAACGGAATGGAAAAATTAACTCTCTTTTTCAAAAAGGAAAAGAGGAAAAAATGTTGGATAGAAATATCGCTGACTTGGTATATATGTATAGTTAGGGGGGAAAACCAACTCTATAGGAAAATGGAAACTGTACGATGAGGGTTAGTATAGATGTCAGACCTTGGGATACGTTTTAGCCGTTTTGCAAACTTGGTACTTTGCGTAAGACGCTGTCAGCGCAACAGGACACGTCTGACTCAGCACTATTTTCACTAAGGATCAGAGATCCTTACTTTTCGTCGTAGAAACAAGTTCGTTCGTTTCTCAACCGTAGACTGAATAATAAAGCAACTACTTCATCTAATTTTCAAACAAACTGTCAAGAAAGAATTTTAAACTGTCAAACAATATTACCATTTTTGCATTCTTATATATTCATGGGACATTCCACAAGAAATCGGAAATTATTTTGCTTTTGAATTCAAATTGTTTTCAAATATTTTTTTTTTATTTAGTGATCGTTGAAATGAACTACCATGTTTTTTTCAAATTTTTTCATAAAGCGACTTAAGAGATACAACTTTTTGAAATATCACGTTTTCTACGTAAATTTTTTTTCAAATGCTTATAACTCGGCCAAAAATTGATCAAATTAGACGCTCTTATATCGAATATTTGTTTTCACATGTTGTTTTTTAATAAAAATATGAAAAATTGTTTTTTAATAATTTACGATAAAATTTTTAAATTTTTAAAATAAAATTATATTTTTTAGAAAGTATGCAATGTATGTTGAATTTTTTTTGAATAATTGGTTCTTCTTTGAGAGGAAGCAAAAGGTCAAAAAATTTCTACTTGTTCACAATTTTTTGACAATAATTCTAATATAAAATATTTTCTTTTTGTTGCAGGTGAGTTAAACAACATATGTTTCCTGTCAGATTTTTCTCGTATATAGGTGAGCAATTTCACGGGAAGTGATCAAGGTAAAAATAAATTTTCTCGAATCGTGCCTAAACTTGGGGCTTTTGTAGTATTATAATAGACAGTAATTATTTATTCGTAAACATATTTTTCCATTTAGTTCAACAATTTCCGAGGGGTTGTCCCTTGTAAATAAAAAATTCGTAAAAAAAAATTTTATTTTTGTTTATTTAAGGGAAAATATCAGCTCCGCAGTATTTTTAGGAAATTAATAATTAATTAAATGGAAAGAAAATAATAATAATATCAATAATAACTGATGAACAAACAGAGAACAAGTGGCCGATTTTTTGTAGAGATTAACAGAAAAATTAGTTTTTGACTGATTCAATCAGTTAAAAAAATCTTCTGAAATATAATTTATTTTTAATTATGGTTCAAATACAGAGAGTGCATTGTGCGCAAAAACAAATTAGTTGAAGTAACGATATTTTTCCAAGATAATTTTTAGCCTGCAAATATAGTTATTTTATTGTTTGGGACTATATAATATCTATTAGTATAACTATTTTTGAAAATTTGAATCGCTGTTGAAAAGTAAATAATATTGCTTATTTACTTTCTAAATCTGAATTATAGTTTTCTATTAATGAAAGAATGCTGATTCGTTTACTAATTGAAAGAGTAACAATTTTTACTATTTTTTAGTTAAAAAAACTACTATTTGGTAGTAGAAAACTAGTAATTCAAATTGAGAGAATATTTTAAAAAATTAAAACAGTTTTGAATAAATTTATTTTTAATTTTGTAAATATTGGAGTTTTTAATAATTTATATTCAAGTTTCTTTGCAAGTAGTATTGAATCTTTGTAAATGTTTAACAGCAAAATTTTCAAAATTGGAATTTCGTTAATTGGTACTACTGAAACTTGAAGGTAATTGCATTTTTTAAGAGCTTTAGTTAAAGTTAGAAAAAGTTGAATTAGAACCACCAGTAACAAAAACAACTAAAAATTTGCGTTTAAAATATACAAAAGTATTGTTTAGATTAATAAAAAAATTTGCATAAAATCTATTTTTTTAATTTAAAAAATAATTTTATAACAAAATAAATTACTAAAAACTTTTAAACAGAATTTATATTATATTTTTTTGCTGATTTTTCATAATTATATTTTACCAATGAACAAGTGAAAAGTCTGATTTTGCTAAATGTAATTAACGAAATTTCAACTTTGTTACATAAAAATTATTCTTTTAGGAAATTTAATATTAAATAAAAAAATGAAGGGTGGAATTTAAAATTTTTCACCGTACAGATGAATTTAAAATCAAATTGTCGAAAACATAGACAGAATTTTAAAATTCGTTGGAAAAATTGTTGATGAAAAAAATACGTGAATCTGTTTTTTTTCTTTTTTTTGAGTTGATTTGATTTGGCGATAGAGTTTTGTGCGAAGGGGACCCTGCCTTGAAATCACACGTGGGCTGGATTATTAGGTGGTTTCCGTACCGAAGGATATTCCTCTACGCGAGAGGAATTTATCATCGTTTTCCATAAAATTGTTGAGCTTCCAACTTGAATGTATATTACTTGAACATATTGATCGCGGTTTCTGTACTCGACGTATCGGTCGTTTGAGTTCAATCCGTCCGTAAATAAGTTTGTTATGTGCTCCAAGAAAAACATTGTTAGGTTCTTTATATAGACTCTTCGATGAAATTTCCACAAATTCCATTTTTTTTGCACCAGAAGTTATTTTTGTTGTAGATTTCGAAGTTTTTCCAAGGAAGGTCTTTATTATTATGTTTTGAAAGTTCAGACGAACGAATTTTTTTAGTTCTTGAAATTCTTGGAATTCCTATAAATTTTAGCTACTTCCGCAGGCTTCGCATAGTATGATTTTTTAGACTTTTACTGACTTTTCAAAAATTGGATTTTTCGATTTTCCTTTTAAATATTGCAACAAAATACCACTTATTTGGTATAAAATGCAAACTATTTTGATTTTTATGGAATACAAAATAACTGTAGTCATATGTTTCTAAAAATCTGACAATGAGTATATTTTTTACAATTTTATTGAAAATAATTATTTTATTAAAACAGTTATGTTCACAATTTTTTAATTATGTAGATTTGTTTAGAATTTAATTATTTTCAATATTTTCAATTACACAAGGTGGAACCATTTGTTAAGGAAATAGTGTGGTTCTACATTTACACATTTTTTAGTCACTGACAATACCATGCATGTAAATTAAAAAATATGATTTAAGTGAAAGGAGTATCTAAGCTTCAATACTTGATATAATTTCGTTAAAGAAATAAATTAAATAATTTAATTTTATTAAATATGACTAAAGTTCTTCTTTGCTCCATAAAAATCGAAACAGGTTGCCATTTTATAACAATAAAGTGGTATTTTATTGCAATATTTAGAAGAAAAATCGAAACATTTTAACAACACAGTCCACGGAGAAAAATGGATTATACAATTAGGAATATAGAAAAAAAGATCATACTGAATATAATCTGATTAATTCCCTTTATAATCTATTTACAACCTTTCAATGTTTTAGAATTACTTAGTTTGTAAATTTATTTATGATTAATTCATCAATTATTATTGAATTGATAACAATTTTAATAATAATTTTTTTAATAGTTTTAACAGTTTTGTAGATTTATAAAAATGAAATTACCAGAAATTTTACGAATAAATAAATTTATGTTAAAAAAAATAAATTTAGTGATTGATCAATTAATTTAATTAATAAATTATTAGCAACAACAAATTAAAATTTTTTTTTAATTTTATTAATCTAAATCTATATTAATATGATTAATAATTTGAAAATGGTAATACTTAGATATTTAATTTTATAATTCTGGTTAACTGTCCTATATACAATGTAAAAATATCATAAGAAGTATAATCTGGATTATATTACTTATAATCCATTTTTCTCCGTGTACTTTGTGCAATAACTGTTCAGAAAAAGCGCCAATTTAAACTTCTTAAATGAATAAAATGCTACAACCAAAGTTTTATTTATGATCAAAAGTATTTATTGAATTCTGAATAAGTATTTTACATAGGAAACTACATTGGTGTTAAAATAAGACTAGAGGGTATTAAATTAATATACATTTTTAATGGGGTTAAAATAACACCAAAATTGTGTTAAAACAACACCAGCTGAAAACTTTACGCAACAAATTTTACATATATTTTTTTCTGTGATACTTTTCTAAAAAACTAGGTTGTCATTTATATTTCGTATCATGTGAACGTAAGAAGAAAAGATTTTGTAAACTTTCATGCAATGTTTAGTCAACTTATGCGCCCAACATTGAAAAACTGCAGACATTTAAAGATTTATTTAAAGTTTCATGAGCTTCGGAACTAAGGATTCAGAAGATTGCAATCAAGTCAAGTTAATTACAATTTTCAGATATGAAGTTTCAATTAGTAAATATACTGATAGCCAAGAAGAAACCAACATAATGTTTAAATTCAACTAGTAAATTAGTAAATTTAACTATATGTCAAATTTTTAACAACAGATTGAATGAGCAACCTGTATTTTACTAAACGAATCAGTCACTTTCTACTACTTATCAGTAACTCAATTCTGGTAATAGCAATTAGTATAATTCTACTGATATAATCTATCAAATTTTACCAATTCAAAATTAAAAATTTCAGTTCAACATTGTCTCCATCTTGCCATGTAATGTCTAAATACTACTCCAAAATTACACATAAACAATTATTGATACACATTTTTAAATATATTTATAAATTATAATCTAACAAGATGTTCTAGTTATTACCAAGCTAGAACCAGGTTAAGGTATATTCCAAGCTAGCACCATTATATACCCAATAATAAATATTGGCAAACCTTGACAATTTCCACGAACGGGAAAGAATAATTTCATTACAATTTTTTACAAAATCTAATTTTTGTTGATAAATACAAACGAGAAAACCTTACTTAAATTTTCTTAAGTTTAATAATTTTTTTTCATTGACAGTGTCAATAAAAATAAAAACGTTTCAGTTACTTTGTAGGTGATCCTTAATGTATTATTTAAAACAAGAATAAAATTGAAACAATTTATGTATTACAAAAATTGTACATAAAATTGAATTGCGCATTTTATAATTACCCATATCAACGGTATATATACTTTTTAATACTCAAATTAATTATTTATCAGTAGTAAAAATCGAGAAAAGGACATAGAAATCCTTTATAACAGTTTCAGTTTTTCTATGAAAGTATATACTAAAAAAGACTTCAGATTGCTTCTCTTGATTAAAGTTCTATAGAAAACTTTGTTACAACTTTTTCGCAAAAGAAAATCATTTTTTAATTCGCGAATACAAATTTTTCCTCTAATTAATGATTTATATTGTATAATTAATGGTCCAAGGGGGGCGGTATTGTTTTCTGAAATGCCTTCATTAATATCCTTGGAAAGTTTCACGGAGAACAATATTATGAAAGTGACATTGTTGCCTATGGAAAATGAGACTTTGATCAGATTTGATAGTTTGAAAATCGCGTGAATCAATTCCCTCTATTGTTTGTATGAAAAGAAACTACAAGCAATTATTATTCCAGATTATATATATATATATATATAAGCTAGTTGTAATGAAAATGTCTAACTGAATCAAATGAAAGCTTCTATTGTTTTGAAAAGCTATGTTTATCGATACGCTAATGTATATTTGCGAACATTTGTATAGATTCTCGCGTACATTGGTGTTTTATATGCAAATGTATGTATATTGTATATATATATATATATATATACATATATCGTTTTGGAGCTTTTGCTTTTACGAAAGACAGCATGCGAGATTCCTATTCAATTATGGGTAAGCCGATTGGGTAAAGTTTCGCAAATGCCGGAAGCTTAGGAGTCGGAACTTGTCGTTGCCAATTCATGCATTCAACAACCATCGATTATGTTCATATTAAACACTAAAGTTCGTCTATACTTCCATCTTAATTCGCTTCAACAGAATCAACACTCTTCAATGAATTCTTTATTATTATTATCATTATTATTATTATTATTATTATTAATGGAAATAATTCTCGGTGAAGCTAGCGATCCATCAGCCATCAAAAGAA
The DNA here is from genome assembly GCA_032872475.1 of Leptopilina myrica (nomen nudum). Lineage (NCBI taxonomy): Eukaryota > Metazoa > Arthropoda > Insecta > Hymenoptera > Figitidae > Leptopilina > Leptopilina myrica (nomen nudum). The sequence continues at coordinate 27,988,980 of CM065461.1, read as the reverse complement.
TACATAGGCGTCGCCACACATAGCATTTACGCTACATGAGGGTTTTTGCGAATTTTTAATAAAAAAAGTTGTAAGACCACTCAAAATTTTCCAAAATTTGCAAGGAATTCACCTATATTGATAAGTTCAATAGTGTTAAACTGGGCCCTTTTTATGTCGACGTCAACATATTTTTCAATTGAATGTATGTAGATTTTATTCAGTAAATTCCAGGGAATTCCATTTTGAAAATACGAAAAATCTTTTCTGTCTGTTGTTTTCTTGTATTCCGGAGTCTTATTTATATTCGCTTCTGCTCACAAAGCAGAATCCAAAAACACCAAATAAAATTCTTAATTAACGTGTAGAAAAATCGCGACGCGTCAATAACCTCAGAAATAACAATATATACAAAATCAATAAATATGTGAAACCTAGAAATAAAACAAAAGCATACGCTTACAACTATAACTTCAGATGCGGATATAGATCCGGAAAAGAAAATCAAAGATTACTAATTTACTATGAGTAATATTAATAATAATTCTTATAAATTGTTGTATTTCAAAGAGGTCAGAAAAACCTTTAATTTTATTTTTAACTTTAACTTTGATTTTGTAGTTTTTCTCGAAATGAAGTTTTTACCACAAAAAACATATTTAATATTTACCTTACTATTTGAAACTTTTTGTTATTTTAGTTTTTAATTATTCGTTTTCAAAAAAGTTGCAAACTTCAGCTTTATTTTTTGAGTTTGATTTTGAAGAAAGTCTATAGAATGAATCGAGAAAAGTTTCCTTCAATCTCGAATTATAAAATTGAGTTTTTCTTTTGACTTTCTTTCTTTTCTTTTTAAAAATTAGGGGATTCGTAACTTTCAAGTATATGTAGAAATTTTCGTTTAATTTTCAAAGGTTACTTTTATAGTGGATTCTTTTCCCTTTTTTTGGAGAATAAGAAAGTTTTGTTGTTTAAAATTTTTTTGCTGACATAGACACAAGTTTTCAAGTAGGCAATATTTTAATTAACAACGATCTCTTTAATCTGAAACTTTTCATACTGTCTCTAAGTTCTTTTGGTTTACTTTGTAAAAACACGTTTTAAGTTGAAAGTTTTTTACGATGGTAAACTTTTAACGATGAGAAGGTGGGTAGGTGAGATCTTTACGTTTATACTTAAATAGAAATGACGTTATTCTGCTTGGTTGTCTCTTTAATGAGAGAATAGACACGATCGTAAAACGAAATGAGAGCTATGCAAAGACGATTCTAAAATACAATTAAATTTCCACAAGTGTATTAAAAAAAAGAAATATTCCAAATACAGATTATTACTTATTTTTGTTCAAATAAAATGGTGCACAATTTTTATTCTAATTTTTTTTTAAATTATAAAAAATTTTTATAATTTGACAAGTATTTATCACTTTTCTGAAATCATATTTGTGAAAATTAATTAGGTGAATAAGTATGATTATTTAATAATTAATTAATTTCATATTAACAGAACTATACACATTTGACTGTTGGCGAACATTTCAAATTATCATAGAAAAAATGCTACTTTTACGATTTTTCTTCTAAATATTGCTAAAAAAACCACTTGTTTGGTATAAAATTAAAATTTTTTTTTGCTTTTTATAGTGTAAAAAATAACTACTATAAAATATTTCAAAGGCATTTTTGAATATTTTTATTAAAAAAATGAATTTGCAAAATACATATGTAATTAAACATTTTTTTATATAATTGAAATATTATAAAATTTTATTCAAAACAAATTAATTTCTGAACTTTCTTAATTACAAATTTTTAAAATAATTCCATTTTAAAAAATTTGAATAAAAAATCTTCATATTCAAAAATAAAAATTAACTAAAATTAGCTTAAAACAATATAATGAAATTTTTTTACTCTGATGTAGTAGTTTTTATACACTGAGAAAAAAATGCTATTGAATCGATGACATATTTGTTTATTTTACCTTTAAAATTAAAGAAACTAGTAACCATCTTGATGCAGTTTACAGATATCAGAAAAATGTCAAAAGTAAATCTAAATTATCTGCGTATTGGATCAATTTCTAAAATAAAAAATTATTTTTGTAGTATAATACTGAGTTGACAAGCAGTTCTTCCGCAGAAAGATTATTCAGCAGTGCTGCATTAATTCTTCGCGAAAAACGGAACAGGCTAACAGACGAAATGTTTGAAATTTTAATTAAGTTAAAACTTAACAAAAATATTAATAAAATGTAAAAACTCAGTTTCTGTTTTTTTTTTAATTTTTCTATTATACAAATTTTAATAAATACAGTTATTTCTAATTTTTTCTTTCTATATGCCAAACACTTATCAAACCTCAATTGATAAGGGGTGGTAGCGATTCTACGCAAATAAACCCTACAAAATAAAATTCTACACAATTAACTCTACACCAGGAAATTGTACCAGGGTATTGTACTGTCAATTTTATAGCATGTTTTTGAACGTATTTGAATACAACTTTTATAATAACAAAAGCACGTGCTATTGATCTAAAAACCTATTTTATCGTCTAAAATATACATGTATGCAAACTATAAATACTATTTAATAATTTAACAAAATTTTATTTAAAATAATGTCAATAATATTATTTTGAAATAACTAATATTTTTTTAATAAAATTGTATTAACCCTACATCTCAGCAATTTTACGCATTTCATTAGACAACATAATGCTTCTATATAGTTCTAAATTATAAGTTATTATATTTTAACATACATTTTTCTTAATTCAGCACAGAAATTATTCTTTCAACAAACTTAAATTCAATAACATTGACGCTATTATACCAACAGTTTTTTTTCTCAGTGTATAAAAATTTCATTTTGATGCATTTTTTCCCCACATTGTAAAATTCAATTACTTTCGAAAAATTACAATACAATTTTTTCAATTTTTTTCAAAAAACTTTATAAAATTTCAATTATTTGGTTAATTTTTAAATTGTATTTAATTAAAAATCTTACAGCTCACAAAGATTATTTGAAATTTTTTTTCAAATAAATAATTTTAAGATGTTTTTATGTAATTTTTTAACATCAATAATTTTTAATATTTTCAAAAATGTTGACCTTAATAATGTTCAGTAACAGTTATAATTATTGTAAAAAATTCAATTTTTTATTTAAATAATTAAATTTTTAAAAAAACTTTATATAAATTATTTAAATTAGTTTACATATTTATATCAGAAATTTGTTTAAAATTTGTAGAAAGTAATTAAATTTCTAACGGATTACAGTTTTCATTTTAGGAATAGTAATTTTTCAGAATGTTTGAAATTTTAATTGGAAAAATTTTAATTTCTATAAAAAAATAAATGAGAAGTAATTAAATATTTTTTGAATCAAAATTATTATTGAAATTGTGAATAATGAAAAATAGAAAATGAAATAATATTTTTTCCATTCAGCTACAACAATAATTGGAAAATTCCCAAGAAGTTTATTATTAATTTCTACAGTGTTTTGGTAATAAAGTTTAAATGTTTCACTAAAAATGCATTAGAAGCTTATAAAATAGTTTAATCTCCTTTATAAAGTTAGAATATTCAAATAGTTGTGTTGCTGTTTGACCATCAGAGAACTAGTTTTAACAGTTTACTATAAAGAGGCGAGATGGCAGCACGCGATAGTTCAACAACTTTAAAATTCTTTTCATTACAAAACTTCTCCATTTTCCAAAATAACTATTATCTTCATAATGAAACATAATTTACTTCCTCTATAAATAATTATGTAGGTAACAGAGTTAAAATAAAAAAAAATTATTTAATTTCAAATTGTGAATACATTCTGTCACCTAACTAAACTGCTTTGTTTTATTGAATTTTAACTTCCGAGATATTAAAAAGTCATCTATTTCGATTAAGTTTGTTGTCCCGGGTAGAAAAACAATTTAAAAAAGCATCTCATTCGTATTCTCTTGTCGTTGGCGGTCTTTTCCACCGCCTGTCGACGATAAGAGTGATTGAAAAATCTTCACCCTGGATTTAATCCCCATCACCAGGATACCTCACGGGACAATAGCAATCCGTTGATATTGATTTACAGGGAGTAACAGAGGAATACAAAGTGTCGATGTGAAAAAAAGTGTATATACACTTCACACCAGAGTGTATTCCTCCGGGACATTTTTTTATTCTGCCTGAAACTAGAATATTTCCGGCTTAAAAGGAGTGTTTACTAAAATTAAATACCTCTGCTCTCAGCATTTTCTTCTGCAGCTTGAAAAAAATAATGGATTTCAAGAAATGTTTTCATTCGAAGAGAAATTGATTTTTTTTATACATCATTGTGCATTGAAAGGTACTGATTATTGAAAATGTTTTACTTAATTCATGTCATTTAATGGTTCTGTTGTTAGTCCCTTTATTTGTTTACTATTCACTAACTTTCTAAATCTCAATTAGTTAAAAGTTGCTAACGAACTTTTTAAATTTGAATTAGTAAACATTTATACTAATTTCAATTAGTGACTGAATTTTTGCTCTTGAAATAGTAAATTTTACTAACAAGTTATTAGAAATTAATATTTCTTAGTAGAATTTACTAATTTAAAAGCAAAAAGTCAGTTACTAATTCAAAATAGTAAACATTTTTACTGATTCAAATTTTTAGAGTATTTACAGAAGGACATAGTTTTTAAAGAATTGAAAACATTGAACATTTAATTGTAAAATGACGAAAAATTAAATATTTTCATATAGAAACAATCTTAAAATTTATCTTCTTTAAAAAGTGCATTTGAATAAAAAAAATTATAATAATACATAAAAACTAAATAATGCTAGAGAATTGCATTTATAAAAGCGAAAAATTATAATTTTTTATATTTCGTGCAAAAAATTAGGCATTATTTGAACTGAGAAATAAAATTATAGTTTAGAACTCGTTTGGTCCCTTTTTTCTTTTAGTTTTTTTTTGCAACCATAGGAATATTTTTTAAGAGGGTAGTAAACGAAGGATTTTCTATAGAATGTGAAATACGTGTGAAAAATTTAAAAGACAATCTGGATCTCATATTTTTATGTGTAAAGTCCTAAAGTCATTTCTTTCTTTATGACGTATATCAGATTTCTGGAAAGCAACTGTACGATTTACGATCAGGTTTTAAATGTTCGTTTTTGTATTCTCATATGATGTGAGAATACGAAAAGTGTATTACATTAGTTTTGCACAAGGAGAGAAGTGACTCTTTGACAAATAATTTTTTTTATTAAAGTGTCCTCTATACGAATATGATATTAGAAAATTAATAAAAAATTGTTTAACAATATTTTTTTGCATATAATTAAAAAATTGCAAGATTTTTTAAAGATTTCTTATTACAAATTCTTAAATTTTGAAGTCAAAAAATTTTTTTGACAGCTAATGTTACCATAAATCGTGCACTCGATTGTTATACTTTCAAAAAATATATTTACTTTTTGAATATAAACATTTGATTTTTCAAAATGTCGCCTAAAAACTCAAAATTTTTTGAACATTTGAAATTTGATGCTCGATGTACATTTTGAAAATGCTTCCTAAAGAGTTTAACTGGCCCTTTTTCAATTATTTTGAAAGAAGCTACTCTTAAAAATAAATCTACAGGCACATAGCGAGTAAAGCTAAAGATGTTCAAAATAATTGAAAAAGAGTCAGTAAAAATCTTGAGGAAGCATTTTTAAAAGGATGGGATAAAATTGAACCATTTTTCCTGCTATATGGGATTTACTATTTTGATTTTTAAAAAACTAAAATCCTATTCATAAGTAGCGACCTCAAAAAATCCCTGAGTAAGGATTTTCAAAAAAATCCTACTGAATTATACACTGAGAAAACATTATACTTAAATGAAACACAAAAATAATGTTAGACGATTTTGTTTAATTGAAAATAGTTTGTAAGTTTAATCTCAATATGTAGAAAATCTCTACTGCATTGATTCAAAAGTATTATTTGTTTGAATAATTATATTTAATTCAAACATATTTTCTGTCACGGTTTAAACAAAAATTATGTTAAAAAATTTTATGTTTGAATCAAACTTAACAGTTAACTACAGATAATTTAAAATCAATCACAATTTATGTTTGATTTAAATATATAATCTTTTAAACTGAATCAGAAAATATGTTTGAATTACACTTAAATATGTTTGACTGTATAGCAAAGATATTTTAAGTTTGATTTAAACAAAATTTGTTTAAATCAAATAATTTTTTTTCTCAGTGTATGCAAAAAAATATTGTTAAACAATTTTTTATTAATTTTCTAATATCATATTCGGATAGAGGACACTTTAATAATACAAAAAAAATTATTTGTCAAAGAGAAAATAATAAGTTTATTAGAAAATATTTAAGTTTCAAGTCAGACTAAAAATTCAGTGCATTCAGGTGTTAATGGGTTAACGCTAACAATTAGAAATAGAGGAATGTGGGACAAAACCAGATTTTTTTATCTACTCTAGAAATTTAATGGATTTTCCAATACTTTTAATAAAATTTCCTTATTTTAATATTACTGGTTTAAATGACATGAAATTGGTAAACTATCATTTTTAAACAAGTTTTTCTCATCACACGGGCATTTTTTACAAACTTTCTCCACGAACCATCGACACGTATCTTTTTAATTACCTATAAATTCAACAAATTTTTTTTAATCCATGCAAAAACGCGATTATAAAATGGGAAAGATGAGAGTAATGTAATGCGAATCATATTGACAGCTGAGCATTTACGCTCGCTGTATACATTTTCGAATAATTTACCTATGTAATTTATATATTTTTAAATCCATATTTAAAAAGAAAGTAAGCGAAAAAGAAGAAAGTGACTTTTTCCATTTTTATATAAATAAAAACTAAAATGTTCAAAATTTATACACATTTCTGTTAATGTGTTGGTTTAAAATAAATTTTGCTATACATCCGCGAAATAGATTTTAACAATGTTAACAATTTTATTTATTTAAAATACAAATCATTTGCAATTATGACATAATAATAATTAATTCATCAATACTGGCTGATCATAAATAATATTGTGTTTATAGATTTAATTTCAAGGAATGAAATCTCCAAATAAATTGTATATAAAATAAATATGAAAAGGTTAGGGCAAAAACAGTTCAGTTGTTTTAAAGGTGTAACGTGAGAGTGGTTTTTTCAACGGACGTATCGAATTCTTCCATGTAAAAATTGTCGCAAATGCACAAAAAACTTTGAACAATTAAAAAAAAATATGTTTCTCCATGTCAACAATAAAATGTTTCTTTTTTTATTACTTTTTGTTCTCTCTGCACCCAATTGTGAATTATATACAAGTGAAAAGAATATAATAAGTAAATTATTGTAATCGTTTCAATCATAAGTGCGCATTGTGGAATGCATTACGCGCTTCTCCCGCACGTCAGAAGCTCAGGTGGCCTCGTTCCCAGTTTCTAAACGGCCTCGTAAACATCTATAGTAGTAGTTGTTCCTAGTGCTTTATCACTGAGAACTAACCATCTTCTTTTATGGTTGACGAAGAATCCATTGCTGAACAAAAAAAATCTTTTATCAAAAAATATTAGTCGTCATTTTCAACTTTCAATGCCATCAATTTATTAAAAGAAAAAAAGGGTTCAGCAGTCTTTAGTTCAATATTGCTTATAAATCTTTATCGGATGTCTCAATATCACCTCTTTTATTTTCATTGTTCACAAAAAATTCCGAGATATTCTTTGGACCATTTTTTCTTTGCTGTTCCAGTTTTCTGCTTTCTTTTGTTTCTTCGTAAATTTATTTAGTAATAATTTTCATTTTTTCGTTTTTAGGGTTCCGTTCACAATACGTGTACCGACCGAACCCTTATTTAATTTTTTGCTTACTCTAAAGTGTAATTACGATTATATCATTAATTAAAATTCCTAATATAACTAACAGATTCTACGATTTAGTTTTTTATTATATAGGTATTGCTTTTTTCTATGCAAAATACTATATTTTTATTTTTACCATTAGTGTTATTATTATTATTATTATTACAATTGTTATTATTGCTTGTATTAATAATGTAATAAAATTACATTATATTTATTGTATTATATGTAATAAAATTGTAACAAAAGACGAAAACGAAATTGAAGGAATTTATTATTACGACATTACGTAACTGGTTATTAGATGCATTAGTTACGATGGTCGTTGTGAATTGCCACTGGAATGAATCATTGCATGAATGATTCATTTTGTCGATATTTGATTTAATTTTCCAAATAGAAATGCCTTTGTCGAGAGAACGATGCACTTATCTCTGATTTTCTATCTTCTCTCATTTTTATCTATTTTCTCGATCACAATAGACCGAAATCTCTCATCAATTTTGTTTCTTGTTAAAATTTATTTTTAATTTTCTTATCTCGTCTATTATATAAACATGAAAATAATAGATAATTAAAAATATAATGACAATAATAATATACCTAAAAATAAGTTACCATTAAAACATGACACAGAATATATATATTTTTATTATTAGTATTAATGGAAAATAAAAATTTGAAAAATAAATATTAGTTTACAACAATAATATTTGTAATGACAAATCTGTTCGCAATTTGAAGTTAGTTTTTGTTTCCTTTAATGTTTCTCAACTTTTTAAATTAATTTTTCTTCTTACATATTTTCAACTTTAAAATTAATGTTTTGAACATCATCGAATTGTGGCAAGGAATTTTATCTAAAAATTTGATAATAATAGAGTTTATTAAAATGTTTGAAAAGTCAAATTAAATTCTTTTTGAAGAATTTGTTTAAGTTTTTTTAAATAGTGGAGTTTATTAAATAATTTTAATTAAAAACTTTGAAGATAATTGGGTTTTTTAATAATTGAAATTGTTGAATTTTATTAAAATTTTAGAAAATAATTGAATTCTTTTGAAATATTTTATAACAAATTTAAAAAAAATTGAATTCTTTCGTGAATTTTTTTGAAAATAAAATTGAATTTTTGCAACGATTTTATAACGAATTAAGAAAAGAATTACATTATTGCATGAATTTTTTTTAAATAATAAAATAATTAGTTGATAAATTAGTTAATAATTTAATTTTTTTAAAGTTTGAATTTGAAATTATTTAAAAATTCATAATTGTAATTCTAAAAAATTTGTAATTTAAAAAATAACAATAATAAATTAAATGTAACATTTGCTAGTATTCTAATAATAATAATAATAATAATAATAATAACATTATTTTTATTTTATAAAAAATATTAATATCAATTATAGTAAATTATAATTTATTTCTTGAAATTCGCTTAAAAAATTGATTTTGACAAAACTTTGAATTCAAAATGAATGAAAGAGGGGACAGTTCTTTGAACGTGATAGAATGTCTTGTCCTCATCGAATTAACAATTCGTAGGTGACGTCACAGTATTCAATTTCCGGTTACCTTATGTGTTCAGCAATAATAAATTTTTACAGATTCACTTGAATGTGCTACTTGTATTTCTTCGCTCTCGTATGTTTATATAATAAAGACTAAATAAATAATAAATTAGCATTTAAAATAAAATTATTTTATTTATTTTCTTTTTAATTTGTTATTTTCTGTAGTTACAAAACTTTTTTTCTTTGATTATAAATGAGACGCTCTGTGAAGAAGTATTTTAGAGGCAAATAATTTTAAGGTTATGTTTGTCTTATTTTTTCCTCAATTAAAATTTTATGTGTTTAATTTAAAACCAAAATCAGTTTTTATTAATTATTTTAGATGTACTAAAGACATCAAAGTTTTGTATTGAAACTTGATCCTCTTTATATATTTTTATTCTAAAAATTACAAACATAACCTATAATTTTTTGCTTCTAATATATCTTTCTTCGGGGAGTGTAGCAAATTTATTAAATTATATATATAAAAAAAAATTTGATTTGCACTTTGTTTAAACTAATTTTAAATTGAAAGATAGTAGATTAATTTTTATCTTGTAGAAATATTTTTTGTTCATCTGAATTAATTTTTTATAAAAATTTAAAAAAAAAATTGTTGCCGGAAGAAAAATAAAAATTTGTTTCCACTCACTATTACGAAATGAGCTATGAAATTTCTTGTCGATTAGATTATTTCATCGATATTAAGATGAGTGCGTATTCTGAGCGAGTCGTTGCATTCGTAATGATATGACTCGTTTTAAGTCGATGTCACTTGTGAGTCAGAAAAGTCGATGGTAGAAGAAGGTTTTATCCATCATCTTCACTTGGTGTTCACTCGATTCGTTCACCACGCTTCTAAAGCGTCGCAGTTAAATTTTCAAACAGTTTCCTTCCCACCATTTTTATTTGTTTACTCAAAGTCTGTCCCCTTCAGTTTTTAAGTGACAGTGTTACCGTGTACAGTGTGTTCTCCATATTTTGTGATAATTTTGTGATTTATAAAATTTTGTGCTTGAATAAATTAAAAAAATTTCAAAAACATTATTTAAAGTTGTCAACTTAAGTTTAAAAAAATGTTTAGTATTAATATAAAACATAGAAAGAATTAAAAATGAAAGTATTGAGTGCGTCCAATATTTTCTTTCAAAATAGTTGAAAATTTATAACTATAAAAAAGAAATTTATATTCGAGGAAAATAAAATGTGTAACTTTTTAGAAAATAAATTTGTAATTATAGAAAATTAATTAATAGGTACTTTAGAGAATTAATGTATAATTATGAAAAATATATTTTTTAACTACAGAATATAAAATTAATAAATAATGTAGTTGAATAAATTTCTAAAGTTGTGAATTAAAAAAAGAATTAATAAAATTATAAACTCTAAACGAAGCTGATATTCAATGAGTCAAGAGTGAAAGAAAGAAAGAAAGAAGAATTCATTGTACAAGACAAGAAAGGAATTTCAATCTCTATCAATTGTGGTTAGTAAAGACTCATACAAAACCAGATTTAATTCAGTAGTGAATAAAATTCAAATTAAGTCATTAAATATTAATTTAAATTGGATAATAATTTGTCAATCATTTTAAAATTAATTTTTAATTTCATTGTTTCTTAACTATATTTATTTTTATTCTTTCAAATAATCCGAACCTTTTGTCGTTCTTGCATAATGTGGAAAAATTAATTTTAGTATTGAATTATTTATTTATTTCTAAACGAAAATATTAAACACACTTTTTTTATATTTAAAATAAAATTGATAAAGAGTAAATTAATTAAATAAAAAAATATGAATATATGAATAAAATTAATAAGAATTGAAAACTAAAATTATGAAAAAATGAAGGACTAACTCTGCTGGGGATTGAAACCCACAACCTATCAATTTCTGGTTGATTTATTTTCCACTGAGCTCTCATCATAAAACTATATTTATTCTTATAAAAAATAACGTTTTGATAAGTATTTTTATTTTCGTAAATATTTATTTAAAATTAATAATAAAAACTAACATTTTTGTTAGCATTTTATTTTTCTAATATCAGTTTTATATCCAAAGTAATAAAATCTTCGTCCCTATTATTCTTCAACAATTTTCTGATTCATGGTTATAAATACATATATATATATATATATATATATATATATATATATATATATACACATTGAATTATGTCAATCTCCGTGAAAGATATAAAAATGAACCTCGTTACGCATCAACCGTAAATACTTAAAACATTTGTGTGCAAATTTGTTTTATATAATAGGGAAATACATTTAATAACATTTTCTCATGAACTTTAATAACAATGAAGTATACATTAAAAAAAACATTCTCTCAAATGAAATATTTTCTTCCCACTCTGCAATTTTGTTTTAATGTTCTTATTGTAATACGCATTTTACCATGAAATTGAAAATTCATATTCTCTCGATAATTACAGAAATTGTACAGTGTGGACAAGTTGTAATTTTATTATTTTTTTATTTTTTAATCTCATTTTAAAATTGTTATTGAAAAAAGAGATGGGGAAAAGAACATCAAGTTTACGGAAATAGATTTTAAATTATACACTTGTTTCAAGGTTTTTCGTAAGGCCTGTTATTATTGTATAATATTTCACACCCAATTAAATTTAAATCAAACTATATAGTTTAAATTAGAATTTTTTTAATGTAAAAATTCTATTCTTTTTTTTATTCCTTAATGTTTTTTTAATCATTATTTGTTTTATATATTTTGGTTAATAGTTTAAACATATAATATATACCAATTGCTTAATCTTTTATTACAGAGTAATTATTTTAAAGTAAAATTTTTAAAATTTCAAAAAAATACAATATTTTGAAAATAGTGATTAATTTTATAAATTTTGATAAAGTCTAGACTTTATATATACATCAATCAATTCGTTTTCACGTCAAGGAATATAATTTTGACAAGAATTAATTAAAATTTCGTTATAGAAGCAAGTTATTTTAAAAAATACAAAAAAATGGATTTTTAAATTTTGAAAAAATGTATAAAAAAATTTCTTTTGATTTATTTGGAAAATCTTGTGTCAGATTTTAGGTGTTAATGACTGCAATGTACCTACAAAATTTCAGGAAAAGCCATTAAAACGTGTGTGAGATAATTTGTACACTATATATTTTTTATTTAAATCAATAATTTTGCAGAATCAAATATTTAAATGATATATTTTTTAGTTATTTTTCAAATAATTTGACTTATAAGTGAATGAAATTAATTTTTAATAAAATGAATATTTTGTTATTGTTATTTAATTTTTTATTACTTCTATTTACTACAATTTTTATCTTTATTATACAAAAGGGAATAAATTTCATCAGCCAAATTAGATGGTTAGAATTAAATTTATGCACATTCCGAATCTCATTTTCTCGTCCCAGTTTCCTCTTATTTGCTTATTCGAATTTGGCGTATATTTAGCCTTGGCCTTTGAGCCAGACATATAAATAAATATATATATATTGATCATTTTTGCATTATAAACTATAGAAAAAATGTTTTAAAAATTTTAAGGTTAAATTTTCGCTTTTTCAAGGACACAACTTCAGATTTTATTTTGTAACTAGACCAACCTGACGTAATACAAACATTTTAGCCATTTACAAATACGAGCGTGAATTTTTTAAACTTAAAAAACCCCTCTCGTAAAGTGAAACGAAAGTATAATTTATGTTTATGAAATATTTCTCGTGATCTAAGAAAAGAAGAAAAAAATTGTAATTCTTTATTTCGTGGAAGTGGAAATTCTCAGTGTATTTTTATTATTCAAGTGAGGGAGAAAAAAATGTTTGAAATGACTATACTTTTCCAGAGAGTGTTGAATGGAAGTACACTATTCCCATTACATTTTTACATTGTCATATCTTTCTTCTTCAGGCGAGTAGTTTTTATCGCCTTCAGTTTTTTACGAAACGTAAAGTGTCACGTTAAAGTTCGATTACATGTTTCGAATATTTTTGATAAACACAGTTATTGTTAAGAACATTTTTCAGTAAGAGTTTCATATTCTGACACTGTTCAGAAAAAAAACCTCGAAAAAATGGATTTTATTGGTGGAAAAAAGCGCCTGTAAAAAGGTGAATACACTCTAAAAGAAGGAAGAAAAGGTCGAAAACAATTTTTCGAAATTATATATTTACTAAAGAAAACGTAGCAATAGGCACTTGTTTATTATAAAATAAATATTTCCTTCTCTCAAATAATTTCTAATAATCAAATCAATTTGCATCAATAATTTAAATATTTCAATAAAAACCATAATTGACTTTGACAACCAAAAGAATATTTTGATTCACTATGAAAATGATTATAGATAGTCAAGAAAATGTTCTATTACATTTAATTACGAATTTCTTTAATTATAAAATTATTAGAAAAATAATTTCTTCTTTAAATTTTTGATAAAGTTCTTTGCCAATTTCTAAATTCATTTATTTTCAATTGAATTTTAAGAAATTTCGATTATTTGTAAATTCTTCAATTAAATATAACTAATAATAACTTCCAATAATTTAAAAAAATTCAATTAAAATTTTTGAAAAAAATTAGTTCAATAGGATTTTTAGTTGAAAGTATGAAAAGTTCAAATTTTCAAAAATTTTAATTGAAAACCTTTTCAAAATGCAATTATTTCTAAAAAGTCACGCTATAATGCTTATTATATTCAATTATTATTCAAAATTTTAACTGAAATACATTTTCAAATCAATTTTCATTAGAAAATTCTAGGATAATTCAACTGTTTATACACAAAAGCAGGGACCGTCACGGAATCAAAACACAATTAAAAAATACTTTTGTTTTGATTCGGATATGGGTATCAGAATCAAAATTCCACTCTATTTAGTTCTGATTCCAATATCAAAATAAAAATTCCACTCTTTTTCGTTTTGGTTCCAATATCAAAATCAAAATTCAACTGTGTTTCGTTTTGGTTCCAATATCAAAATTCCACTCTATTTCGTTTTGGTTCTAATATCAAAATCAAAATTCTTTCTTGTTTTAATTTTGATAAAATAATACTGCGCATGTAGAAGTGTGATGGAACCTAAATTTTGTTGCAAATGTCAAATATATCAGAAGATAATATCGTTTTTACTTACGAAATCTGAAATAGAATTCGAATCGACTTCTGTTTCTATAAGAAAACCGAATTGCAGTATCACAGTATCAGAATCAAAATAGGAAGTAAATTTTGTTTCGTTACAGTATTAGAATCAAAATAGGATGTGAATTTTGTTTCGTTACAGTATCAGAATCAAAATTTAGGGATCAAGTGATCCCTAAATTTCAATTTTTTTAAATACAATTTTAATCGTATTCTTCGAAAATTGTAATTATTCTTAAAGATTTTATTAAAATTCGTCAAAAGAATACCAATCTTTAAATCACGAAACTCATATTTTCAATATTAATAGATATTCTTAAAAGAAGAATATATTCTATGGCTTAGAATATATACTTGTATGTAAAGGCGTTATGTTATGCGTATGTGAAATCGTGTGATAACAGAAACTTATTGTAAAGTGCAGAGATTCGCGCGGGCTCGTGAATGTTTGTTTTCTTTTTGTTTTTATAAAATAAAATTAATATGAAAGTGAGACTGACGAATTAAGAGACTTCACAGTAAGAAGAAAATCTTATTTTTAGCCATGAAAGGTACCTTAATTTAAGATGCAACATTTTTAAGACAGCTTTTGTTTAATTTCAAATCTTATTTTTTTGTTGAACTTAAAGAGCAAAAGCTTGCTGAATATGAGGCAATCATGTTGCAAATTAGCAATTCTATACTTAATTTAAAAATTAGAACAGTAAATTCAGATTTCTTATCCTTATTTTCACGCCAGCCAAGCTGAAATTAAGACTGGCATTACTGTCAGGATTTGTTTAATTTCAGACAGTATTTAAAATATGATTACATTTTACTGTGTTAAATCAATTGATTACAGTGCCAAGTATACGTTAGACAATCCACAGGAAATTAAAAAAAAGAATCAATATGCCAACAACGTCGAAGAATTTTAAAGAGATTAGAGAATTTACAGTGTCAAAAGAATCACTTCTCAAGAAAATGGGAATACACAATTTATTTTAACTGCATTACATAGTGTTGGTTTCAATGATCTCTTACACTGTTACGACGTCACCTTGACACAAACGTGCTTTTTATCATCATATACAATGAACTTTTATCTTTTTACCCTTATTTTCTTCTCACAGGAGGTGACGGTAACAACTATATTAGTTTTAAGCAAATGTTGTAAAAGTTTTTGGAATTTTCAATATTTCAATTTTTTTTAATAGAATACTCTATTCCTCAAGTTAGAATATTCTATTCTACATGCTAGAATATTTTCATCAATAGGGAAAGAATATTATACTATATTCACATTAGAATATATACACTTGATGATTAGGTGAATCCCCTCTAACGTGTAGAATACATCCTTGGCACCTATTTTAGAGGAAGTATTCTTTATATGTTAGTGGGAGTTACTAAGTTTCAGTATATTATTTTTTTGGTGAGAAAAAACTATAATTTTTGTGTCAGTTTCCCTCATTTTCCCTTAGTGTGGAAAACTTTCATTTTAATGTTTAAATCTAAAATATTTGTAAACTTATTTTCTGCTTTCGTTTGGAAGAATTTTGTTTGACGCTGAACGTCGACGCTAAATTTAGATAGCTGATTGAAGTAATATTAAAAGAGTGACATAAATGCTTGAAAATTATTTATTTCAATTTTTAATAATCGTCACGGTGTATGTTTTTGTCATATTTTAATGAAAAATTGAAAATTGCGTCATTTTTTAAAGAGAAATGTAAACGAGAATGGAAATTATATCGTTAGTTCTAGGCGATACCTCATTTGATACGTGACACTCGTGAGCTGAGAGAGAGAGAGCCTTTTGCATAGGTTATATTGGGCGTCGCGACGCTCGCTTCGTGTGCGAATTCACTAGGTGTATATATATATGTATGTATACACAGAACACGTAATATCTAAGATATCGTTATCGATTCAAGTGTCGATAGTGTAGTAAACCAGGCTTCAAAACGTCCAGATATTTTTCTTTAGTCTAGACATGGCTAAAAATTTGTCCTCCATTTTCAAATATTTCAGTCTTTGCAGAAAACCTTCATAATCGAATCTTTATTCACATTTTTTCTTCACTGAACAGAAATAATATTTCACTAAAATTTCCTTTTCATATTTCAAATTTTCAAATAGTTTCTCAATTTTGTCTTTGCTTTTTTGTCGGGAAAGTTTTAAAAAGTGGCAAAATTATATTAACATTATTAAAAAAAAGGTATTTTTAAAAATTTATTTCTCAATTATTCTTCGTTCTCTTCTATTAATTAAGAAGTCTAGTCAATTCGAATTCGGTTTAATTAGAACCAATTTAATGCAGGAAAGCTCTTCTGGAAGAAAATGTTTCTTTAATTCAATTGTGTCAGTTGACCCAGAAAGTTGTAGGAGAAAAAAGAGAAAAAAAATTGCCCTTTTTTAGGTCTTTAACGACAGACGCTAAGGGACCAAATCGAGTGTCATTTGTTCATGGATAAACGATATAAATTGAAACGTATTTCACTTGCATGTAGAAAATTGTAGATGCACTGTGCGAATTCGAATCATTAAATTGAAATGACATTTTGCTCCTGGGATTCCTTATCTTTATGTTATTATAACGGGAGTTCCATTTCTCGACATTATATATTTCATCGACCTGCACGTTGTCGTGTGCATTTATTTCATTGGAAATTTGTAGGAATTTTTCTCCAGAAAGGAAGAAAAAAATGTTCGATATCAATTTTTTACCAGTTGAAATTTATGAGGGCTACTTTGCCGAGAAATAAAGTTTTCTTTTTATAAGACACCGCGAATGCGAAATCTTTTATAGATTTTTAAAACTATTATTTAGTTTTTTAAAAAATATTATTTAGTTTCTAAACCATTTTTCAGTTTTTTAAAGCATTTAATTTTTTAAAACTATTTTTAGTTGTTTTAACCTTTCATTGACACAATGGTCGACAATTTAACATTGGTGATTTAACAGTCAACAGTTAACAACAATACAACGCTATTAATACAGATTATCTAATAGAAATTAATATTTCTTTTAATATTTTATTTATTTGATAATAACTTTTATATAAAGAATTTTCTTTTTTTTGTTTCAGGTGAGTTAAACAACATATTTGTACTGTCGAGTTTATTTTGTAAGTAAATATGTATATACATATTAAAATATACTCTCTTAATCTAAATTAATTAAAAATAATTAATTTTATTAGTAATCTATATATATAAGATGAGACTTTTGTCTGTACATTGCTCAGAAATCTAAATTTCCAATATAATTATTCCTTTTAAGCATCCAGGATTCCAAAAAAGCCAATAAAAAATTTCGTGTATGTATGTATGTCCGTAATCTTTGTTCTCGAATCACTTAAAAACGACTGAACCGTTTGAAACCAAATTTGACAGAATGTTTGACCTTAGGCCAAGGAAGGTTTTTAAAATTACAGATTTGAAAAATATTAATTAGAACGGGAGATATTCAGTTTTTTCAAAAAATTCCAAAATCAAAAATTATCAAATTTTACATTTTTTTAAAAAGTGCTTTCAAACTTTGTTTAATGGAGTATAACATGTTATTTAGTCACATTCTAGAATATATTTGCCAAAAAAATGTCCTGTAACTAATATGTAAGTATAAACATAATTTTTAAAAAATTCAAAAAATCGCAAAAATTCAAATTTTATATTTTTTAATGAACCGCTTTTAAACTATCTATAATTAAGTATTACATGTTATTTAGTCACATTTTAGCATAATTTTTTAAAAATAGTGCTGTATAACTAAGATTTAAGTATAAAAATGTTTTCGAAAAATTTTAAAAATTTCAAATTTTCAAAGCTTACATTTTTTAATGAATTGCTTTTAAACTCTGTATAATTGAATAATACATGTTATTTAGTCACATTTTAGCACAATTTTACACAAAAAATAGTATGATTAAGATGTAAGTATAAAAAATATTTTGAATATCAAAAAATGGAAAAAATTATAATTGTTGTTAATTACTATGAAGCTTAATTCAGTAGTATTTTTGGGGTCTTTGTTTAAGATTGTGACGTCAAAATAATGCAATTCATAATTATTTCTCCAATTCATTCAATATTTTTTAATTGAAATAACTTCAGAAACTTTAAAAATGGAAATGTTTTAAGATTTTATATTATTTTCATCATAAACGCGCTCTAGACCGTTTTTTACAGTTTTGTACTTAACAAAATGCCACTGGGCATTAAGTAAAGCTTACATGGTAAAAAGTTACACTATTTTACTTTTTGATTGAACTACTAAAGATGTTTTAAGCAATGTAAAGACAAATCTTAAGCAGCAATATATTTGATTTTTAGTTTTTGCCATAAATAAATCTGCAGATGGCTACGAAAATTGATTTATTTCATGAAAATACTCTTTTTTAAGAAAATATGTTATTAAAAAATTTTTTATATACCAGTACCAGTCATTGCCGGGTTTTAGTTTCTACTATAAGACATTTAACAAAGTATCTACCAATTACGCGGGGAAACCGATAAATAGCCGCGGAAATTTAAGTTGGCCAGGAAAAATCGGTAATTTTGTTATCAAATTAAAAAAGTTTTATTATAGTAATTTGTTTTTAAAAACTGCTTTATACTTTAATTTTTATTGATGTAATATTTATAACAACAGACTCGAGTCAAAATTTAAGCCCTACTTTTAGCATAAACATATAGATTTTATTTAGGTTTTAGCAATCGTAACGTAGGGTCTAATTGCGGCATCAATTATTTATAATTAGACTCTATTTTGACTCAAAATGCTGGTGTATATTTTGGATTAAATTTTAATACATTAATTGCATTACTAAAAACACATAAAGTACTGAAAGTTGACAAATACTATTCCTGAATAACAAATTTGATAGAAAAAAATCTGTCACCGATTCAAATTGTTATATTTTTATAAAGAAATAGTTAATGGTTACTAATTATTAGTTTTTCCCAGTAAAATTTAATTCCCGGTGGGTAGACAGTCTGTCAAATATATTAGCAGAAACTAAAACCCGTTGAAGACGGGTCCGACAGCTAGTATAATAATATAATAAACACGAAAATTAGTGTCGAGCCTTAACACTCTACAGTGATAACTTTCGCTAAAATAGCGATAGTATTCATTGAAATAGCGAATGTATTCCAAAAATTGGCCATCACGTCAGGATTTTGAGAAAAGTGGGGGTAAAGGCCCCAAAAAACGTGTTTTTGAGCGTTTTCAATATTTTTTTTCTCCTAAACCTGACGTGCCAGAAATAATATAAATTCTAGAGAATATTCTATAGAATTTCAATAGAATGATTCTATAGAATTTCTACGTGAACTCTACTAAATTTTAGTGATTTTTAATTAGAAGGAATATAAATTTCGTAAAATAATTTTTTTAACATTATAGTTATGTATGGTTACGAAGTTCAATGAATTTTATATATTTAAAGGATATAAACAATTATTTTGGCCTAAAAATTTGTTGAAAAATATTATTTTACAAATTTAAAGTTTTTCTAATTAAAAATCACTAAAATTTAATATTATTTATGTAGAAATTCTATAGAATCATTCTAGTGAAATTCTATAGAATATTCACTAGAATTCATATAGGACGATTCTATAGAATGATTCTAGTGAAATTCTATAGAACTTTTTCAGCTGGGATGGCATATTTGTTTTGGTAAAAGGTGTGAGTGGATTTGGTCCCATAAATGCAAAAAATCCGAGAGTCGAATGTAATTGAATTTTTGTGAAATTGTATTATTTTTAAAAATAATTGAATTCTTGGGAAGAATATATTTTATTTCATTTTATGTAAATATTATCAAATTTTCATAAAATTGAATTGTAAACAAATTAATTTGAAAATTAATTGAAAACTAAACTTTATCAATAATTTTAAAGCAGTTACAGAAAGAATAATCTTATAGTATAAAATAATGATTTCATTACTCAGTCATCTTTAATTGCTATTATTATTATTAAAAACTTTTGAATTACTTAATTTCTGAATTTGGTATTTTTGAAAATCTTAATTCTCAGAATTGCATATATGTACATGTATTCTAGACAAAAATGAGTCCAGATAACCTTCTTTTGAAAAATTGAAAATCGTCACGAATGCAAAGCTTTCTCTCGAGGAGAAAGCAAAATGATTAAATATTTATTTAAAAATGAAGTTGTTGATGTTTTTAAATAATTTTACAATTTCAGAAATTGGTAAATATATGTAATAGAATATTTTTTGAGTATCTAATAATTTTTAGAGTAAATGTAAATATTCTTTAGGGTCAGGAAAAAGGCAAAATTTTCTCTGGAAATTAAGAAATAGTCATGGAAAAACAATCGAATTTTTTGTGGTAATTCTGTAAATTAAAATATTATTTAAATAATACCTAATAAATTAAAAAATCACCGATATTCAGAATTTTTTATTGCTATACAAATTTTGTTGATAAATTGAACATTATCAAATCCAATCGCCAAAATGTTTTGGGATTTCTTTTTAATGTGGTAAAAGAGAATGGATCCTAGAAAGAATAGAGAGAGAAAAAAGAAATACCATCACAGATATAAGGTACACGTGTGGCTTGATTTATACCTTTTATTGCAAATCAATGAATTCTCAACTCAGCTACCTCGCCTTGAATTCAATTTCCACTTTGAAATTCCGTCGTTTCTTAAAGTCTCTCATACAACATTTAAAGATGTTCTCGAAATTCTTTCTCACAGGGAACATTATAAAAAAATCAAAAGATGAAATTGAAAACCCAATATAGTTGCAAAAAGGTATTTCTATATTGTCTTCTATTTGCGATTGTATATATATTTATAAATATATATATATATATATATATATATATATATATATATATATATATACAACTAATATGTACAAACTATATACAACTATATACAAACTATAGTTGAGAGTTAGGGGTAAAAAAAAAGTTGACGATAAATAAAAGAATTTGAAATACATTTTTTATACTATTTTCAAATCGTTGCTTCGATTTGGGAAAAAGAGATTTTTTTATCGCGCTTTTCTATTTCGACAATAACGCATATATAACGAATAAATCCATCTTTGACAAATTTCCGTTTTACGGATCAATAATTTCACGACGAAACGCTTTTGAATATTTGTAAAATATTATTTACAGTTTTCACTTTTCTAGTGTTTTATCAGTAAAAACAACTGATTGGCTATTATGCATGGTACATTAAACATTTTGCTTCATCGAACAAGACCCAAGAAATCGAGTGGAATTTATTTCATTCTAGTGAATATGAGTTAGAAAATATATTTGTGATAGGTATGCTGAAAATTTGCAGATTTTTCTCTTTTTTTCTGTATATTGGACACAGTGTCCGAAAATTATTTCATCTGACTTTTGGACGTTCGAATGTACTGATTTCCAAACAAAATTTTGACTCTTTCCTAACCCTAATAGTACATTGTGTAATAAGTGTGAATGTTGCGACTTAATTTAAGGCTGCCTTCTTGCCTTATAATAAGACTTTTTTTTATGATTTTTATGACTGATTTCTGGATAGTTTTTAAAATTTTTGAACTAATTACTTCATTAAAAGATATGTAAGTAATATTTTTATAGCAGTTCTTCAATAAAATTATTTAAAATGAATTATTGTCAAGAATTCGTGGTAAATTCATGAGGCAAACAAAAAGACGCTAAAATTCAAAATTTACTTGTAAATACTAGACGTTTAATTTTTTACAGTACTTTTAATAAAACACCCTGATTTTTCCCTGATTTTCCTGACCTGTGGCAACCCTGAAAAATGAGCTTAATTTTTTCGGTTTCGTGAGGGAAAATTTTGTGTCATTCAACGTGGAGACTAACATTCAGGGGATGTGAATTTGTGACTTGGAAAAAATATGAAGATAAAAAGGAAGATTTTCATTGTCATTTCGTGACAATGGAAATTTATGGAAATAATTATTTTGATATTAAAAGAATAAGGTTAATGAATCTACCTTTGTTATGTAGAGAAGTTAATTACTTCCGGGAATGTATAATATGAGAGTGTCGAATTTCCTCGCAGTCTGCAGTTGCTAATGTTAGATGCCTTCGCAATGTCTCGGATGTACACATAATGGAAACAGTGGTAAATACCTGTTCTGCTATTGATAGTACGAGGCACTCGGGATTATAAGGACTAACGTAATTTGAGATATTCTCTCTCTCATCTTCAATAAGCATTGTTATTATCCATCAAGGGATTCACATATCCGACTTGTCTTCGTTTTTTCTTATTAAAACGAACTCCGCACAAATTCTACATTTTTACCATCCTGTTGCATCTCTTTTTGATATTTTGCCATTGTTCTCATTTTCATGGATTTTCATAGCAAGTCTGCTAAATGTTTAAAATAACAAAGTACAACAGAATTTCACTTTTTTATTATTTCTGGGATCGCATACGGTCATTCTTCTAGATTTTTTATGCTGCAGACGAATCCGTAATCAGCATTGTTCGAGAAATTTGTACTTGAAAATGAAAAAAATTACCTTTTTAAGGTACTTTTTAGTTTTTTATCAGGATACAAAATTTTTTTTTTGGATCACCCTATCCGATCTCATAAGTAGTTTGCACTGTGTAAGTCCGCATATGCGAATATTGATTACTTTTACAGTTCACCTTTTGACAAATTTGTAAAATTAATTGTAAAAATATTCAATTTATTTTGAGTAAAACTATTCTATAAAGAACAAGAAAAAAATATGTTTCATCAATTTCAAAATGTCATATGAAAATTTCACTTTAAATTGTTCATATGTTTAAATTATTTTGAAAATGTTTAATGTGACTGACATTTTTAAGATAATTAAACTTTTGAAATATATAATTAAAAAGTTTTTAAATTGGTAATTGAAATTATAAAAAAGTTTATTAAAAAGAATTTATTTAAGCATTTCATATTTTTAAAAAGAAAATCGATAATAATTTTTTAAAATATGCAACTAATATGCAAATAACAAGTTTCAAGCATCTCCAATAAAATTTCAAAAAAATTGTTCGCCATATTAAATCCGACAATTTTAATTTTCAAAAACTGACTTGAAATTCGTAATCAGGGACCCCGAAAACCCCCGAGTAACAAATTTCAAGCAAATCTGATGATTAATCAAATCTGTCATTTAGTTACTGTGTAATGAAAATATACCATAGGTAACGGAGGGGAGTTTTCCCTCATTAGACAGCTTTAAAATTTCTTAATTCTAATGTAAATAAAATAAATTTTATAAATAAATTAATAACAGTGTTCGTTTTTTTATTTTTAAACAGATCAATGTTTTAAAAATTATTAATAATTAATTATTATCAATTATAGTAATGTATTAATTTTTCTGTTATTGTGTTAAATTAAATTCTATAATAATATTTGTGAGCGGTAACGGAAGGGAGTTTCATTTACTGCACAAAACTAATTTAATTCTATAGGAAAGAATATCTAACAAATGTTATACTTTATTCTTGATGAATCACTTACAAATTGAATAATAAATAGATATTACCTGACAAAAGATTTTTTTTAATGCAGAATTAATGTAATAACTCTTCTTTAAATGAAACTTACTTCTTGAACAGTAACGGAGGGGAGTTTTAATGCTATATATAAACTCGTATATTTTTAATTATTTTAAATTTTCGTTTAATTTTTCAAAGGATCTGATTAAGTCATGATGAATGCTATCATTAGGACTTAAAAGCTTATAAAATTTATTATTATTTATTTTAAAAAATCTGATGTACGTGTCATTTGTCATTTTACAAACCAATCTCTCTAAATCTGAATAAGTGAAATATTCACTTTTTTATGTGTGAATTTGTTTTCACTTATCAATAAATTAAATCCACACTCATGTATAAGTGAAATATTTATAGTTAAAAAGAAATCCACCTGTGCATTATATTTTAATTATTTATACTTTTAAATGTTTAGAAACAATGTTTTTATCATTTCAGTTAATATGTGAAAAAATTTTTAAAAAATTTTCATTTAAAATTTTATAAAATTTTTAAAATATATTCAGTTTTTACATTTTACATTCATTAAGAAATATAGTTTAAAATTATTCAGTAAATTAATATAATTCACTTCTTAATGTGTGAGTACTCACTTATTCTACGTGGAAGAGTTTTGAAACATGGAATAAGTATATATAACTCCTATGGTTGTTTTCTTTGTTAAAAATGTACATAATAATTATATGGAAATGTATAGAAGACGAAAAAAAATTGTTATTGTAGTTGTTAATTTTGGAAAATTGGCTTTTCTGTGAAACTTTCCTAATTAGAAAACTCTCGTCTGACAAAAGGGAAGATTCGTGCAAAGATGGCGAGAATGTAAATCAAAAGATGTCGATAGTTAAGTACAAAGTTGGAAGACTTGCAAGATGAACATTTATTGGCATCCTTTCTGGAAGACTGTCAACGGCATATTTTTATGATAACAGGAACTATTACAAAGAGTACTTTCTTCGTTCGTATATCATCCAACTCTGAGAGTAGAACATATCCTCTTTGCTTGGCATCGATTATCGATGTAGGACTTGCAAACAAATCACCCTCCTCGGTGCGCCTCAAATTGTTCCATTATATACGGAAATTGTGTCGCGATAATGACAGAGAAAGTCACCTATAAAATAGGACACTAAATGAGAGCAATGAACACACAGTGTCATTTCCACTTTACCCAATTTCACAGGGAACTTTAATACCAAATTTTAACACGAGCTATACCTATTTTATGCATTTTTAAATTGATCGTCTACAAAAATGGAATTCTCAAGAATTGTTCTCTATTTATCAATACTGATAGTACAATGGATAGTAGTATCTATAGCAGTATCAATAAAATTCTTCGGTAAAGAACAGTTTAGCATAAATGGAAGCATACACAGATATCAATTTTCAAGAACGATATTGTTTCTGAACGATAAGTTTACATGAATGTCAAACATCCAAAGATGAAAATGACTATGGAAACGCTTGCAAAATTCAAAATCTCGTTAACAAGAATGGTATCTGAGAGCCGAATCTTTGAAAGCTGCGGCAGCAGAAGCAAAGGTGCTATTATTGTTAACGATGCTTCTCGTAAACGGTATGCACAAAGTTTGTAGCTCCCTTCTTGTTACTGGCGGTCCATAAAATGGATCGAGGAGTTCTCGTTAATGCCGAACATGCATCGTTAGTTTCAATAGTGTCCAACCAGTTATCTCTCAACCACTTTTGGCATCCACTCATTTGCTTCATGTACTCAAAAATTTCTTATTATTGCCAACTTCAATTTTTTGGCAACAAAAGAAATGTCTCTTAAATTATATGCAGAGAGAGAGAGAGAGAGAGAGCAAATGAGAAAAACAAAACGAAAAAAGTTTAAAAGCAATTTTCATCTTTATAGATATAGATCATTTATTTTTATCCTCCGCGCATATCATTCTCGCGGAGAAAAATAGTAGAGAAATAATTTTTAAACTTTCCAAAAAACTATGCCATTACACACGCAGTTTAACTAATTTGCTGCTGGGAAGTCTATTAGAATGTAAGATTATACACCTTGGCTCTATCTCGTCACAGCAGAAACCACAGAATTTCATATCCGAGCAGATGGTATTTATATGTGGATTAATTTTGGTCGGGACGAATTTCATTACTTAGTGAACATCAAACACGACAATTATGACCCCTCAAAGAAGCTTCTGTTGTCTCAGTAATACATTAACATCACGATTGTTTCTATATGGTCAATATCAAAGCAAAAAATTAGTCATACACTTTTATAGAGCAGTTAGCGATGAATGCAGACACTTATGAAACGGAATTCTGTAAAATATGGTAAACAATGCTGGATGATCTTCTTATTCTCCCAGGTAGCACATGGAGAGAAGAGTGTAGTAGATTTGACTGACATGGCAGATAAATCTGATAAACAGAATCGTTAGTTTTGGACTGACAGTACAGTCAATGACATTTACTGCACTATTTAGTAAGATATACAGAGCTGTACAAATGTTCTGTCAAATTGGCTGCATCTCTTCTCTCCGTGCACGTATAATTTTGTAGAAAGCTTAAGCCAAACTTATCATGCAATCTCTCCAAGCTGTTTGCTGCAACTTTGCAAAAAATTTGTAGCAATTATTGAGGAACCTGTCATAGTAAACTTGCAGCAATCATTTCATGAAAACTTGAAGCAATCTTTTATGTAACAATTTTGCAGGAACCTTTCACTGCAAGTTTACAATATCCTTTAGTAGAAGAAAGCTTCCGATACTGTGGCTGTTTTTTGACTGTACTTAACCATAAAAATTTATGATTTTAAATCCTAAAATTTAATCTAATTTGAAGGGAGAGGCCAATTGTGTTCCCTTCAAACTATATAATATAATCATGAAATCTAAATGTTTTGCATTAGCATCCCAATGACTTACTATCGACCACATCATGCTAAAATCCCTTTATACTAGACCTTCTGTACTCACCTGCGGAACCACCTCTTCGACTTCAGACTTCACATTTGAATGGTCTCCTTTAGCTGCTATGCGACTCTTCCACACGCCTCTCTTATTCTGGCTTCCTTCCGTTGTGGGAACATTCTTTCTATTACCCCCTTAACTTAACCCGCCAATTCAGTTTGAATACAATTCGCACTTGTACAGTTTTTTTAAAATTTGTGACACTAAAAGCTACTTTTTCCCATTTTTGAGAATTTTCACGAGTTTAAATTTACTAATAGTTGGAATAGAAAAATTATTCTTGGAAATTTTGATAATAGTTTTCTTAGAAATATTTTTCATGGAAATCAAGAAAATGTCAGAGAAATACAGAATTAAATTTTTATGAATTTTGTGAATCATCTAAAATATAAGTTTCTTAATCGACAAATTTAATGCGTTTCAATAGTAGGGGAGAGTGGGGCAAAATGGGGTACCTTTTCGTAATTAGCTATTTACAGAGAACCAAACGAATAAATCGATTTAACTAAGCATCAGAATTCTTCTTTGTACTTCTAGGTTTGAGAAAATTATGATAATAGCGGAGAAAAAAATTTTGAGAGAACTTATATCGTATTTTCTGATTAATCTGCGAACTATTTTTTTCCGTGTTCTTTTTTCAATCTTAATGCTATACTTTCTTTTGTTGAAAAAGAAAGGTTGTTTGAAACTGTAAAATTAGCTTAGAAAAAAATATGCATCGAGTGAATAGATGAAAATTCTAACCTCTTCAAAAATTAAATTTTTAAATTTTCGACCATCCTATGTTTCTTAGTGTCGACGCTAACTTCAGGGACCTAAAACATGTTGAAGGAGGTCGCCTTTTTTGAAAATATAATCTAAAATGTCAAAAAGTCATGATACTCTTCGAGGCCTGTTATTTTAATATTTCAATTTCAGTTGAAATATTCTAAAAGATTTTTTGTTGGTTTCTGAATGAAAAATTTGTCATGCTTTATGCATTTAGAATCATTTGGAATCGAGTATGCTGCTTTGTTAAGTTTACTTTGTACGATCCTTGAGGTATTCTTGTTGTTGTCGAAGGAGAAATACTTCGATAAACGGCATTGCGGTGAACAGAAGCAAGTAAAGCAAAGGCAAACCTCTACCCCCTGTGTTATAAGAAGAGGGGGGAAGGGGGTTGCGTCGCTTCAAGCAAAGCAAACAACCTAGAGCATCGTGAATAGAAATCCCCAAGTGAATCTGACTGCTTTCGCCAGTCATGCAAATATTCGGTCGACTAGGTCGCTGAAGTCGGTAGTTGTGAGGAAAACGCGAAAGTCGCTCTCGTAACATCGTCAGCCGGTGCTGGCAGGTTTACATTTAGAATTCACAATAAACCATAAATATATACACGCACACTTGGAATAATGTAAATACTTAAACGAAAAACAATTTCCAATTTTTCTGACAAATAAACGCAGAATTAAAGGAAAATTTCCACACAAGACAAAAAGAGAACTGAGAGAGAGAGAGAGTATCCTGCGATCACTAACGAAGAAAAGCAATTCGAACTGATTGCTTTCCAACTTGGAGATATTTTCAGTGAGAATTACACTTTAAAAGTCACTTACAAGTATAGTGATAGCGAGGGTCGCATTTTTCCAATTACGTTCTCCTACTGTTATCAGCCATTAATTAGATTTCTTTTTATACTATATCTTCGATATGTATTACCAATTACTGAATGCTATTTTTAAAAGAAAAATTGGTTCTAAAGAATAAAATTTCCGCTATGCATTATCAATATTATTGAAAGCTTCATCAAAAAAATTTTTCTAAAGTAAATGTCCTATTTTGTGGACTACTTTATTTTCTACTACACTTGATAGTGAAAAAATACCTTTAATGGTTCTTTTGAAAAAGCTCTTTTTCTTTGATAAGAAGATATATCAATTTTGAAAGTAAATATGACTTTAAATAGTTTTATTAAAAAAATATAGTTAATTATTGTGTTTTTATGAAAAAAGTTAACGTACAAATTTGTGAACCGATTTGTATTTTTCATGTAAAAGCCAGAATTCACTCATATATATATAATACCGTTTTATACAAAAAAACAGGGACTTTCACGAAAAATATATGTCGTGTCCCTTGACACGACACGAATAACGCAAATAACATTTCGTGCCGTGTCTTGACAAGGAAACCGGGAAATGACCGGGAAATTTGATACAAAAACGGGGAATTTATTTTTAATTTTTAATGTTATTTTTAAACTGACCCAAACAAAATTTTTTTTCAATTATTACTCCAGAAGTACTATAGAGAATACATAAATTAACAGACTTTTGTTAGGGATAAAGAGGGGTTATTGAGAAAATAGTATACTTATTTAAATTTAACGAAATCCTTCTATTTTAAGCAGTTTTTTTAAAATGTTTATTCCACAGGATTTTTCTCATAATTTCTATTATTTTTCATTTCCATTTTTCATACACTTATTTCAGTTTTAAAGAATCAATCATAAAGTTCATTACGAAAAATGTTAGTTCATTTAAAAAATAAGAAATTTGTAAAATAGTGAAAATTTATTATTTTTTTACAATTTTTATATTATTATCAGTTCGGAAAAATATCAAAAAAATGTTTGTTATTACTATTTTAAATATTTTATAATTTGTTGGATAAAACTAATCTTTTTGCATAATAAAAGGATTTTCTTTGCAAAATAAAAGAAATCTTTTATTATTTAAACTTTTTCGTTAAAAAAACTAATTCATTAAATATTATTAAAGAACTAGTTTTATAAGAAAATTAATTTTTATGTATCTTGAAATGCACATTTATTTATCCCAAAAAATTGATTTCTTGTAAAACCTGGTTAATTTCCCAACTTCTTTTTACAGGAACTAAAAGACCAGTTAGAGTTAAAAGAAATAATGTAAAATAATGGGAGTTAAAATGTAAATATTATATTTATAAAAACTAATATATATTGAAATTATTCCTTTTTGGCACTAACTTTATCCTTGCATTATATCATTAAGCAGAATCAAAGATGGAATACTATATGGTTTATCATATCAAATTATTACATGGTTTCCTATGTGGCTTTCCATATATGGAAAACCATGTGGTAATTTTTAATAAGGAATGGTACTGTGATAATACTTAACATTCAACTTATGTTAACAAACTTTCGTTTATTTCCATGAATTCATCATAGAATTTGAAGCAGTCAAGTGCGTTTTAGAAGTGTCAGAAAAAAAAATTTGTTTGGATTTTTAAGTTTTTCGATAATTATTTTTTAACCTTAATTTATTTAGCTACATTTTTTTCATGAAGATTGGTGCTAGGTACGACTGCTAGCTTCAGCCGGCTGTAATTTGTTTCTATTTTAATACCAAAATCAGCTCTAATTTAGAACATTTTTTTAACAGTGTTTTTCTTGAAAATTGAAACTTTTGTTTTCATAGAAAATACTATTAATAATAATAATAATAATATATTTTATAATTAATTAATTACCTTTCTAGAAGTATGCATTCTGTTTAACGAATAGCCTTAAAAAGTTTCAAAACACAATTTTTAGAGCAACATTCCCATAATCTTTATCAATCGTTAATTAACTGAATCAAAATTTTCATTGACGATTCAACTTTCAAGTTAATTTTGTAAGCCATTAATGGATTTGTTGTTTCCTTCCGTTACAAATGAGCTTACAATTAATTGAGATTCTACATTCATTTTTTATTTAGTAGTCGAAAATGTTGAGTATTAAAAAATTAAAACCAGTTCTCTGATTGGGACCCTCAATTTTCTTCTTTTAAGAAAACCGTGCTCCTGATACCATATTATAGAGAAAAGTTTATGCAGTAAAATAGAAGGAATTTTGATAGTAAAGTTTTGAACGGTTGAAAATTTAGTTTTAATTAGAAACACGATGCGATCGCTTAAGTGGGATATTCAAACGTGAGATGGAACGGATGGGTTTTGTATTAATTGCTCAAACTTTAAAAGAAGATCGTAAGCGGAACTCAGTTCTATATATCAAATGAGCTTTTTTACCCCTACACTTCTAATCTCCTGTTTAATACTTCGATTACTTTGGTCATTTATCTCACCGAGATGCTTTGCTACTTATTTTTCTGCTCATCCCCCATCGTCTTCCTCTCATTTTATGCCCAAAGCTTGACTCACTTCAGCCCCTTTCCACTTTATACTCCTCCACTTGGTTCGATCCCCTGTACAACCGTGAATCTTCTACAAGACGCTGAGCTCTCTGTAATTAGTTACTTCGTTACCGGATCATTTCTGCCTCGCCTGGGAAATTAATCCGAAATCGTTCGTAACTAGAGGGTAAAAAAGAAAAAAAAAAGAAAAAAAGAAAAAAAAGAAACAATTTCAAACTTAAACTCGCGAGTGCAATTTCAATCCGACTGATGAATTTCCTCTTTCATACCAAGGGATTTGTTAGGTTACGTAGAATTTATGTCAATTAAAAGTTGGGAAATTAATTTCAATTCTTTAAATCATAAATACTTTTTAGTTTTGACACTTTTACGCATTCATTTCACCATTTCACCTTTTCATTGCTTTAGAATGTTTTGTATGTAATGAAAATAAAAATTCACCGTGAGAGTGAAAACTATGTGAAATTTTGCTCATATTTTGAGATGACAGTTTCTATTAATTTCAAAAGCTTGCATCTTAATTCTCTGTAGACGAGGTGGGTGTGTGTGCGCGCGCTAAGGAAGAAATTTAATTACTACGGTGTGACGCGAAATGACAAAGTGCCAACTGTCAACGTCGTGGAAAAACGCCAGGCATTTCTCTTATGAGTCAATGACGTGCCTGATGTCACTGTCCTTTTAGTCTTAGACCATGACGAATAACTATTTCCGCATATTACTGTAATAATAAAACTCGGACAGTGACGACATTTTTCTGTCTAGGAATTTTAAAAATCACAAATAATTTCTTTCGTTTGTAAATTTGGATTTTATACGTCATTTTTTTCTTCGTTTTCTATTAATTCAAGTTGTAAAAGGTTCTTATAATTCATAAAGAAAATTGTGGGACATTATCGTAACACCAAAATTGGCATAAAATAATCCAATACAATTTAATCCATCGAAGGATAACATTTTCAAAATGTTTTAAAATGATTTCATTTTGATCTAGTCACATTTTTTTCATGCGTGATAAATTAATTCAAAAATAGATTATTTTAATCTTTCTTGGTATTATTTTAAGCTATAACCCTTTTTAATACCTCTTAGTTTTCTGTTATATTATTTTTTAAAAATGGGTGTAAAATATTTAGTGAAAATTTGACTGTGGTCAAAGTTTTTAAATAATTTAATTTTAGAAAACTTATTAAGGATTGTTAACGATAATTTAAAGAAATGAGAGAAACTTATAAAAATTTGACAATTTGTTCTTTAGATTATTTTAGAAACTTAATTTTTTAGAAGTTTTTACCACATAGTTTTTTTTAAATAAAATACATTTGCAATTTAACATTGACAGAGAAAAATACTGAAACACATCGCGATTGGTTAATTTAAGGCACTTTAGCCGGCCATATTATAACGTAAAATTTAATTTAACCTCATATGACTTTTTCTACATCTTTAATCGAAAAAAGAAACATTTTTGACCTTAAAAACGATCCGAAGCTTCAAGTTTGATTATCAAGCCAATTTTATGTTATATTAACATATAATACTTGCATTAATTTCTATATTTCTAACAAAAAAATCTTTTTCTGTTTCAGGTGAGTTACATTCACAATCCCTTCTACTCAACAGGAATTGTAAGAAATGCTATTTTTAATTATAATTAAAAATTTTAATATTTGAAAAGTCTTGTTAAAAAATGGGTCGGGGGAGAAAAATCTAAAGATTTCCAAGTGAAACTCAAACGAAGTGGCTGAATATATATATATATATATATACACATAATTGAGAGAAAATCAGAAAAATACACTTAATTTTCTGCAGTCAAGTATTTTCTGTTTGCAATGCACTCAAAGTCTTTGATGAGATATCCTGTTTTAATTTGAAAGTTTGGCGAAGACGATGGAAGAGAATCTTTGGAATTTTCTATAGGCAAAGCCGCAAGCACAACGTGGCGCTTCTTATATACTGGAATTTATATTCGATCGAGGGAAACTTTCGTGAAGAGGGAACTTTGCTTTTGTTTGTTTTTAAGAACATCTTGCAGTAGGAGGTTTCCCCTATATAAGGGATTTGTGGCCAAAAGACACGAGTTCACGCGAACACGTTAACACAAAATCCTTTCCAAAGACAAGAAGCTTTAGTGTTATATTAAAAAAAATGTTTTTCCTCTTCTCTTGGATTATTCTTGAGTTTTTTTTTGGTTTCTAGAGTTGAGAAAGAGGAATCGTTTTCCTCAAGTGATTTAGGTGGAATTGTTTCTTTTTAAACAGAATTTTCACAATGTTTCTCGAAAAACTTTAAAATCATTCATTATTTGGTTAATAGATATATTTAAAAAAAAAGCTTTTCCTTATCAGAACAAATATTCGACATAAATTTAATATACAAATTTTAAAAACTATAATCAGACTTTATCAAGATATTTGTGATTGAATTTTTAAATTCTTACCAAAAATTTCCCTTTCGTGTTTGTGCGGATAAATAAAAGGGCTGTCAAATGAAAATTTGTCATTTTAAAAATTCAATGCAAAGACAATTCTGACAAATGAAGATTCAGTGAGGTGGAAATTCGGTAATTTAAAAATTGTCATTTATTATTTTATTGTCATTTCCATTCCTGGAATAATACAAATTTCAAAATTATACGAAAATTATTCTTCAGGCTCTTCATTTGTTTGTAATTAAGTTCGTAATTATTGAGTACTAAATTATTGTAAATTGATTTCATATCAATTATTTTGCTATTCCGCATTCTAAATATAGATAAACAGACTATACATCAAAAGCTCATCATTTTTCATTATTTTTAAAAATTTTAATCCACTGAATTAATTTAGCGCCGACAATCTTTTTACTGTCAACGATAAATTTCTCGAAACTAGAAAAATAATTTTTTCAACGATTTTAGATTCAAATAATGCAATAAAAATTTTTATACTATATGTTTAAACGAAATATTTTTGTTAATTAATAAAAAAAATATTCATAGAGTCTCTATAAAATAGTTTAGAAGATAAATATAAACGGGACAATAAATTCTGGAGAGGAAAATAATATTTAATTTAATAAGCCTTTTTTAATACATTAATATCATTTCACTTTTTTTAATTCTTCTGAAATTTAATTGTTTTGGAAAAATTTGTCAAAGAATATCTACATCTACAAATATTTGTGGAATAAACTATTTTTATTTCTGAAAAAATTTGACTAATAATAAATTCATCTCGGAGAGAATTCAGCAAAAAAATTAATCTATTTTGGAAAATATTTTACCAAAAATAATATCTCGAAAAATGTTAGGCTTAAAAATGTTGAAGAAAATAAATTTGTTACGGAAATTTTTGACAAAGAATAATTTTTCTCCTAATTTCAGGATCGAAAATATTGGTTAATGTAAAATTGTACAAGTTCCTCGAGTGGCTATCACAAAAGATGGTATTAAATCGTGTTCACTTTTTTTCCTTTGCTTTTGAAATGGGGGAATATTAACTCAATCTCTTTTAGAATCTTGTTCTCAGCTCTTTTCACGATGTTCATTAAATCTTCGCTCGAGCGGAAAGTACTTGAGAAAAACCGCAGCTAATATCGATTCTCTCAAAAACTTTTGCGTCATTCATCTTTCATATCGAGTCAGCTTGTTGCAGGTTAAAGTTGCGTTAACACAGAACGCAATATCAGATCCATTCTGGAAAAAAAGAAGGTCAAGTGGAATACCGGAATTCGTTTCCTGATTATTTTCACAGGACTCTCAAAACTACTGCTTTCCCAATATATTATCCAGAACTCACTCTTCTGTAGGAGAAATGTTTCTAAAATGGCCAACTTATTATTTCGTTTAAATATTCATTGTTTAGAATTAAACAAGCTCGATAAATTGTTGTTTACTGTTTCATTTAATAATAATCAAAGGTGTTCAAACTCCGTTAAAAGATGTTTAAATCAATTACAAGAAAAAAAGTAAAGTAAAGAAAAGGAAAGCCTTGCATTTCGGCCAAATTGGACACAAATCTATCTAAATCGGTCACCTTAATTGCAGATATTTTTAGACTTTAATATTGTTGTTTGTCCCATGAACTATGAAGTAACTACGAATTCTAGTACAAACCCTTCAATTTTGTCTATTTCTGACAAAAATTTCTTTTTAAATAAGGGGTAGTCCATAAACTACGTTACCATTTTTTGATACTTTTTGGACCCCCTCCCCTTTCTTATTACCATTGCGTTAAATGCTTTTTTTTAAATTTTGAGAGTGAATTGAATTGGAAAACCAGTCACTTTTAATTTATCCAAATTATTTATAAATTTTTATTTCACAAATTTGCTAAGCAATTAAAATCAAAATAAAAGTAGATGAGATAGTATTTTATAAAATAAATTTTTTGCACAATTGTAACTTACTTATTATTTAAAAAATAAACTTAAAAAAACACGTTCATTTCTAAAAAAAATGCTCCTCATATCTTTATATTTAATAAAAAAATTTATTTTCTGCACTTGAAAAAGGAGGAAAAAAATGGTAAAATTTACAGTCATTAAAGTGTGTGATAATAATGTAATTGGAGTAAATGACAGGAAAATATTGTAATTAGAAGAATGTTATCGATCAAAAAGGAAAACGTCTTTAAATGCAAAGTAACGATTAATAATGACAAGTTGAATGAGTTGCAGTTTTGAAAGGAATGATTCTTTTTGCATTAGACACGTCGAGACGGTTTATCATTTATTTTGCGATGCGATTAAAAGCTAATTGAGAATAATGTGTAGGAGTCTGATAAAGATACGCCATGACCTTATTCCTTCGCGTTTAACGGTTAAGGGTATATACCGTAAGGTCAGTAAGTACTCGGGCACCGCCCCTGCCCGTGAGGTTAATTGCTTCCATATACCATCCGAAGACCTAGGAAAACTATCACAATAATCCATCAGTAATTTCATTAATGATTAAGCGAGTCAATTCTTGTCAGGTACCTTCAATATTGCAATACATCTGTTATAAAATCTCCACCTTTGGCTCACATTCGCTATATTTTTCCCGTAATCTAATGTTTTTGATGTTTTCGAATGATTTGACAATTAAAGAAATTTCTAAGTATACATGAATGCCTAATAGAACATTTTTCTGAGTATCTAAAAAATATTGAATCAAAATATTCTTCTTTAGAATCAGGGAAAAAGTTAAAGCTCTGTTTGAAAAGTAAGGGAAATCAAAATTAAATTTTTGTGGCAACCCTGATTAATACTAGGCAAAAAGTCTTAAACTTGGAAAGAAAAAAGTTGAAAGTTGTAGACAGAAAAATTTCCTCTGGAAACTGAAAGACAAATCGAAAATCTGCCTTTGATCTAGACATGAATTCTCAAAGTGAAGGAGAATTTGGATGAGGACTTGCAACCACTTATTAGATAGACGCTAATACCTCTTGTAACTAATTACAAGAAGGAAGCAAACTGTCATTAGATATGTCGCATGATAACCACAAGAGTTGATACACCGGTTTATCCAAACAGCCATCTTGAATTGAATTATGAGAGCTACTCCACGAAGAATACTGTCATCGAAGTTTCAGCAAAGAGGGAGCGAGATAGAGAAGCAATTACTTCTGATTTAGAACTACGAGACCTCTTTCCTAAACAAGTTCATCACTCTAAATACAAAATGTTCATTAGAAGATTAGAATAAGTTCTTTTCTCCGAAGAATGTTTCTTCTCGCTACTATTAATTTGGATACTTTTTCTAATTTCATGACACTGAAGGTCACTAAACTCTATTTGAATTTCTTAATCCAAAATTAAATTTTCGAGTTAAATAATTCTGTTTCTTTAAAAGCTTCATAATCAACTTGTAGAGTAACTATTAAACTATTCCAATTATTATTATCTTTATAAGGAAGCAAATTGTTCATGAAATAAACATAAAGAGAATTACAAAAAATGGTAATATCATACATTTAACGATGATAATTTAAAAATTGAAGACCCAAAGAAATATCAATATACAAAGTTTATTAAAGTATTAAATAATATTTAACCGAAAAATAAATTTAGACAATTTTTAAAAATCAAACATTTGGTTTTGACTTAGAAATTCAGATTTACTGTATATATTTCTCAATTTTATTGTGAAATAGGTAGTATTTATCTCAAAAATTAAAAAAAAAATTTTAATTTGCATTTTTTCGATTTGTTTCAAAAAATCATATCAAATATGGCCAATGCTTTAAGTCAAACTAATACCTAAACAGGGTTTCCACAGGTTAAAGAAGTCAGGAATTTTTATTATAAGCACTGAAAAAAATTAAATTTTTAAAATTCATAAAAAAATTCTGAATTTTAATATCTTTTTTATCACCTCATAAATTTCAATTTATTTTCTAATACAAAACCTTTGTATGTTTTCAACAATTTTAATAGTTTACAATTTAAACCGTTGATACGTACACTCGACTCTCGGATCTTTTGCACTTATGGGACCAAATCCTCTCATACTTTTTACCAAAACAAATATACCATATTAACGCAGAACAAAACAATTTATATAACCAACTGTAAATTAATAACATTATTTATGTTTTTATTTTAATATCTACATTTATAAAAATTAAAATTTTAATGTAATTTGATTCATATAATGGTGAAACTGTTATATATAAGTGCGGGAAAAAAACATGCAAAAGGATCGAGCGAGTAAAAGAATTGAATGCAAAAGACCCGAGAGTCGAGTGTATTTAAATATTTGTTTAATATTGAAATTGTGAATTATTAGATTTAGAAATTAAAAAAAAAGCTTTTTGAAAATTGTAATTAACATTTTTCAAGAAACTTAACTTTTCGAAAATAATTGTAACTTTTATTACAAACATTTTTCAATTTTAATTAAGTTTCCATTGTCAATATTTTTAACGAGTTTAAAATTTTAAATACTTCAATTAACGTGTAATAACCAGAAATATTTTAACTCAAACAAACTTTTATTATACATTTTTTTACATTTAATTTTATAATTCACGTAATAATTTTTACAATTGAAACCATAATAATGTAGTGTGTTCAAAAGTTACATATTTAATATGTTTATAATCATTTATTTGTAAATTAAAAATTTAATATAAAATTTAAATTAATTTATATTTAACTTATTTTGTTTTTTATGAGAACGAGTTTGAGAATTAATTTTGTACAATTTTAATAATGTATTTCTATTGTGAGATATTCTCTACAATATTGGTTGGTGTCTATTTTAAATGAATGAAGGGTTTGGCAAGCCCTGCCTTAAACATGACTCACGAAACTCTAATAAAAAAGAAACCAATTTAGTCGTTTACCAAATGGGAAGTAGAGTAATAAACGAACGTGAAAATTAAAAAAGGGAGCTAAATTTAAATCCATGTGGGGTCTTTGTCTTTAACTTTTTAACACAATTCATGATTCTTTCATTTTCTAAAATTTGTTTCATTCACAAAGAAATCTTTATCTATATACTTTTTCATTTTATATAAATTTTCCCTGATTGAAAAGAAAACATTTTTTATTTGATCAAATTAAAAACAAACATTGGAAAAATTGTTTTATATAATAAGAAAACAATTTTTCTAAAGTTTATTTAAATGTAAAAATTGCTATTTTTTATTTGAAAATTTGGAAATAGAAATTTTAAAATACGCAAAAGTAAAATAGAAAGAAAATTATATTTGTAACATAATAAAGTTTACTTCTTCATTAATTTGTCGTTGTTTGAGAAATGGGAATATGAATACATTGAAAATTTGCAAACTTTTGTGTGTAAATAGTGCCTGGTCCCGGGCGCAGTTTCAGTAGTAAACATAAGCTAGAAATCACATTCAAAACTCTCATCGATGCGAAAAGTAAAGTTCAACAAACAAACTCAAATAATTTATTTGAGAAATGCAAAATTCACTGATTTTAGGAATATTAATCACATCATTAAGTAATTTGCAAAACCAATAGAAATAGATAGTTTATAATAACATATTATAAAAAAACAGTAACAGAAGAAGACGGAAAAAAATTATTATATTTGAAACGAAAGAACCTATTTGCGTGACAATAATAATTTATTTTTGAATATCCTTTATTCTAAAATTATTCGGAACATTAACGTTTTTTACATAAATATTTAATCATTATTATTATTTTTACACAGGAAATATGATTTAAAAATTTTCAAATCCTTTGAAACCCCTTAGTTTTAAAATAAATTTCAAGAAATTTAAAAATTTTGCAATGAAATATATATATATATATATATATATATATTTATATATATTCAAAAATTCAAGTAATTTCAAACAAACTTGAATAACAATGTTTCAAAAAACTAACTGTTTGAGAATTTTTAATTCAAGTTTTTAAAAATTCAACTTTGGTTTTGCATAGAATTTTACTAAAACTTTTGAAAATTTTTTAAAAATTTTATTAAAATTGAGGAGGAATTTTTCAAAACTTGATAAATACATATTTTTCTTATTTCGTGAGAATGAAGCAAATGACTTTCCTCATTTAACTATTAAAGTTGATTTTAAAATTAAAAATTAAAAAATGGGGGTTTTAATTAAACTTCACCATAATTAAGTGGTTTAAAGGTTTTGGTAATTTTTCCAAAAAAAACATTAAAAATTGTAAGTCACCTTGTTTATGTCAAAAAGATTTTAAATTGAAAATTCGGTGTTAATAAATTTTTTTTCTTAAATTTAACAGTGACAGATTTATTTGTGAGGTCCTTAAATTATTTAAATTATGATTATGTCAATTTTTTTCAAAAACGTATGCATCAGCTTTTGAAAACTTGCTCCTTAATTATATGGAAAATATAATTAAGTTATTTTTTTGAAAATAATTAAATTGTTTTTGCAATTTTAATTTTGAATCAATATATCAATATATGAACGGTCCCTCCATAATAAATCATGAGTCTTAGATTAGTATAAAACTCCGAGGAAAAATGTCAAAATTTTGTATAGAAAACAGGGAAAAGTGGAAGATAAAGAAAATTAAATTTTCGTGGCTACCCTCATTCTGGAAAGAATAAACAAAAAATTGTTAACTGTTGCAGAGATGTTAGATACGAAATAAAGTTTTTCAGAGAGTATAAAAGTGTAGACATTGTGGAAAAATGTTAATAATTTTTTCATAATTCATT
Source organism: Leptopilina myrica (nomen nudum) (assembly GCA_032872475.1). Taxonomy (NCBI): domain Eukaryota; kingdom Metazoa; phylum Arthropoda; class Insecta; order Hymenoptera; family Figitidae; genus Leptopilina; species Leptopilina myrica (nomen nudum). The sequence goes on along the minus strand of CM065461.1, from coordinate 27,948,602 downwards.
TTCAGCGTGAATTCGTGAGTAAAAATGAAAAAGCAATTATGCAAAGAGGCAGGAAGGTAGTGGTGGTGGTGGTGGTGGTGATGGTAGGGAAAGAGAAATCTAAAGTGAACAGGAAATGCAAGTGGCACTGGAAAAATCGTTAATCTTCCACGAGACTTGCTTAGTTTCTCGTGAGGCACTTGCACACCTCGGGCGCGGCGGGGATGAAATCGGATGACGAATGCAGTATGTCCATTTTGGTCCCCGCTCTTTCCTCTCTTGAGACTAGGAATTTAATTATTAGTTGGCGACTTGGTCCACGTGCACTCATCACTTGGCCTCATGCGCCTCATGCATATGCACCCAGTAACCAGCGTTTTAGCATATATTTGCCAAAGTGTAGCTCGACAATCCATTGGCCTTCTTTTCTCGTCCAAAAGCCAACGATAATTTCACTTCCACTTATTGTCACTTACACTCACCTTCCAATTTCAATCACACATTTCGACTTTTCCCAATTTTTTTTTGAAAAACGTTTTATTTATCCTTTTTGTATTGGCCAATTAAACAATAACTGAAATGTTCAATATGTGTAACTGAAATTTCCAGTAACTTTTTCATTGGTCAATCAGTGAAATATGACTGAAATTTCAATCATTTTTAATAGAGGTGTGCATTTAATCGAGTAGAACCGAAAATTATTCGACTCGACAACAGAAAACTTGAATCGGGAATAATTCGACTCGAATCCTCCAATTCGAAACTTCGAATTTCGAATTGACCGATTCGAATCGAAAGTAAATTCGAATGAAACTAGCTAATTCGAAACTCCGAATTCGAATTGGCCGACTTAAATCGAAAGTAAATTCGAATCGAACTAGTCAATTCGAAACTCCGAATTCGAATTTCGAATTGGCCGATTCGAATGGAAAGTAAATCCGAATCGAACTTGCCAATTCGAAGTTTCGAATTACGAATTGTCTGATTCGAATCGAACTAGCCAATTCGAAAATCGGAGTTTCGAATTGTACAACTTAACTCGGTTATTTAATTCGCACAATTATTTTGACAGAAATCCTCACCTAAAATTAGTAGGCAGGTATTCATAATACAGCTATTTAATACTTAGTAACATTTTCTTTAAAAAGTCAATATATTTTTTATTAATTCTATAAAAATATAACCAATCCGAGTCAAATAAAGAACATTTTACTTCAAACTATAAATTCAATTTTTCATAACATAACCGATCACTTCTTTGACATTTCTTCTAAATTTTGCGACAAAATACCATATTATTTTAGTATTAAATGCAACTTATTTCGATTCTTATAATGTGAATAGCATAACTATAGACAAAGTAATGTAAATTTATTTTTGAATATTGTTTCTAATCAAATTTTTGAAATATACAATTAAAAAGATTTTGAATAATTGAAATTTTTTTAAATTTAATTCTAAATAAATAATTTTTATTAAGTATTTTATCATAAGTTTTAAAAATTAACTTTTAAAGAATTTTAATTGAAAATTCTTGAAATTTTATTAAAATTGTATTAAAAATAATTCAATTTTTGCAAAGAATTTCACTGTTTATAAATAGAATAAAATTATATCAAAGGATTTATTAAAATTTTAGAAGTCAGTTGACTTCATATGAGATATACTCTATAGCGAATTAAAAAATAAATTTTTTCGTGGAATTTTTTAAAAATAATTGAATTTTTTTGAAACATTTATTAAAATTTTAGAAAATAGTTGTATTTTTTTTAGTATTTATTAAAATTTTAGAAAATAGTTGTGACACGATCTGAAGAAAGGGACCTTAGAAGCAAGAAATTATAGGTAATGTTTGAAATTTTTTAAATGAAAATACAATAAAAGGATCAATTGTCAATTGGATTTATTAATGTTTATGTCTTCACTGCAAGTAAAATATTTAATAAAAACTGATTTTTATTTGCAATAAGTAAAAAGAAACTTTTAAATAAGAAAAAAGTAACGCTATAACGTAACCTTAAAGTGATTTGCTTCTAAGGTCCCTTTCTTCAGATCGCGTCACAGTTGTATTTATTCGTAAAATTTTATTAAAATTATTTTTGTTTAAAAATAATTTAGTTTTAACGAAGATCATTATTATTTATGAAAATAATTGAATTCTTGCAAAGAATTAAATTATTTTTCATATTTCCAAAAATTCAAATACCTACTTACACAAACTAATAACATTAAACTTTTTTAGAATTATAATCATACCTATTCAAAATTATAAATGAAAAAAAAAAAAAAAAATACATTTACAATTTTTAAGAAGAAGTTTCTAACAATAAGTACTACATGCTGTATTATGAATACCAGCCTACTAATTTTAGGTTAGGAAAAAAAATTGTTACCGTCAACCGGGGTAGTTATGGAACATCAGGGGTAAATATGGAACGAGTAATTCTTTTTTATGTAAAATTTGTGTGGTAAATTATTTTAATTTGGTTCTTGTTTTAAATAATAGTTTAATATTTTGCCTACAAAGTTACTCACAAGATGTTTTTATTTTTATTGTCATTGGCAACGAGAAAATAATTATTAAAAATCGAAAAAGTGGAAAGATTATTTCAAGAAAGTGTAAAAATCTACTAATTTCTTAGAATTAAATTCGTGTTTAATTTACTATTATTATCTATTATTATTTTACTCTGCAGTAGTAAATAAAGTTTTCTTAATATACACACAAAGAAAATTTGTTATACTTGCTTTTATAATGAATTATAATAATTTGTTCTACAATTGCCCCAAATGCAAGGCAATTATTGAGCAATATTTATGTTTAAATAACTCCGTCAAAAATTTTTTTTTGTAAATGGAACTTGAAGGAAATCTTTAGAGGAATGTTCACAATATATTTGAATAGCTAATAAAATTTTTTTGTACATTTTAGATTTTTAGTGAAGAAGAAACTCAAAAAATCGCATTTTTTGTTCCATAATTACCCCTGATGACGGTATTTCCTTTTATAAAACACTATTTTTCACAGGGCAGTATAACACAGTCCAAATAATTTCTCATCTCCTCAAAACTTAATTCTTTATTAAAATTAAGTATGTCAGTCTTGTTTAACGTATTGAAACCTACGTTTACCTGTTAAAACAAAAAATTATAATAGTCTAAATTATTATTAAGTTTAATTTTCATAAATATTGCTTGATATTTTATGATATATTTAATGACAATTAATTATTAAATTTAATTTTTAAACATTATATTTAAATATTCAGGGAAAAATAAAGGTTAGAAAGATTTTAGAACACATACTTACCCAGCTTAAAATCCCCGTAGAGGATCCTTAAAGGATCCTGTCGGTATTCTGTACAGGATCCCGTACGGGATTTTGGGACAGGGTTCCTGTGCAGGTTCCGATGCAGGAACCTTAGCTATCAAATGTTCCTGTAAAGGTTCCTATACAGGAACATGTACAGGATCCTGTACAGGAAACTTTTTAATTTTTTAAAATTTTTATATGTTAAGCAACATTTGACATACATAGACTTCACATTTTAAAATGTTAGGCTCGTATATCAATGTTGGACAGAAAAATGTATTGCGCATTCGAGAAACTCATAGAAAACTACTGCGCAGGAGTTAAAAATATAAATAAATTAATTGAGGAAACCGTGTTGGATCCTTTACGGGTTCCCTACAGGATCCTTTACACTTAAGTACCTGCAGTTTACAAAACTGCAAAGGTTCCTGTATAGGAACCTTTACAAAGTTTCCTGTACTGGATCCTGCAAGTGTTCCTGTACAGGAACCTTTACAGAAATCTTTGATAACTAAGGTTCCTGCATCGGAACCTGCACAGGAACCCTGTCCCAAAATCCCGTATAGGATCCTGTACAAAACCAGTACGGGATCCTGTATGGGATCCTGCACATGACCTGTACAGGCTCCCGAGAGGATCCTTTAAGGATCCTGTACGGGCATTTTAAGCTGGGTACTTCGTAATTATTTGGATTCATGATGCAGGTAGTCTTTTTTAAAACAAAACGATTTTTCACAAACAATTAGTAATAATTTAAATTATTACAAATTATGTAAACAATAAAAAATATTGTTTAAACTGTCACAATGTGTCACAATTGTTTATATTAGTAGCAGACGAATTTCATAGGTTAAAATCGTGAAAATCGACAGTTTCGTGTTTTTCCCGCAAAGAACGCCACCTCTGCCAATTCGAATTTTCCTGAATGACGTTAAAGAAAATGGAGATAGTTTGACATTAGAGTGAAGTCTCCTTATTCTTAATTCATGATTTTTAGAGAGTGAACGAAAACATAATCAAGCCTCTACTGGACAGAATTGCAACTACTCGAGCGTTACGAAAATACTTGAACAAGCACAAATAAAGCTCTTTTTTAACTAAACGGTTCTTCACAGTATTTTCGTAATTAGTTACTAAAAAGCATCTCTTTACGTTGACTTACGGAGAGACAAAAAACACCATTTTCATGATTGCGTTATGAAAAAATTTGTTCTTAATAAAATTTTTAATTTTCGCAAATGAATGTTCGAGAAAAATTTCTATTTTTAAAAACACTTTCTTCTTTTTCTTGCTTTCGGTAAAAACGAAGAGTCTATTTCGCTGTGTGGAAATAACTTTCTTTTTTTTGTCGGTGGCGCTTAAATTTGTCAGTTAGGGGTCGAAGAACGGACGGTAGAGGATACAGAAACGATAGGCATTTGAAAAGTGGTTTTACGACTTTGCAAAAGGGACCTTCGAATTACAATGTCTGGCATTCGTTGCGTGTTGTACAAAACCAATCTCACAGACTCAGCCGTCTGCCAAGGCAACGTGAGTGTGACCGTGGCCTCGTGTTTGTGCACTTTTGCTTCTGTACCTTTCAATTTGCAATTTACAATCAACATGCCATTGTCATTCTTCAAATAAGTGGATAAATTTTTTGAGAACTTCATTTTTATTAATTGAATAATTCACAGAATTTTCTTCTCACCACACACACACACACACACACACAATTTAAATTTATAAAAATAAAATTTTCTGTTTTTTCAATAGTAACTAAAAAATGAGATTTATAAATACAACTGAGTTTTACTTTTTTGAAATTTTCAATCAAAAGTTTTAAGCGAATAAATTTTTCGATTTTATGCTTCAGATCTTTCTTCGGAAAGGGATATGACAAATAAAAATAGGTAAAATGGAAAAAGAAAAATAGTGTAACTAAGGCTGAAAAATTGCAGAAAAATAAAAAAGCTTAAATAACATAACTTGGAAAAAATGAAGTAAAAGGGTGAAAATATAAAATATACACGATATGTCCGATTAATAATATAATACTGTGTGTATTTGTTAGAATTACAATGAATATAAAATTTCAAAGCGTGTTCTTTTTACATAACGTCACATTGAATTTTATAACTCTACGTGGTGTAGTAATAATGTTCGACTTAAAAATCTCCTTTTCTTGGCTGTCATTTCTGTCCCTCGTTTATGCAAATAATTATATATATTATAGTTGCTCACACTTATACATTACTCTATCTACATATTATATGAATGCTCCTATTTAGTGGAGTGACATTAAGTAATGCCTACTTAACACCTTCATTACAAGGTTGTAAAACCACCATCATTACCACAATCTCTCGAATTGCTATTTTCCAGTTTATGATCACTTTTCCGTATAAAATTATTTTCATTCAAATATTTTCGTTTCGTTGTAAACATTGAAACAGAATCTTAAAAATGAACAGACTTCATAGAATATTTTAGGAATTATATTGAAATGTTTTTAAATAACCGAAGGAGGTTTGTCTCTGTAAAAATTTTTAATTTTTTTTAGAGAGATCTCAAGAAGAAAGTCTCGATTCTATCCAGAAATCAGTTGAAAATAAGGGAAAAAAGTCGGAAAAATAACACGTGAACGACGGAGGAACTGGTATATTTAAAATTAATAGTTAACAGAAGAAAAGAGTTTGATAAAAGGATGTAATTGGTTGGTCGACGAAAATCTTCATTGAGAAAGAATATATAATGCATTGATATGCTAAACACGCAGTTAACTTATTGTCTACTGTCGTATGGTTGCCTCTAAGTCATAACGGTCACTAAATGCCCTCCCTTTGACCCCAGTGAGAAGTGGAATTCTTTTGACAAAAAAAATTGCTCATCTCGTGTACCAAATTTCCCTCCTCCCCCGTAAATACAGTTTCATGACGCAATTTTAGTATTTTCCGAGTCGCAAATATATTCAGAAAAAAAACCCTTTTGCATTCTTTGTGTCTAGACCTACTATTAAAAACAAAAATACTTGTGCGGTGCTGTGGTAAAATTTAAAAACATAAATTCTACATTTTTAAATTTTTACATTTTAGGAGTTGAAAATGAATTGCGAATTCTATTCTTTTCGTATTTAATTGGATTAAATTAGATTCAATTAAATTTTATAACGCAGGTAAAAATTACCAATAAATATTACACAAATATTTGAACTATAAACTTATTATTAATTAATAAATTTCAGACAAGGTTTTAAAATAAAATTTAAAATATTGAAACAGTTAGTATTGAATTTAAAACTCATCTTAAATTAAGATTTTATTTTTACTGTCTTGAAATTAGACCAGTTCTTCAAGGGTATGAAAATGAGAAAAAAAATTGTGGATCTTAGAAAAACTTTGCTTGATTTCTATCTTCTATATTGACTATAAAGAGACTTTTTTCGACCTATAAAATTCATCCGAAGCTTTAACTTTAAGAAATTTAAATTTAAAATTATGTATTAGAAAATTGCTTCTTTAGGAAATTCTAAAATTAGGAAGATAACTAATAAAATGCAATATAAATATGTGAATATGTATAGGATGGTAATGTGATTATGGTGTTTAAAAATTGAGGGCGCTACTGTGGGGAACTATAGTTTGTGGAAAATAACAAGGGCGGTCTAAAAAAAGAAGTACAATAGCTAACGAATCCGAAAGTTCGAGGGGTGATACAACCCTAAGGGGTCCCTCGTCAGTCGACTTTCTGTTCGCTGAAAGTTCGTTTCGTGTTATATGTACATATTTTTCAAGATTCATCGCACAATTCTCGCATAAATCTCTTACAAATTTCCAACTAAATTGTATAAAATTCGGTAAATTATACTTTCAATTTACTGTAAAAAAACATTCTTTGTGTAAATAATTTCATTTTTATCTGTGTCTTTATTTTTCTTGAAAGAAAATGCGGAAGATATTTTTTTGAATATATATACAAAATATATGTGTATATATATGCATAGTTTGTTGTCTGTGTTTGTGTGCGTGAAAGTTGTGTTGGGAGAAATCGATTTCACCAAGTGTCTTATCAACAAATGGAATAACAAGTGTTGGAACAATATATCAGGATTTTAATGGAGCAAGATAAAATGATATTGACACTGCTTCCTTTCAATGAATGAAATTTGTAGGACATTCGTGAATGATAAATTTTCCCTATTTTCTTCTTGTCATTTTATAATAATCATTTTTTATTACATTTGCTGTTCTCTCTAAATCTATATTAGTGAAATAAAACTCGAAATTAGTGACTATGGAGGGAAAGAGCAAACGTGAAAAAACAGTAATGAATCCTAAGCATAATTTAGATTGATTCATGTAGTTTGTCGCTTATTGTACTAAACGGGTTTAGATTTGATGTTATTTTCTGTACTACAGAAATCAATATAACTACTTCTCTTTCAGAAGTTTTTATTAATTTTAATTCACGGATATCTTTACTAATTCACCCTAGATTTGGAGAGTCTTTTTGAAGAGTCAAATATGTATTTAAAAAAATTAGTTTAGTTAATAGTACTACACTTACTGTTTTGTCAAAAGAGGAAATTATTCCTTTTGAGTACTCGCTTAATATATAAATATAGAAATTTATTGATCTGGCACGATACGAAAAATTTACCGAATTTACTTAATCGATCCGTAGAAATAGAAAACTTTGGTAAACATGCTTGAAGAAATAAATTATTAAATGAATAATTTGAACGTTGAAAACTTTAGTCACATAAATATAGGGTAATGATATATTTCTCAGTGGAAGTTAATTCGCAGAAATTTATCTGTTTTAGTTTACTTTACGCTTTTGGTTGTCGTGCATATCTTGAGGCAGAAGTTTTAATCAGATTCCTAGGGAAATGGTCGCTTGGATTATCTTAGATGCTTAAGGGATATAGACAATTTAACTGCAGTACAATGCACATTCTCATGTCAAGTTTGTAAACTCACAACAATATTGTCATACTTTCTCACGAATCCATGTGTA